>CM062585.1:8755417-8792917 GCA_031468815.1 Morus bassanus
GCTATAGGGTTATCATTTTTTAAAACAAAGGCAGTATTGTATGGGTGAAAAGAGAATTGGCCCCCGAGCACTGCACTGGCTCTGGAGAACAGGGAGTGGGGGAGTGTGCAATCAAGCTATAATAGTAAATGAATGTTTTTGTGGTTTATCAGTGTCAGCTCCAACCAGGCATTGTTCAGATACACCTGTTGGAAAGCCTGCAGAAGAAGTCAGGAGCCTCCCCATTCAAGCCTTACACCCAGCACAGGAATGACCCTTCCTGAGGCCAGCCAAAGCCATGCCTTGGGCACCGCAGAATGTGTTGGCCTGTTAAAACTGGTGTCATATCCAGAACCAGAGGGATTTATTAGGAAATAAAAAGGACCAAGTACTTTTGGAGGGTCTGGTATTTAATCAGAGCAAAGCAGCTCTGCTGAGTCTGCAAAAAGGGTAGTGGTTGAGCCCAAACATACCTGTGGACACCTAGGCTTCAGCCACCAGTTATAGAGAGTTGATGGGAAGAGCATGGGTTTGGCTGGTATTAGTTGTTTTAGCTTCCCCCTTGGTTGATAGGAGTGAAATTGCTCTTCTAAAGGGTAGTATAGAATTGCAAACCTCCAACCCTCAAACCAACCCCCCTATCCAAACTGAGAATGGATAATAAGGAAGCATTGGCAAGGAGGAAACCTTTTGTAAAGAATTTGTCAACCTTGTAAAATAGGAATAAACGAGGTGTTTGGCATCGCTTGCCGTGAGCTGCTGGGGACAAAGTCCAGCTCCGGTGGTCCTGGCCAGCCCCCCTGGGAGCCCACAAGAGCCATGGTAGTGGCTAAGATACGGGGAGAGCAAACCTCACTCCCTGTGCGGCTCTTCAAGCACCGCATGTTTTCCAGGGAAGATGCCAAGTGCTGCGTGGTTGGGTTTTTTTTTTCTTCTTTCTTTTTTTTTTTTAGTGTTTCTGCGTGCCTTCCTGCTGAGAGGTGGCTCTTTTGACATGTTGTTATAGTGATGGAAGGAGCATGGATACACATTCCTCCGCTTTGCGTGCGAGACATATGGGAGCCAGATTGTACCTGTCACAAGTTGCCAACCTGAATTTGTGGGGTATAAGGGGACACGTTCCCAAGGGAATTTCCACTTGATGTTCTTGATTGCTTTGGCTAATATTTGCTTTGTGACCTTTCCATTAGCAGATATGGCGTATGGCGTTCAGTGCCACTCCGGGGACGGGTACGTCCAGCTTGCACCGACGTTGCCGTACGTTCGCTGATGGAAGTGCATAGGCAGCCTAACGCACTGGACCCATTGCAGGGGAAAATTTGGCTCTCTGACTCAGTGGTAGATATTTAGTGTCATCTCAGGAGGTGTTTTCCACCTGAAGTGGCTGTCGGGACCACCCAGACCTGGAGCATCCACAGCCAGAGTGCAGAGCAGAGACGGTTCAGATTTCCTCAATTATGCCATCTTGGTCGCAGGACTGTGCTGCTTTGCTGGGGCAGATACATGTGTTGGGACATATATCTGCTAGGACATATATATATGTGCCAGTATGTGCCATTCCAGCATGGCTTCCTTGGGGGAACAGCGCAAACCCTTCCCACTGACCCTTTTTAAGGGGCTCCCGCTGTGCGAGTGTGCGCCTGTTGTGTAGACTGTTACGTCTGTCTGCTCCTGAGAAGGCTTTCATTTGAAAATTTATTTTGATTTTATTGGAATAATTGGTATTATTTTAGAAAATCAATATATCATCAACCTGAAGCAATTTGCAGGGTTTTTCAATTTACTGAATTTTTTTTGTAAAAAAATCTTTGGGTTTTGTTCCCGATTAATAGAAGTGGTTTTAACTGTCAAAATTGCCAAATCTAAAAACAAAAGCTGTAGCTCTGACCGTGGAAAGGGAAAGGCATGTGCTGGGCTGAAGGTCGAGCATTTCACCCCCTGCATAGGTGCCGTCTCCCATCACCCCACGGCACGTGAGAGGGGAGCCTGGGCCCTATGTCTACCCCTTGCAGATGTTCTCCTCGTCGTGAGCTGATGACCCTGCATAGCTGATGTTTATGGTGGGGTCATTTCTGCATGTGGGTCTAGAGAGAGACCTCAACTCATCTCGCCTCCATCCCTGCCTAGCAGCGTAGCTGTTCTTGAAATGCTGCCCCAGTCTGGGATTGAACCTCTGACTTTAGCTTGTGAGTAATGAGTTACAGAAAGTGTTTGCTCTTGCGAATCTAGACTTTTTAGTCTGGATTTTACTTTTTCTAGATGACAGAAGGGGGAAAACTTATGTTGCTGTCTGAACTTAGCTGCTTTTGCAACTGTCATGCCAGGATGATCTTTCTGAGCTAACGCCGAGTGCACTGATTGGGAAGACCCCTGTTGATTTTTTGGGCCAAGTTTTGGGGGAAAACCTTGGCCTGGCAAAAAGGCCATTAAAAGCAGGGGAGCTGCTGGGATCTGAACTCCCTGGGCTGGTACTAGAGATCACTTCCAGTGCCAGCTGGCACGGGAGAGAGCAATGCCAGCGCCAGCAGGGAGCCCTGCACTGCTCTGGGCTGGACCTCATGTCCTCCACCATGCTGCTGGGCTTGTGGTGCTGCTGAGTCAGGGTACAAAATCAAAGCTTTCCAAATTACACATCATTCATGTGGGGGTCATGGCATTCTGGGATGCAGGAGGGACACCCAGGACCGTAATTATCTGTATGTGCAGCAGAAAGGGAGGTGTGAAAGGAGATGCTATGGTCTGGGAACCAGTAAGCCAAAAAGCTATCCCTAGGAGTGACTTGATATGGAAAAATTTTCCTCTTGGATGGATACTGCCAGCTCCACCATGCTTTCTGCATGCAGGTGCTGTTTGTTGTTCATCAAGTCTTGACCTGGATCAGTAGAGGGGCATGGAAAGACCTGTGGTACAGGACTTGGAAGAGACCAGCTTAGGTCTGAGCTTCTCAAAATGGTTAAAAAAATTTAAAAAAGGGGGTGGGAGAGTAGTGAAAACCCACCCTAGATTGAAAAGCTCTGCTTGCATGTTTTGGTTTGTGAAGAGGCAGCAGAGGAAGGGAGTAGGCGAATGTGAATGAAGCTTTACCAAACCAGCCCCCACATGCATATTTCATACTATCGTTTATCAAAGTTTTATGAGCATCTGGTCTTGGCCCCAAAATCTTTTCAATTGAGGGATTTCTTTTTTTTTTTTTTTTTTTTTTTAATCTATCTGAGTTTGACTACAAGCAGAATCTGGTATAATTCATTCCCCCACCTCCCCCCCACCCCATCGATTTTACACGGGCTGGCTTTGCAAGGGCAGACCCATGCAGACCTGGGCTCCAGGCTGGCTCCATGTGCGGCACATAAACCGTGTGTGACATGGAGTGGCTGTTCACGTATTTTATTTCCCAAGGGAGAATTTATTCAGGAGTATCTCTGTTACTTAAAAACACTTCCTCATCCTTTCGAAGCCAGACCAAACGGCACAGGGCTTGGCAGTGTCTAACAGACTGAGGAGGGAAAGGGCAGGGAGAGGTGGGAATAGACAAGAAGAGCTAGTTTTCTGTTATTTCTCTGCAAAACAAGGCCCGGGAATGAAAGCGAGGACCTCAGGCAGGTTTAAGTTATGCAGCTCTCTGTTTTGTTGCCATATGTTGCAGGAAGAAATCCTAGGGTTTGGGTTTTTGGTGTTGTTTTTTTCCCTTCCTACCACTGAGCAATCCCTCAAGACTTCCCTCGGCTCTCCAACCTCATCTCATCAACATTCATATGCATACTGCCACATTCATTCACGCATGTCTAAAGGAAAAACAGATATGTTTCACATTTCACAACAAGTTTTTTTTGTTTTTTAATCACAGACTGCCTTTGCAATATCAGGTAATTGGGCGTCAGTTCCTATCTTCCCGTGAGTTAATGGTCCCTCCTGAACAAACACTGGAGAGACTGCAGCAAACTTTGTGAATATTTGGATGAACTTCTGGACACAAGCTCCCATCAGTTGTCAAATAAGGTCTTTTTATTTGTTGACAGCTGATTTTTTTTCTTAGACTTGTGAAGAAGCGATAGATTTGTTCAATGACTTCAGTGCAGTGTTAATTTTTGTCCTTAGTCCTGGGACACAATCCACTGCAGAATTCAATCTGATTTTCATCATGAGTAATTTCAAATAGTGTCTGAAGGTTGGTTTTTGTTTTTGTTGTTGTTGTTGTTGTTTTTAAAAAGGCGGGGGGGGATAGGTGAGTTAATTTTCTGTTCATTTTTTCCTTTGGTATTTCTTAAATCTGCCTTCAGCTCCTATGTTGTGCTCAACCTGCAATTTCAAGATGCCTTTGCAAAATTTCAGTGGGACTGCAAACCCCTGAGGTTTTGAGCTATCAGGGAGTCTGTAGGAAGGCTCTTTGGCACACGTCTGAGGAAGCCAGACATCCTGAGATGTTACATGCAGATAGGGCTCACAAGTGAGCTTATTTGCCAGGTGGGTTTGCTCAATTTAAGGGGACTTTATTCATAAGTCTAGAGAGCTTAACATTGAGTGACCATCTTATTTCACATTAATGCAGCTTCAAAGCCATTTGCATTTTTAGCACTTTACTTAGATTCCCGGGCCTGATGGATTCAGGAAGCGATAGGTACATTATTTAAAAACTATGAAAAGCAGCAACATTTTACAATGGTGGGTCAATAGTTAGCCTAATATTGGAGCCCTGACATTTGAGCCTGGGACTCTGAGCTACTCTCGGCATATGTCTTGTTTCTCAGCTCTTCAAGGTTTTACAAAATTTCTAGAGAAGCCCAGATTTTGTTTTATCTTTTTTTTTTTTTTTTTATAAGCATCTTCAACAACCCTTTACCATCTTGCACATGTACATGGAGGTGACCTGGGTGGAGAGGGTGAAGGTCTCAGATGTGCTCCCAGACTTGTACCATAGCCCATGCCAGCAGCTCTGGGACCACGGGCAGGTCAAGAGAGGGAATTGCTGGTGCTTTTCCAGAAATATCTCCCTGGGCATCCCAGCCCCATGCTGCTGATGGCTCTCAGCCAAGGGCATTGAGAACCACTGTTAACTCCCACCTGATTTCAAATAGAGTGCTAAATACTTGGCCTTTCTTAAAATCCTGCTATAACACCCAGAACTTTAGGCTATTTTAGAAATCCTAAACCTATTTAGAAATCCTAAGAGCACAGCTAATTTTCCCAAGAAAGGGGTCTTTGAGTGCGGTTACATCAGAGAGAGGAAGCCCCCTTGGTTGGCTGTTTCTTATGTATGTTATATATAAATATGTATTATACATCTTCTATAAATATTATATATTTATATATAAATAGATATTTAACATATTTATGTTATTTACATATTGCATTGAAACCTGGCTTCTGCTGCCTTCTGACTTGCACGTCTACTGAGGAGATACGAAGATTTGGTATTACACCTTGCCCTGTACATTATGTGGCAGCCTCCCTTCTCTAGGAAAGATGATGGGTCCCTGAAACCTCATCACTCAAATGCATGGTGGGGTGGAGGGGAGGGAAGAAAAAAAGAGTTTCCAGCTAAAAATATCAGAGGTTAAACATTCAGGTTGGCCAAATAGGAGATAAAAAAATATTTTAAATATTTTCCAAGTATAATTGTTCCTGTATTTAGTCTGGGCTCTACTTTACTGAACAAAAGTGAAAACAAGTAAAGTAGATGATAAGCATAAAAAGCTGGATTCAGCTAGAAATATTTAGAGTTTCTGCACTTCAGGAACCATGCACGGTTTTGTTTTTTTACTGGCTCCAGCCCTTTTGTCTGAACGTTTATATATTTCTTGCGCCTAGTAACTACAGCCAAACTGCTCTGTGATTCCCTGAGTGCAAACAGACTAGGAAGCAAGCAAAGCTAGGAGAAACAGGCATTCAAAATCTGTCCCCCAGTCCAACCAATATGTTCTGTGCGATAGATTGTCTTGCCTTCAGGAGCATCATAAAAAAGAAAGAGCTGACAAAATGAACATTTAGAAGGTATGGTGTTTTCTATGAAAAAATCTTAGAAAAAAATTGTACAAGGACTAAAACTCTAGTTGAACAAAAATGTGAATGGCTATCTCACGGAAAATGCCCAACTTAAATTTTGTTTTCATCCAGATTCAGCACTTTTTGTTCCAGAAGAAACTACGCAAATTTGAATTTAATAATGAAAAAAAAAAAGAAGAAGAATTTTATGCTGGCATTTTGGTGTTCCAACTGATTGACCCCAAATGCTGCTCAGGTGGACATAGAGTTGTGCTGTATGGTGCGGTGGCATTCGTAGTCTGGAGCCGAATATGTCTCGCAGCAAGCCAAGCCCTGCCATAGGAAAGGCACTGGAAACGCTGAACCATTCTGGGTCATTCCGACCATCTGCACATTCCTGATGAAGTCTGAACAGGCCCAGAGAAAATAACTCATTTCAGTTTCCTGGTAGAAACGTGAATATTCCCAGAAAAAAATCAATACTTTCTCCTGGATAATTTAGGTTTTACAGAAACACTTTTTGATACTGGAAAAATTGGTCTCATCTAAAATTCCTGAACAAGTCCCATGATAATATATGTGGCATTTTTTAAGTGGACCTGTGGAAATCTCTTGCAGAGAAGCAGTAAGGATAAGTTCTTCTCCCCCCTGTGAGGAAGAGTAATGCTGTCCTAGAAGTCTGGGTAACACTAGGAGGACAAGCTATCACTTAGTTTTCCTGTGCAAAAAAAAATCTTGCCTGTTTAATAGACTGATTGCAACTCAGTGAATAGAAAGATGAACATAGGCTTCAATTTAGCCACTTAAAGCCAATTATCCTCGATAATTTAGTCTCTATTAAGCTCTATAGAAACCTTTCATGATCTCCTGGTCGGAGGGCAAGATGTTGTCTTTGGGCTTTCACCTGACTTTTTTGCACCTGCCCACAAGGACTGTAGGGCTGGACCTTTCTGCCCAAATGACCTTAGGGATGTGCCTGCGAGACCTGGAAAGACCCGGCTAGTTTACTGAGTGTCTTTGAAAAACTTTAGGTCTGAGGTCCAAAATGAAGACATAGACAGTACCCCATGGCCTTTCTGGAGTCAGAAGGGCTCGTGATGCCTCGTCCATGTCGCAGCAGAGATCTAAGATGGTTTTTGAATGTTGGTCTCAGTAAAAGTGTAACCATTCCCAGAGCAATCACCACCAAATCAAAAAGTGGCTCTGTGTGGTATTAGGAAAAAATATTACTTGAGGTTTTTTAGCAAATTTTAGTTTTAAGAATATAATTACTCAAGTCAAAACCATTTGCTGAAGTGGGTAATTCTTTATTGGGTTGTGGTTTGACTTGAATCTGTTCTTTTTCCATTCCTATTGCACAACCTTCCTGGAATTCCTAATTTGCTTTTCTAGATGTTTTATTTTCTTGCTTAGAACAAGCAAGAACCCAAATAAGTTTTTTGGTGCTTTTAGCATCTGTTGTTACTCAAAAGCCAGCACAGGGAGGAAAGGAAGACTAAGTTGTCTTGTACATCCCCCAAAGCAGGTACATTTTGTTACTGTGCAGCAGCTTACAACTGTTCAAAAGCTTTGAAAACCATTTGCAAGTCTGCCGGTGCCACTGGGTGCGTTGTCTTAAAATTTTCCGCTGTTGCCATTCGTGTTGGTAAGCATGAAGAGCATGGGCATGGAGGACACCCTGGTGATTGCACTGAGTCACTGTGGCTAAGTGCATGTGCCAAATTGCTGCATCGAGCTATCTGAGCAGCATTAAATGAACTTGGTTGGCTACTGGAACAATATCGGGAATTCCTGCCAGCTCTGCTCAGGCTTAAATTCTCTCTATTGCTATATGGCACCACCCACTATCAGGGAGATAGAGATGAGATAGTATAAGCTCACAAAGTGCAGTTATCCTTAAAAAGGTGGTTAAGGGAGTGTACAGACCTAGGACTCTAAAGGTGAAAGCAACTCTTACTATGAGTGCTCTGAACTTATCAAATTCAAGGCACCTTTAGGCTAAATGTGAATATCGCACACTGAATTATCCCATCCTATAATAAATTTAGTGTTATATGTGATCTAAATAATGTTCTTTGTTATCCATGAGAATCTCTTGCTTGAGGTCAATGCAAACCTCCTGTATGCTCTGACATCCAAATTTAGGTCTGTGCTCTCATGTTCGATACTAAAATCAAAGGGGTAGTAGGAGGATGATCGTTTCCCATGGCTGAAGAGCAAAGTAAATACATTAGCTTAATAATATTAGTTATAAGATGCAGAGATAAGAGAAATGGGTGGGGGACCAGCAGTTCCCATCTGAGCCCTAATGAGGACTGTGGGAAAACTTCAGTGAGCAAACCCCAAACCAGGTGAAAGTCTTTACAGCTGAAACCCATTACACATCTCAACTTGGGCCAAGTTCACTGAGGTTTTGCAAACCTTTTGATGAACCTGGGCTGAGTTTTAAGCGAGTCTGGCCTGAGTTAGAGAGTCAGGTGGAAGTACTCTTGTTTGGGCTGAGTTATGCTGTCTGTTTGAACTCAAAAGTTGATGTGAAATTTAGGATGTGAGAACCTGACACAGATCCAGAGAACAGAAGATGATCCTTATAAGCGCCATAAAAACAGGAGATCATCTGATTCTCCCTCTATCATTATTTTGTTGAATTTGACATATTTCACAGGTACATTTAGAAGGGCTTAGGCAATTGGCATTTACGCCATTTCTCAGAAATTCTCATTTACACAATATTTCCATCACATTGTTGGAGGGCAGATCGGTGTTAAACACCCCAAGGGTCAACAAAATGAAACCAAGATGAAATGAATTTTCCAGGTTATATTATAACTTCTTCAGTGCGGGAAGAGTATTTATGCTGGTTCAAGCCTAGCCGAAACAGCATTATTCGTGGCAATAATATTGCTTTTAAGAACAGTGAAGATTTGTGGGACAACCTCTGGCCTATCGCTAGGCACATTGAACGCATATCCCGTGGCATTGCTTTCTCCTCTTTGGTGGCGTCTATACCAAGGTGCATCTCCAGATGCAAATTTTCTACGCAGATGTTGCTGCACAAGTAAAAAGCCAGCAGGCAACATATATTACCCCTGGAGCTTGTATTGCTTTTATTATCTGGGCATGCGTTACCACGTGCCTTATGCCTGCTGAGGTTGGCTGCTAAGAAGGTGGTCTTTTGCTCTGCTGTCTGCAAGGAGAAAAGGCAGCTTGTAACAGGTCATCTGGTGGAGCAGGAAAGCTTGGACCTGCCCGTTTATTTTTTCCAAGGAAATAATACAGCAAAAAGTGTAGAAAATGAACTTGGACCATGTTGTGTAAAGGTGCTGTTGTGGCTGTATCATTCGGTCTTTGTGTGGTGATATTGCTATTTTTAGATGCAGAGAGTCTTTCTTTAGGAGTATGGGACACAATAGATTGGAGGACACAATGAGAGCACCTCAAATACAATGTTCTGCAACAATAAGCAGCCATCAGTGTCAGGAGGTATTAGCAAAGCAGCAATACTGCAAGCCACTGGTTAACGCAGTACGTGCCATGTGCTCTTGCAGCGAACCCCTATCATTTACTGAAAAGTATCACGTAAGGGAATATATGGTTAAAACCACATAAAAAGATAATTAAAAAAAGACAACAGAAATCTTGAGTCTGAATTATGTTAAAATGTTCAGCCAGACTCTCAGCTGGTTTTATTTAAGGGAATTTCTGCTGAAGTCTGAGGAGCTCTGCCAGGTGATGTTGGCTGTGTGTGTATGTGGCCACTTGCACTCAGAATATTAAGTTGGCTTTATGCATTTAAAAAAAAAATTAAAATTATTTGCTGATTTCAGAAGAGCGTGTCCTCTGAATGAAATGCTTCACTTTAGGGTGATACGTTGTGACTTAGGAAAATTTGAAATACCTGTTATGGATCGGCTCTCACTTAGTGGGGACTGTGTTTGTCAGGCAATGATTGAAGTTGCAAATCAGCATTCTCCAAGCTGGAACTTCCAATGGGGAGGCAGATAGCTGCAAAAACATCAGTTTTAAGAATAAAATAAAATGAAACAAGCAGTAATAAAAAAAGTACTTGACAGGCAAATTTGGTGTTATACGTTCTGCATTTCTTTTCAGTCTTTCAAACTTTCTGAACACTGTAATTTGTTTCTAGTGTTAGCATCGCTATCATCAAAGATGTTGGACTCTATTAGCTCAGCTGTCTAAGGGATGTCTTTTTAAAAAGGAAGAGAGTAGGGGGAAAAAACCAAGAAGTTCAGCCACTTGAATTTAAGCATAATCACTTTTCTTCACACATGTCTCTCATTTGCAATCAAGGCAAAGACAGCAGGAGAAACCTCAGCCAACTGCTCGCTTGCCCCAAGCTGGGCAGAGTTTTTTGCATTAGTTGTGGTTTCACTAAGGTCACTCTTTCAAGGCAGGAATGCTTCATGGTATGACTTGTGCCACAGCATGGACCGAGATTTGGGTTAAACAAAACCTATCATTTTATGTAACAGTTCAAAAATTTGGCTCAGTGGATGTTTCTTTCTACCCCTTATTTTCCTAAGGTAGGGATGTAGGGATCCCTCTCTCCAGCTTCAGCTTTAATAGTAGCTTATTCTGTCAAGAACAGAGCAGATGACGGGTGCAGAGAGCAATAAATGATCACCAGTTAGCTGAAGGAGAATATGTGGGTCCTCCTGGTCAAGGCTTTACACCGAAATAGAAGAGGTTGAGTTAGACCCTAGCTGTGGTATGACCTCCTGTACCTCAGCATGCCACTTATTTCTTAGACAGCAACGTTGGTCCTTCCCTTCTATTTCTGCATCTTAACTATGGTGGTATGAGTTACAGATGGTAGGCACTGCTGCTGGGCCCGTGTCCTGCTCGCTCCTCCTCTGGCAGGTCCCAGCTGTGGCCAGGGCTGGGAGACGCCTTCTTGGCTCCAGAGTTACTGCCCCTCATTACTAGGGATCAACAAATAATTCATTATCATGTTGTGGTCTTGCTTTGCCTCTTTTGCAGTTATCAGCAGGTTACAAGATTTCTCAGATGAGTTATTTATTTGAAATGATTTATCAATTAATTCTGAGCTGAATTAATAAGTAGTTCAATCTTGCATATGTATTCAAAGCAAAATACAGGTTGTCTTCAAAGCCAGATGGAGCACACAGTATTTTTCCATTTGGTTGGAGGAATATAACTCTTTCAGACAGGTTTCCACGGCCAATACGGCAACTAAAGCATGGAGTAATAACTTTCTGTGAATACGCTTCAAGTTTACTTGAAGTTTTCTCTTTTTGGTGTCGTTCCTGATCGTATGTTCTTGCATTGGAATATTCAGGGGAAACAAGCAACAATGGTGACAAAAAATTGGCCAAAACACACCTGCATGAAAACTTTCATGGATAGGGGGATATTTGCAGGGTTTCACCAACTTTGCTCATGTCTGTTGCTAATATTTCAAAAAGTGCTATTTGCAGAACGTGGGACAGAGATTTTTTAAAATCCTGGGATTCAAATGTCTGTGTGGGTTTTGGAGTGTTTTTCCCCATTTCATATATCAGCAATTATGTTCTCATGAAAGGCTTTATAATATGCTGATTGAATGTACTCCTGAAAACGAACATGACAGGAGGAGAGGGGGATGGCTCTTTCCCATTACTAAATCTTGACTAGGAAAAGAAAAAAAAAATCCTGTTTAAATCTCTGAGTGCTACTCATGTGACTTGCTTAACTGTGTACTAGAAAGGGAGGGATGTTAGAACCACAGGTAAACCACGAAGGGAATGACAATCACTTGTGCGGTCTCTGCTTTCACTTGTTTATGTGCTATTTGGCGACTCTGAGGTGCTTTGGGGCAGGGTCTCGGAGATCCAGCATCTACTGGGATTGTGGAGGATATGCAATGCTGTTTAAGTGAGAGACAGCCTGCTGTTCCTGAGCCATGAGTGATGGAAATGATCTGTAGACAAATCTGTCCCTGGCGGAAGAATTATAGGACTTAAGGTGGATATATGCCTAGATGAAGGGTTTGCTGAAGGAAAGTGTGTGGGATGAGACTGCATTTAGTCAAGTAGGGAGAGCCATGGGGACTTTGGGGTTCACTACATTAGGAAGAAGAAAGTAGGAGATTGTGGTGGGTACCTCGAGGTGACTGCACTGGGCAATGGGGAATGATTTTTGAAAGGGCTTGATGTCTTGCTGACTTGCTCTTGGACACAACCAGACCTTTACACATTTTCAGAAGCACGTGTGTTATAAACATATCCAGAAAGCAACCTGTTTTGTCCCCAAGGTGAGGAACGTAAGCAGCCCCATATTCTAGAAATTATTGTGCTCCACAAGGCTTTAGCAGCTCTGCCATCTACATCCTTGGAGAACGTTTTTAGGATGCACTTTGAAATTTTCCCTCCAGTCCCGTTACTGTTTGCGATGACATTTCCTTTTCAGTGGAAGATACAAATTGTATTTTTAAATACAGAAAGGCTGCTCGCTGGAGATTGAACCTCTGGAGGAAGAGGTTCTGACAGGAGCTCTGTGTTTTCTGCTGGTCTTGGGGAGTATGGCAGCGCTGGCCTTCGTGGCTTGATGGCCTAGGGACTCATTTGAGCAGAGGGTGACCCAGATTCCAGTTCTCTCTGCCTGACGCAGATTAGGGATATTTTTCACAATAACCCCTCCAAACAAATACGCTATCTGGAGAACCTCTGCCAAATATCTTAATGGCACTTGAGGCTTGGACTAGTTAGTGGCATCAAGTGAAACAAAAGCACCTCCCTGACAATAGCGGGAGCCATTCCCATTGTGAGTGAAAATCATTTTCAAACATGAAAATATACCAGCTGGGTCAAGTAATGCTTATGAAAAATTCTCCGGTGTTACTTTGATATGCTTGGTGAAGGAACTTTAATTTAATGGGACTCAGTTGAAAAGAACCAATCAAGGAGCAGTGGAAAAGCTGAATGCCCAACATAAATACCTGCAGTTCAAACAAAACAATGCTATTGTTGGGCTGTAATCAAGAGAGGGCTTTCAAACAATGCCTGGCAGTGTCCCTCGCCAGCCAGTGCAGGTAGCGCACTCGCAGATGACTAATGCCTAGCATGTATCTGGGTACATAAATTTCTGTTTACTAATCTCGTGCTCTCTTAGTCATCCTCAAAAGACTCCTTAAAGCAGGTACGCTAACGCCGGGCACTTTTTACCATAAGTAAATGTTCTGTTTGCGATACAAGTTGCCGGATACAGAATTCAACTTTGCTGTAGCTGTGGTTCGCTTGAATGATCTTGACCTGATCTTGAAGGGTTTGAAAGGCTAATCCATTCATTCCTATTCCAGACATACACAGATTAGGCTTCTGTTGAAATAACCTGCACTTTTGAAAATAGCAACAAAACTGCAATCGGCTTTGCATGTGTCTTAAGTTTCCAGCCTGGCAAATGATACTGGCCTTTGTGCTCTTCCTTTACTGTCTTCCCTGAAGAGCGCAACTGTTCTGGTCAGCCATGATGCACTCTCTTCAGCTGGTAAATTCCGTAGCTGGAGGTTTCAGGCATAGCTGCTTCTTGATCTCTGATTTGGTTTCGCCGTAGAGTTTCGATATGAGGTGACCTGAGGAGTTGTCTTGTGTGTGGGCTTCAAGTGCAGTTTATCTTGATTCAACATTTACTTTCTTTTGCAGATTTTGAAACAAGTCTCACAAAAAAAAAAAAAAAAAGCCTGGTGGCTTTGAAATAGTTGCTTCTCATTTCTCCTTTCAGATGTCAGGTGATAACAGAAATGTTTCACAGCCAGATCGTGCACTGGTGCAAGTGGAGCTATGCTGGTGGGTGTTAGTTGGGGCATCTGGTCTTGGATATGCCCACATAGGTCTATACAGATACACCCGCTGTCCCCACACTTACATGTTTGTGTGTGTCTGCACCCAGCTCTTGGAACCTATACTTAGCTGATGAGTTCTGGTTAGGGGATTGTTAATTTTCATGTCGGTGGATGCGTCTCCTGTACTGCTGAAAGTAATGGTGTGTTCGGGAGCTGTGCACAGCCTACACATGTGGGCGTCCATTTGCTTATGCCTGTTACCAACCATGAAGGTCAGAGTCTCAGCAGGGTGGCACCTGAACTTCACTTAGACTTGGAAAGCTTATATTACAGTTGTTCCAAGAAACTCGATCTGAATAGGGTGTTCTGGTGAGTGTCCATAGAGGAGAAGTGAGACAGCTGTCAACCCCCTGCACCTGCTAAGGTATACATATGTGCATTCATTTAGGTACCTATAGAGGCATTATATGTAGCCATTATCTGCACATAGGTTCATGCACATTAATCTAACGCCAATCATATGTTGCTGCAAGAAAATTGACAGTACAGGATAAAATTCCCCAAGTTTTACACGTGTGTGTGTGTGTGTGTGCCTTCACAGGGGTAGCTTTCCTTGGGGGGCTTTATGAGAGTTCACTTGCTCCATTAGCACTGAGCGATGTGTCCCTGTTCCTGCCTGGCAGGATGCAGCCGGGTGGCTGTGCAGCCCCCTCCTGCTCCGTCTCCCCTATATCACTCAAAAATGCATCTGCTGCTGCAAGCTTGTGCATGTGTGTACACGTGTGAAACACTGTGCATGCTGCTTTTGTCCGCTGGTGACTTCCACCTGAGTCAGTGCGCAGGTTGATTGTTGCTGCATGAATCAATAAGGTGCAGTTTGACACATCTCTCTCCCTGTATATCATCAGCAGACAGTGTCTACACAGTGCCCTTTTATAATTAAAAAACTGGACAGTTTCCTTGTGCCCATTAATATGATGCTGCATAAATCTGCTCGGTGGGACCCAGCTTGTCCACCTCCACCTTGCAAACGGCTTTGGCTTTCTTTGAGACTCTGTCATTGCATGCAGCAGAACGATCATCCCAAGTGCACAGTGAAGACTTTGCTGGCTTTTTCTCCTGTGAGTGAAAAAAAGAGCTCTCAGGAGGTGTTGGGCTTCCCTTCAGTGTGTCTGGGACTTTACAAGCAAGGATGCCTCGTGCAGTCAATAGATCCAACAGACTCTCGGAAAGAGATTGTGGATAAACTGGAGGGTTCTGGTGAGCTTGCATGGACTATTGGCCAACCCCCTTTTGAAAAGGGGGATGGGGATAATTGCCTGCATCTGCATTGCTGGCAAAAGTGCTCTTTGCCATATTTCTGCTGTTGCACCAGCTGTGGAAACGCACTTCGCTAAGGTGAGCCAGCCCATGGTCACTATAGGCTTGATCTACGTGGGTGCCCTGCCCAGGCTGGGATATCTTATGGCTGCGAGCAGGGGGACTTCTCCGCAGAACTGGAGATAAAATGGCATCAGGTGCCTGCTGAAGGAGAGCCCCCAGCAGTGTAATTACTGCATATTTACAACCCGCACGGCAATGGCTTGCTGGGCAGACTGCCTATGCGGGCTGCATAACGAATGCAGGCCGGCGCCCAATGCCTTCCCCCGCTGTCCATCGAGCTCCCCAAGGCATTAAAACTGTACGTCTTGACTTAAGACTATAGCGGCACATACCTCTCCTATCCTTCACGTGGGCTGCGTTACACTGACAAAGAAAAAGTCTTTCTGTATTGTCTCTGCCAGGCTGACCTTTAGAGTGTTTACTTTTCAATCAGCTTTAAGAAGGCGAGCTTGAACTCCCCGGCGTGAGCAAGTTCAGTGCGGGAGCGCTCTCGCCCAAACATTTGCCAAGATAACGCCGAAGTGACAAATAAACACGAATTGTTTTTACAGGTGTAAAATCAACAGATCAAATGCTGACCCCAGCCATGGTCGTGAAGCCAGCCTGCGTTGTGTTTGAAGAATACCACTGCATCATTTACACTTGCAAACCCTTTGTAATCTTAATCTCTTTGTTGCTTTTATGTTATACTGGCCCCCCAAGGTTAAAGAAAGAGATTTAGACCTTAAACACAAATCCAGCCTTCAAGCTCTGGAATTATCTTTGCCTTTAAATGCAACTGATCAATGCCCATTTCTTTTGAAAATAAAACCCTTTTGAACCTTGAAAGCCTTCCACTGTTGAGCTATGTCTAAGTGCCACATGGGGAAATGGGCAGAAAAAAGCCCATTTTTCCCTTAGTGCTTGCATTAGAGGTCCTAAAGTTCAGTCCAACGCAATCAATTTAATTGGCGCTAGCTCTAGTGACAAATTATACTGGTTTACACTCAAGTGTAGCACAGATTCCTCAAACGCTGGGAAAGAAGGGAGATACACTTCTTGGTCTCTACTTAAAGAGGGCAACAGTATTGGAAAAGGAGCACATTTAATTTATCACTGTCAGAGCAGGTGCAAAGTTTAATTCTAACTAAAAGCATTAAACAATTAACCCAGACAGTTGGGCCCTTCTGAAAATGCTCAGTTGCAGGGAACACATGGACCAGATTACCAATGGAGAAAGTCGCGGCTCCTCTTTTATTTAAATGAATATCTTCTACAACTTAAAAAAAAAAAAGAGAGAGAAGGTGGGAAAAAAAAGGGAAAGAACTTTATAGCCCTTTGATAACTACTGAATAAAATCCAGGACAGGAACTCCGCCAGAGTGGCAGCAAATAGCTGTCTTTTAAGTAACTCATTGATCTTTGAAACTCTATGAATTAGAGAAGCTATACTTTATAACCTGCCGATACCAGCTCTCTGTAATACACATGCACGTGCTTTTCGAAGTGCCTGGCTACTATTTTCTTCTGCAAGGTGATGCACTCCTTAGGCTGGATATTATCCCTTTGACGCATTGAAGAAATGCAAGGAATCTTTGCAAATTGGGCATGGCTTGCCCAGAAGTATTTGCAACTGAGGTTTTCATTTCAAATTGGAGATTCCCCCAGATTAGGGGCCCATTGAAGAAAGCCAGTAAATCCATCCTTTAATCCTTCCTTCATTAGCAAAGTGAGGTGCCACAGCTATAAGAGACATTGGTGCTTCCTTGAATTTAAATAAGTTATACGCTTTGGCAGGTAAAAATGGGGTTGTATGAGGGGGTGGAGTGTGGTACAGGAGGTGCAGAATTTGGGGCTAAAAACTGCATTCTGGAGGACAGCTACAGAGTAACTCTCTCAGGCGGCAATTTTGAGTTAGTTTTGAGTCTGCAGATGATGCATTTATAATAAAATCCCTCTTTCCTTGATTTTAAGGGCAGAAAACCTCCAAGAACCATCAGGTCTCTTGTCTAAAGGAAAATTGTGTGTATTGTGAAGAAGCAAACTCTACTGAAGAGTTAATGAGGGAAGAGCCCCAATCGTTCTGCGGCATCTTGGGGCATCCTCACCATCTTCTAGAAGTGGGCAAAACCTCCTGTCATTTCTGGTGTGTTTTGTGTGGGTCTAAATTTGAATAGCTAAGACAATTTAGAAGTCTGTCCTTTCTTCCCGAGCCTTTATAAAATATGAGTCTGTGGAGGATAAATCGTTTCATTATATTCCATTATTTTGTGGATAATGTGCTGGTGATATCAAAACAACGAGAATAATAATATTGTTCGCACTCTAGTGCCATCAGCAGATTCCCTCCTTCCCACCGTCATTTCAGCATCATTACCATCTCTCATCGCTTAGACCTCAGGTAGCCAATTTTGAAGCAATTCATCTTTGCAAGAAATGCCAAATGCCCATGTCAGGCGTTCAGGCTGCATTTTTCAAACTCCCAGGTACAAATCCATGCAGGCTGAAGGGTTTGGTTCCTTACAATATTGTGTGCTACAGCTGATGTGTTTCAAATATATTAGTAATACAACTTTTTTCTTATCTTTGAGACCTGCCAAACATACTATTGAGCAAAGGCTTATTTTCAGAGGTGAGAGAATAGCGCAGAAGGCTTGAAATTAGGTGGAATCTTTGCTTACATATCTGTGAATGGGAATTTAACTCTGCAATTTATAGAGAACTTATCCCCAGAGACCTGGAGCAGCACAGAAATGAGATGCATGTGATTTTGGTGGACTTTGCGGCTCCTGCCGCATGTCTGCGTCCCTCCCTTGGTGGTTTGGGCATGGTGTGTTCAACAGAAACTGCTCGGAGACTCCCCGGGGTCCTCTCTGGAAAAGCGGTAAGAGCAGAGGAAAATCATTGAATTTACACGTCTTCTGCAGCCAGCATCTTCAGTGCCTGGTAAAGGGGGTGTTGGGCTATTGCCGGTACAAAGCACCTGTGGCCCACCAGAGGAGGCTCTGCACATCTGTAATATCTCCTGTCCTGAAACAGAAACCTGTGCAAGAGGATGGTAGGTTTCAGAGACGATCTAGCAGTGGATGGAGAAAAGGCATGGCTCAGGAGATCCTCTGCCAAGGCTCTGATGTATGTCAGCAGTTTCACTCATCTTGGTCTGGGTGTTGAGGGGGCCTCATGAAATGGGTTTTTTTGAATGTGTTTTCTTGGAGAAGGTGGCTGGAAATTTCATGGGAACAGGTTTGGTTGGGAATATATCCAGTTATTTCTGGTTTCAGTTCATTTCTGGGTTGGGAGTAGGGCCAGACCAGCAGCCACTGGAGGAGCGTGCCTTCAGATAGGAGGCCTTTTGGAAGGAGATCTTTAAACTTGGGCTACCCAATTCACTCACAGCACTTTACAACATGAAACCCAAAGGCCCCTGATGTCCAGGGAGGTCTTTCCTATGCCTCCGTTTGGTGGGTTTTGGTGAGGTGGTGGGTGAGACTGGGACCACTCTGGGCATGGGTGCGCCCCACACTGGTAGCTGCTGAGTGTGCAGCGATGGCTCAGGGCTCCCAGGAGAAGGAAGCAGAAGGAAACACAAGGGCGTACAGGAAACTTTGCTGAGATATTTTCCTATCTCTTCATTTCTTTCTTCCAGAGATTTTAAAATTGTTTTTATCCCTTAAAGTGTAAACCATTTATTACAAATACCAACATGAATTTTCTTGCAGTAGGATAAACACTCAGCTGTTCCACTTACTGGAGTGCTGTAACATAAACAAAAACAAACCCAATGATTTTTGCAGTGAATTCTTCCTCTGGTAGGGAGTAGTATTTCTGCGTTGTCATCAAGCCAGTGTTTACGCCTGCATCCGAACAACGCAATCTGAATGACAGGATCCCACATGTACTTTTATATAGCGGAGAGATAAGGCGCTGTGAGGCAGAGGAAGGAATACAAATGATCCGCTTGATAATGGCATGAGCTTTTCTTTGTGTGTTGTGGTTGTACGTGTGAGGGGCAAGACAAAAAAATCTTGGCTGTGTCCTCATCCAAACTGTGAGACTATCGGTCTTGCCTCCTTCAGTCTCACCAAGGTCCAGGTTCAACCAGAATGAGTCCGGCAGTGCTTTCCTCAAAAAGACAACAAAAATGCATTGGCATGGTACGCGGGTTATTTTATATCAGTTTTGTGTGTTGGTCTTTCTAGGGCTTCTTTTCAAGATTTTCCTTGCAGTCCTGAGGATGAGCAACTGTTACAATCATAAACTTAAAATTGCTTATAGTCATAAGACTCCAGGAGCTGTGACTTTTAAGAAAAGCACCAAGTTTCCAAACCCTAGATTTCAAATCATGACAGCTGGTACAATCCAGTCGCCCAAACTGATGCTTGTTGCTTCCTTCCTTTGCTACTGCTGGTGTCTGAAAATGGGATGGGTTAGGGAGAGCTGGTAATACCACTTCAAAGCAGCATCAAGATGCCAACAAGAAGGTTCTCCAGCTCCCATCATGGTCCTGCTGGAGCATCGAGTGTGATGTGGCCCATAGCATGCATGCCATACAGTAGCTCTGATGGACTTGCTATATCTCATTTCAGTGAAACAGGACCTGGATTTACCCTGGCTACACCACTGTTGGAATATAAACATCTAAAACTTTTGACTCTCCCAGTCATAACATAATCGCAGTAGCCAACTAATTTGGCTCAACGTGAAAGTAACAATTCGGTAACAGTCAAAATATTTTCGCTATCTGTAAGTTACAATGTAACATAAAAACCGAGTTCAGTAAACTGGAAAAAACCCCACCTTCAGTTGCATCAATATCAAAGGCTTTGACTATATCCCTGTCAAATATTTTGAGGAGGTAAAATGCAAACATCATTTTGATTTTTTTTTCTACTGCAGCCTCTTAAGCTCAGTTTCACATGGAAGTTTGGAATTTCCTCTGTAGTGGGAGTCCTTTGCTGCTGTCAGTGAGTCAAGGTGGGATGTCGTCTTCAGCCATATAGTTGTGTGATCCCTTTTTTTTTGGTGTGTTATGCCATTACCTTTAGTGGTAGCATGAGGCGACGAACTCTATGGGCTTAATTGCACATTGCCTTTTATCATATATAGCCTTTTATATCAGTTTTACATGTATCATTTTTCAGTCGGTTGAAATGTCTGCTTGGCTTGGTGCTGTGGGAATGAGGGAATATGTGTGCAAACCCTCCATGACAGGTTATGTGTCCACTTGAGGAGCGCTTTTTCATCCTCAGCCGGGGCTGGTGCCCCTCAATCTCCCCTGTGCCCAGCACAGCTGAACCTATGCCTCGTCCAAGGACTCGTTTCGAGGAATTTTTGAACGGCCGTGGATGTTGGAGGCGTGGAAAATGCACATGAAAACTTGTTGCTGGTATTTCTCCCTTGCTCATTTCAGTTTTGCTTGTCCAAGACCTGATCTGTAGCCAGTTGGGGTCAATGAGAGGGTTTTCACCACCCGCAGTGGGTTTTGCATCCTGCGCAGGCGATGTGATGTCAAGAAATGTTCGCATGCTCTTGGTGTTTGCTTTCTGGAGGAGACCTTGACAGCACACTTCAGCAGGGCAGTGGCTCAGGGGTGTGGGCACTGGCGTTGAGGGAGGAAGGATGAATAGAATTATGCAGCTAAACTTAAAGCTGCAACAGAAATGGGAACTTTTCAGTGAAATGCAGGTGCTGTGAGACTGCAGCTCAGGCTGTTTCCCAAGAATAGGTGGTTTTATCGTAATAAAGCAAATTCTGCATCTTGGTGAATAAGGTTATGTCCCAAAAACATGGTCCTGCTTGGGGATGATGAACACAGCAGGGGAAAGGCTGAGAAGTTTTCTATAAAGAAAATAATAATGAAAAAAGTCTTCCTACATCTGTGAAGGGAGCAGCAGAGAGTGAACTGGTCAGTGTAAATGTGCAATGCTCCCCCATGAGATTTAGCCAATTCAGGCCATAAGTCAAAAAAATATTTAAGAGTGTCCTAAACTTGAGTGGCATTTGAATTCATATGTAAAGCAAAGCAGTTGCTTCAGGATTTCCTTTGAAATTGATGTTATCGGGTGTTGGGGTCTCAGTGACTTTACCGAGGTGGGATCAGGTCCTGCTGTGCCCACCCCATGAGAGCAAAGTGCGTTCCCTTATGGCATCCTGGTGCAAGCCTCCTCCAAAGTTACTTTCCCGAGGAAATGGGGAAGATTTTCTCTTTACAGGGAGCTGGGAGGGCAAAATTCACCACTGGTGCAAGCTTGCAATCCAAGGAAATTATGCTTCCCGATGCCAAGCCTGGATGTGTCCCTCTCTTTTTGTTTAACGCCTCTGTTTGGATTCTCTAAAGAAGCAGGAGTGAAAAGGAAAAGCTTCTTGTAATGGTGAGAGTGTTAATTCTGGCGAAGTGTGGAAGGGTTTGTTGTTGATACTCTCTTTAAAAGCACGATCTGTTTTCTGCTTCTAGTTAAAGAGGGTAGTGGCAGTCTTTAGTGGCTGTGTCAATGTAGCCCATGTTATTATGTACAGATGTGCCAGCTGCAAGTAGGCATTATCTCTTTGATAGTGCTAAGCACTTTACAGTGGGTCAGAGAAGTGCAGCTCTCAACCAATAGATCTAATTGCAATCCTTTTATGTTCTCTATGATTGCAGGTTTCTCCAGCACTATAAACAAATAGTAATCAACTAAACCTGTTACCTCTGAGCAGTGATGTCACGATATGAAATATTAACTGTTCCAAATACAGTAATGATGGTTTAAAACTGTATTTGTTCTTGAAGGTAAAAAATAAGGAAAAAAATCAGGAGCGCTAGCACTGGCAGTGTGAAGAGCCCTCTGGCTCTCTTTCATCTAATGAAAAATTGTGTCTGTATACGACATGTTTTATGTGGTCAAATACAGTGTAAATATTGTGTACATCTTTTGCTATAGCAACAACATATTAACAGTACCACAAATAATCTCTGCCTCTGAATCTACATTTTTATGACACCGTTATGCTAATACAAGACAAACTTATATTTTTCTGTGTGTCTAATCCCCTCCAAATTAATCCATTTGTATTCCTATAATCCAGCCAACTCTTTTCTCACCTCAAGAAATATTAGATGCAGGCCCCAAATGCACAGCTGATGAGATAGACTAGAGCTGAAAGCGGAGAAGGGTGAGTTTTTACCCATTTTTTTTCCTATCTCAGGAAAATTTTGGTGGAAGCTCTGTCTGGTTGTTCGGCTTGCTGGGATTTTGGAGAGGGCGAAGGGACATGCTATTTGAGGAGTAGCCTTTCGAAGTGCTTGGACTGAGATGTTTCTCTTTGTATTGCCATGCTTGCAGCAAGCTGGCCAGTTTTGGGGTTTGGCCAAGTCAGGTTGGGAAACAGGTCCCAGGGGCCTGATCCTGCCCACGCTATTGAGCTCTCTTGACCTGCGAAGACTGGGCTTGGACTGGCTCATGGTAATTCCCCATTGGCCCAACCCTAAAGGGTACTGGAGTTACTTTAACAATTTTTCTGGTGTAGATGGTTGAATTTGATGGCTTGTGCATCAGCACGATGTAACTTACTGGTGTGGGCAGGGAGGCATTGGTACTTGGATGCACGTGATATACCCATGAGTTAGACCTCAGCTCCTCAGATGCTGAAGGGTCCCCTGGAAACAGCCTGAGCATCTTGAAGCATTGAAATGGGACTTTCCATGTAAATTGATCATGAAGGAGAGTTTATGAAATTTTTCACGGTTCGGGATTTAATCAAATCTGATCGATGCAGCTCTAATGCAAGGTGAACTTGTTGACCGCTTCCACTGGAGGGTAAAAAAAATACCAAAGAAAAGCCGGGGCTGTACGTGCAGCGTGCGTTTCCGCTTGCTCTCATGCTGATGCAAGGCGAAGTAATTAGCTGAACACTGGGGCTGCTCATTGTTACTCATTTAGAGGCATAAATAACCCAGCCAATGCCTTCCCACCACCACCTGCATCTGTCCGGCTCCTGGCATGCCCCCCTTTTGTCCAGGGGGCATCCCGGGCTGACACTCCCCGGCGCCCGGCCAAAGGGGGTCACTGTTAGATTTGGCTTTGTGCCTTCCCTGCGCCCCCAGTTCCCACTCACCCAGGGAGCGAGAGATGGAGATTGGGAATTAAAATATCTTTAAAAAGAAAATAAGCTTTTGTATCAGCCAGCTGGCGAAAGGATAAAGGACTGTGCTCACAGGATGCAATCAAAATTCAACAGTGTTTTATTAAACATGTAATATTATCAAACTAAACAAAAGAGCCCTCGATGGCTGGTAATACAATGCGATACAATGTTTTTTTTTCATAGTGTCATTCATACAAAAGTATCATTGAACATTCGGCTTCCAGTTACGAGCTGCACATACAAGTACCAGTACACGTTGTAGGCTCGACAACGAAACACAACGCATCCCGCAGGTAGACCGCAGATCGTTCTGTTTCATTTCAGATAACTCCTGCTAATGCATGAGGAAGATAGGTGGCTTACGGAATTAACCAGCCAAAGGGACCAAGTTTAACGGTCTGTTAAGGACCTTGATCTGTGAACAGTTTATTATGTTTATTCCTGAGAGACAGCCCTTTTTGTAGGCTTCTGCCCCAGTGCCTCCCCATGCAAGGGCTGCAAATCAGCAGCTGATTTTGCTCCTTCTGTTGATTTTTATATTTCACTCTCAGTTTGCTTTTCTAGAGCCTAATAAAAGTTGGTCAACAATGGATAAAATGCTGTGAAAAAAACTGATCAGTGCCTCGTTGAGGTACACCTCTTCTTTACTTTCATATTTAATCTTGCCAGTAAAAAGGCATAGACCCAAAGCAAAGTCTTGGAGCTTGGATCAGGTCTGGGTTTTATGGCCACAAAACTGCTTATATCTGACAGGTTTTGGAGACTCCTGTGACATGTGAGAGCACAGGGTGGTCAAACGAGGACACTGGAGCCGGGCTCTGGGTCCTGGTGAGGTGGTCGCCCTACGGTGTCCATGCTGTGAGGGTGTGGGAGCATGGTCTGGTAGGGCCAGCACATCTGTCCCACGCTCTTAATCCCCTTTTGAGTTAGGTGTAAAGGATAGTTTCAAGTGCAAGGCAATGATGAATCAAGCCCTCCAATCAGTTATAATTATCTCCAAAGAATGATCAACAATTAAATTGCATTTTTAACTGGAAATAACGGATCTCACTGGAAATATGTGCTATCTTTCTTTTAAGTACCTGAGGTGTAGCTCTTCCCTTGACTATATTTACTCGGTGAATTTTGGTCCCATAAGGGACTGGCAACCAAACAATATTTCAATTAAAAAGAGAGGGAAAAAGTGTGCCTGGCCTCCATCAGCTCAGCAAAGCAACTTGGTTTAAAGGTGTTTGTGAACAGCAGCCCAGGAGCAACTCAGCTGCAAAATCTTTTCTTCCCTGAAGAACCCCAAAGGCAGAGCAGCGTGGAGGGAAAAAAAAAAAATCACTAAGAAGCCCTAACCTTGTAACATACAGTTTTTGCTAAAAATATATATTAATAATATATTATTGAGCGGGCATAGATGAAGAAGGCCAGGGAAAGCATAAGCAATAAGAGTGTGAGCAAGGTCAGTGTTCCTTGCCCGAGGACAGCACAATCAATAAGATCTGGTCAATACCTGCTTTATTACTACACTACCACTCCGAGCAAAATCATTTTTAAGTTAAGAATATATTTTGCAAAACTGAATTAACGATATTGAATATTTTGCTCTTTGATATGACTAGCCTTCAAAATCAAATTATTAAATATGGAAAAAAGCATATTGGTTCAGCTAAGGATTTCTTTGTCCCTGGAAAGGAAGTGGACGTTTTGTGATTCCCACTTGTGCCTGGATATTAAATTGTGCCAGATCCTGTCCTCCCTGAAAGGCGAGATGCAAAGATATTTGGTTTTGTTTCCAAAAGACTCCCTTTGGCTTCAGAGATGAGATGGTGGTGGATAAAGCTAAGTGTGTAAAATGGAGACCAGCAGTAAACTTCTGTAGAAATTGAGATGCTCAACTCGTTCTGGTTCGGCATGCGGAGGATCCAGCCTGCCCTAAAAATGCACGTTTTTGTGAGCCATCCCCACCATTTCTTCTGCCTTCCTTGGCTTCCTGGGCTTCCCAGCTGATGCACTCAGTGCATGTATTGATGGTGGCAATTTGGAGCTGTTGAGAAGGCACACTCGAGGCAGGTTACTCAGCAAGGCAATATCAAAGGGTGAGAAAGGATGCATCCCTGCTCCCTGCGGCAGTTCTGCTTTGGCTGTTCTGGATCATGCCAGGTCATTCCCGCCTTTCACGCAAAAGTTTAGAGCCTCAAGTAACTCGAGAAAATCTTGTTTCATTGCGTTAAAATGATTACATGGGTTTAAGATGGCCATTTATCACGCTAAATTTTGTTTCCTTTGGAGGGAAGGGAAGAGAAGCTCTTTTATTTAGCCATATCGGCTTAGCTTTGGTGACTTTGGTGTGAGCTTTGCAAGGAGGCTGTCCTCCTGAAATGGCTGTCTGGTCAGTCGCGTGATGGAAACTGTGGTGGTGCAAAGCAGCTGGCTTTGGAGCTTCAGTTAGCATCATTTGGGCTGGGAATTTTGATCTGGCATTCAGATATGTGGCTCAATCCTGGGAGGATGGCGTGGACGGGGTGGGGGGGCTTGCTTCATGCAGGAAAACACCAACGGTAGCTGATTGCCAACTCTGCCTCCCGTAGCAGGGTCTCAGAGATGCTGCTCCTCTCCTGCTGTCCTCCCCAGATCCCTCCAGTGCCTCACTGGTGTCTGCCATGCAGTCCCTTGTTGACATTTGTTTTGTAATGGTTATCAATTGCTAGATTCAGATAGGACATGAGAGATGGTGATCTCCCCTGAAATGGAGGGATATTGAAAAGGCTTAGGCCTTTAGGGCTGGGTATTTATTTTTTTTAAGTTTCACTCTTTTATTGTTTGCTGCTTAACCCCTTCATCTAATCCTCCTCAAAACATTAGACATGGTTCACCCAGAGCAGGCGGAGAGCTTTCTCCCTGAAATATGTCTCGGCTGTTTGAGCACCAAGGGGTAGCTGGATGCTTGCGTTCAAAATCAAAAGCACTTGCTTTTTGTTGTTTTGATTGAAATGGTGTAAAGTACATTTGCCTTTCAAAGCACTGATGCTGCCCTTGTTTATGAACACCAAATTACCTTCAACCCCAGAAACTCCAAAGGGGTGGTTGTCAAATCGATGGAGACTTTGTCATATAGTTTTTGTGGCTGTTTAAAACTTACCTGGTACCTCCAGAAGAACATCAGTAGAGCTTTAACCCAGCAGCTTTTAACTGATGCAGGTGCTTCTGACGGGGATGGAGGCTTAAACCCAAACTTGCAAGGGGAAAGGTTTGAATTCGCTTTGCCTCTCCTCAGCATCTTTAAGTCTTCAGGAGCATTGGTGTTTGTTTTCTTTTGGGGCACTAAAGCCCTGGCCTGGATGTTGATGGTTGCATTTGCAATTAAGGAGGGCTTTAACCATGTGTGCCCATGGTGGTGGCGGCTCTGCTGCGGCAGCTGCCTCTGTTCAGCCTGACATCCGAATCAGGGAACTCGGCCTTAATTAGCTCCCAGGTATGAGAAAGGTAAGCTTCTTAGGTTCTGACAGCACCACCATGCTGATGTTCTAGCCAGGTTGATCCACCCGTGCCCATCTTTCATCAAGCTCGTAGGGTTTTTGGTGTGTTCACTGGCTCGAGGCTGGGCGAGGGGGACACCCTTGTTGTCCACCATGGGGTTGTGTAGTAGCAGAAACATCAGGCTTTTAAGAAGAGAAAGCTCAAACCTTTTTTAGATATTTTCCTTGCAGATTTGCAGCAGGAAGTGGAGGATCCCTAAAAGTCACGCACTGAATCTTTGGTTTTGGGAGGGTTTAGTGGTACCCAGTACCTGCTTTTGTAGAGAGAACCAACACCCCTCTTTGTTTTTCCCTGCATAAATTTGTTGGACATGCAGCAAGAATGCATCAAAACAAGTCCCAATGACATCTTCATTGGCAGTATAGGGGAAACCAACATACTAAGCAATTCAGAGGGAAAAAAAATCTTTATCCCTTTCTTATGCAGCACTTTGCCTCCAGTGCACTCCCTCTGGAAAAATCAAAACTTTAATCCAGGGTGATCTCTGACATCCCTGACCCCAGCGTTGTGTTGGGACAAAGTTCACCTGTTTACTGCCGGATCTTTGCTGCTGTGTGTTCAGGGGTTCCCTTGCGCGTTGGCTGTTGTTGGAGGGGATGGATGGCTTATCAAGCCCTCCATTCCTCCTGCTTTGGAAAGTGAACGCAGTACCTCAGAAACATAATATGACCTCACTAGATATTTTTAAAGAAAGATATCAGAGGTTGAACAGAGAGTTGATGGGAAATCAAGACAGCTGAACCTTGGGAACAGAGGGAGAGGAAGGAGGAGAGTTATACAAAAACAATTAATGGCAAAAGCTAAAAGGAGGGACTTGTGAAATTCCTGGGTTTTTTGGAGGGTGTGTTGGGGCAGGGAGACAGGTTCAGCCTTAGCTGAACTGCTGCAGTGGGTTACTCTGACACCGTGTGTCCCCGCTGCCACTGGCAGTGTCACGTTGCCTTCAGCAAGAATCCGCTGGCCTTGGCCATCATGTCCCAGCCCCGGCAAGGCTCTGCTGGTGCGTGATGTGCACGGAAAAAACTCCTGCAAGCACTGGGAGGGTGGAGGGGGAGAGCCTTAAGACTTTAAATAAACTTGACACTAAGTCAAAACCCAAACAAAATGAGGGTGGAGGGGAGGGAGATAAGCAAATAGCCTTGCTGGCCCTTACATATATATTATACCTGGCAGTTAATGGTGGCAGTGAGCTAGTTAGTGCACAGAGTGGGAAAAAATCTGATATATCCCTTCTGAAACACTTGACCCACTGATAGTTGGTGGAGGGCAGCTGCCTGCCCCGGGGGGAGAATTTCCCCCGGTGCTCTCTGTGTTGTTTTATTCTTTCTGTGCACGCGTCTGCATGTCGGGGAAGGGTCTGGGCAAAAACCGACGGGTGGCATAAAGAAACGGCTTTCTGCAGGCATCCTTTAGTTTGCGGGGAGCGTGTGCTGCTGCACTCACTTGGCAGGACACCTGCAATCTTTAAGGCCCAATTAGTCTTTTCAGAAGTATGTCGTTGGAGGGAAAGAAACTTGACCTTCTGGGGCCAGTAGAAAAAAAAAATCTTCCCTTTCACTGCCTTTCGCTAAAGTTGCGAGGGAGGTCGCGCCTCCCCCTGCGGCACAGGGCAGAGGGCTGTATCGATAGAGCCAGCCCCGTTGTGTTTGTGAGTCAGCGCAGGTGCGAGCTGCAAACAAGCAGGTGTTTGTACAGAGGTGACCTTGCGCACGGGTTGCTGACCTGCCCTTTCCTCCTGACTCATCTTTCCTTGAAAAAGGGCTGGTTTCGGGCTGTGGCGTGCTTGCAAGCCTTCTCCGCATGTAAAAATAACATTATTTAGAGACCTCTGTTAAGCGCTTCTCTTGCAAGATACTTTTTGATAATTTACCTGGGAGAGATGCAGCTAGGATGCAGCCTGAGCTGTTTTTAAAGGGTTTGGTTCTGCTGAGGTTTTGCATCCATAAAGAGAGTTTGCTCCTTTAAAGAGGTGAAAACAAGCTACTTTGTGTTTGGAAAAATGCATGGCTGGTGCATGTTTTATCTGGGGAGGAATCTGGGTCTGTTTGTGAACAGGCTAATATAAACCAATTTGGAACAGAGAGGCATGCTGGGTGAGCTGCTGGGCTCTCTTAGGCGAGGCTTCCTGGGAAACTTAAGCAAATTGTAATTTTCTATTAGTGTTAATAACCTCTTAATCACAACGGGGAATCAACAGTTCCTAATACATACATGTGACCAGCCATACATGTGTGTATCGCACTGATTTCCTGGGCTACCGGTCTGGTCTGCCTTCTCACCTTAAACCTCACCTAGCAGTTTACCTCCTGCTTAATTTTGTGTGTATGCAGATTAAGGCTTACATTTACTCAAGGAATAGAGAAAGATATTTTATCAGAGAGGTTAACAGCAATGCCATCAGCATTGCTTTGCGCTCCTGTAGCAAGTCATGTATTGGCCTCTGTGTCCCGCTCTGCCTGTCCGATTGTCCCCATTTTACTGATGGGCAAACTGAGAAGCTGGCAGGAGGAGGGCAAGAGGGGACACACTTTATCAGGGAACCAGTGAAAGCAGGAGGAGGCATTCCCAAATTCTCCCGCATCATGTTCGTGCTGACTCTCTGACTTTTGCAGGAGTGCAAACCCTACCGCGTGCCCTGAACACCAGCGCAGTGACCAGAAGCAAAGGCAAAAGCTAAGCAGAGAGACGCAGAGTTGCAAAGAGGCTTCTGGTGCGTTACCTCAGCGTGAGCTCTCGCGTTAATTAACATCTTCATCAATGATCTGGGATAAGGAAAATACTTGCAGATGATATCAAATGGGGAGGAGCTGCAAATATGGAATGATAAAGGGAGAACTGAAAGATGAGAAACATGAGTAAATGACAATAAGAGCTTTAACGTGCAAAACTCTTGCAGCCACTCGAATACAGTTAGGTCCTCCAGTGAAGCTTTGAGATCATCCTGGGGTGATGGGAGTTTGCACAGAGGTTTGGCAGCAAAAAAAGGGTCCAAACCTGTTGGGGCTGCATGTGGATGATGTTGGGGGCTGAAGGGGCTGGTTGATGAAGAAAAGCTGTGGGCACAGGGTGACTGGGGAGTGCAAAGGGGGAAAGGAAACAGAAGGTAAATTATAGAGAATTGGATGAAGTTACTGAATACTGAGAAGAAAATTCCCTGATGGAGGGATGTCTGAGGTTGCTGAGTCATTACTGGGATGAAGCGGTGGAGGCTCTGTTGCTTCGTACACTCACAGATTTGAAGCTCAGGAGGGACCCTTTGATCACCTGGTCTGACTTTGTGCGTGGGCCCTAGGATTTAATCCATTTACTCTTGTACTGAGCCCAGTGACTTGTGTTTGTCTAAACTGTAACTGGGGGACATTTGAAACTACACTGGGTGATCTACTGAGAAATGAATTGTTGGGCAACAACCCCGTGTTGGCAAGGAGGTGATTATGTGATCTCAGCGGTCTTTTCAGACACTGTCTTTGCAAGACAGAATAAAATGTGAATGTGCAAGTTGAACGGGGACATCTAATCTCACATGGGACCAGCCTGCTGGCACCATGGGCTCGGTCAACTCCAAATGGGCCCGAAGACCAAGACCTGTGTAGTTAGAGCAGTTGAGGTTTATACTTTTCTTGGAGGGAGGCCATTGCTCAGTATCTGTGTCTATCAGCCAAGCTGTAAATCTTATCTATGGTAATATCATGTGTGAATTTCTGCATCAGGCAGTGCCAGGAGAAAATGTCTTTTTATGTGTGCATCCAAAGTGTGTGTACAAGTACGGATGGTGTAAAGGATTGCAGAGGGAGTCTGGGGAAAGACCAGGCTACATCGCCGTTCCTATCAGTGCAGAGAGAGACTTAACTCTGAAATCCCATTGCTAAACAAGGATATCTCTTCCTGAATTAGTTGCAGCTTGCTTTTCTTTTTGTCTTTGAAGAGTTGCTCTGTGGGTGATGCTGAGTTATGGTGCATTACGTTCCACAGATAACGGGAAGGAAAGAAAAGAGATTAAGGGGGACAAACACCCCACAAGCCAAAATATTCTCAATAAACCTTAACTGGAGTGGATTAGCAATGAGGATTGTTTTGTATGTGTGTGAGCAAGCTGGCACACACGCACATAGATGTCCTGGGGACAAGAAGGGGTCAGGTCTGGACTCTGAAAAAGAGTTTTCCACTGATTCCTAATGACTTAAGACAGATCTAAGCAACACCAGCTGGAACCAGACAACTTTGGTTCCAGAATTAGCGTAGATAATTTATCAGAGCACTGCTTGAATAATAAGACTATTGCTGCTTTATTATATCAGCCAGTGTCATAACCAGATAGAAAAGTTTAATATTAACAGGAGGAGCTGCCTTCAGTAACTGTGCAAGAGAGAACATTCTCATTTTTAAAGTCTGTGTGTACTAAAATGTCAGTGTCTTGACCTCGGGGAAAGGCGTTCGTTAAAAAAAATACAAATACAAAGTAAATAGTCTCTCTGAAAGGTTTATTTAATCTGTTTCTCTTCCTGCCCTGATTTTTCTTAATGTATTTAAAACTTAATATTTACTCTAGCAAAACAAAATCTATAAAATAGTTTTTGTAAGCTCCTAAATAAGTAGTAGCAGCTCAGCCAGAGCCAGCCAGTACGCGCTGCGAAATATGCATTGTAGAGACATTTGAAGTTGTCCCCAGTGGACAATTTGCACCGTTCAGTGTTAAAAGGCTCTATTTCAGTGCTGCAGAAAGCCCCCCAGACCCCCTGACTAGGCAAGTCGAGTTTACAGATGATGTACTCCACTCAGCCGGCTTGTAGTTTCAGGGCTTAAATGGCTGGCAGGGCAAAGAGGGGATAGTTAAAATTCTTAAGCTGCTAAAATGGAAAACCTTGCCAGATTTTATGGCAGAAGAAAAAATAATTTTTGAAGGGTAAATGTTGCTGGTTTGACCAAGCAGACAGTCAGGGAGCCTTGGCTGGGGGTGGCAGGGACTGTCTCTGCCAGGGAGAGGGAGGTTTGGAAAAGGGGATGCCTACCAAATATTGAACCTGCACTGAAAAATGAAAATGGGAGAAATCTGTGCAGCCAGGTAATGTTACAGGCTGCTCTATTTCCTCTGGTTAAAAAGCCTGCCCTGCTAATTACCCTGCTTTAGAAAGGTGTCTGACAGGAGGTGTTTATACTCAATTTACCGCAGTATTGAATTCTTTCTCCTGAAATTTGGCTTTGGTTTCTTCGCCTCTGAAGTTTAGGAGGGAAGGGAGGGTGATTCCACTAGTTTTCACTGGCAAAGCACGTCAGTGTGGGGATCCACTCTATGTCCGTCCATCCATCCCTCCCTTGCGGGGCCAAACAGCGGTGCCAATATGTTTCGGCTCAGTGTGTTTCGGGTGCTCTCTGCCACCCAGGGCCCCCTCTCCAGCCCATAGTCCCTGCGTCCAAATCACTTTTGGGGTAAAAACGGAATGATTTTAGCTCTTTAGAGTAAAGCAAACCTGGTCACGCTCCCCATGTCCTACCGCTGTCAGGTGACACATGGAGAAATCAAGAGTGTGAGAAATCATTTTTCTGTTTCTTTATTTTCTCCGAATCATCTTAGTTCATTTATCAACACCTTCCTGTCATTTTGTGGAGATTTTATGGCTTGAGAGGTTTATGTTTTTGCTTGGTTTAGGGTTTTAGTTTAGGGTTTTCAGCTTAAGAGGTTTATGTTTGCTTGGTTAGGGTTTTTGTTTAGGGTTGGCGTGGGATTGCTTTGGGTTTTTTTGGGGTGGGCTGTTTTTTTTTTTTTTTCAATTGAGAAATTGCAAGTAGGTTTCTGACACGCTGAAGAATACCTGTAGCCTCCTGTTGTGCATGAAGAAATGTGCTGAATTCAAAGAAGCTCCTTAGACTCTCTCTTTTGCTGGAGTTTACACAGGATTTCCCATTACCATTCAGGGAGTGAACAATGTACAGAAAATATATTTTTTTTTTTCTCTTTTCAAGAAAAAGACTCTGAGCAGTATCTGAGCTATTTTGGCAGCTAGTTAGAAATGACCCTGCAGGGGGACGGAGGTATGAACATAGGAATAAACTCCAACTTGTATTTTGATTCTTTTAATTTTGAAATTGTGAGTTATTTCCTGCAGGCAGGAGGGTGGACACTGCCTCCAGCACCTCGTTTGCTGGAGAGAATTGAGAGCATTTGGTTTTATCAGCCGCTGGCATGGTAATGAGCCTATTTCTATTGAAATTGGCTCATTACTATTCATTTTTGCTGGCTCTCGACCAACTCATGAACCGCTTTTTGATTTTCAGGGGAGGAAAAAAAAATAATAAATGTAGGGAGTTGGTCCTATCCACTGATAGAAGTGACAATGTGAGGACACGCCGGGTGAGCGTCTGCACCATGACCCTCCGGCATGGCTCAGCCCTGACCCGTGCCACCGCCGCTGTCGTGGCGGGGGTCCTCTCCACCTCCTGAACCCTGGGGTCCCTCCCCATCGTGCCAAGCAGTGGGATGGGGTTTGTGAAGTGTACACAAAGAGTCTGGCAAGGATTCGTTCAATTTACACGTGACCTGACCAAATAAGAAGTTGGGTTTTGAGAGAGGATGGGTCTGTATGAGTATTGAACTGCCGTGAGAGCAGCTTCATATGTCCTATATGCTTTGGTGGATTGGTAGTTTCTGTTTGTGGGGGTTTTGGCAACTTGTCAAATTATGTTACTCAGGTGTATATAGTGACATTTAAGTTTTGGTTTTTTTTTTTTTATTTTGAGCATTGTGCAAGTTCTCTATCTTTCCCTCATGCAGGCATGCATACACACACATCTCTGGGAAACGTTTTAGCACCAGTGAAAATCAAAACTCGGCTCTTCAAATGTCTGCCTGAAAAATACCTTTCTTTAAAAATGATGGAGCGTACATTAATTATATATGAATGTAATTTTATCCCCGTTACTAGTTTGAAAAAACTCAGCCAGGCTCTGCCACCTGTACTCACAAGTGACTAAACTGCCATTAAACTATTTTGGCTTATGAAGATACGAGATTTCTTTTGAAGACAAGGAACCGCCAGGTTTGGTTTCACCTTTTTCTAAATGCCTGGTGTGATGCTGGAAGGAGCACCATTTTCAGGTGGGCTGCGTGTAGCCCCTTCTGAAATGACCTTTCAAACAAAGCACCCAGACATCACTAACTACTTTATAAAATCTCACCCCTGGTGTGAGAATTTGTTGGCAGAGAAGCGCCAAGTTTATTTCTATACATGCTTAGCCTCTTTTTTTTTTTTTTTTTGCAAGAGAGTTTCCCTTCAAATTTATAAATGAAAGAAAGATGCTAATAGCTTGCAATTGAATTGTCTGTATTTAATACTGTTAGCTATGTGCTTCAGTGGTGCACAAGAAAGGAGAACACTTATTTTCTTCTATAATTTGAAAAATAAAAGTCAAATTGACTATTTTTTAAGTACCAGAATCAGGAAAAATGATAAGCAGATGATGACTTCTATAAAGTGAACATTGTCCCTCCAGGTAAATACTAAATTGAGGACTACAAAATATTCACAACAATTGCTGATACATCTTCAAACTTGCACTGTTTTGCATGTCATTATAAGAAAATAAACTGGCTGATTTTGTAGAACTCACAGATTTTCGTGGGTTTTTTTTTTTTTTTTTCCCCTCTGGACTGAAAGTTTATCTCCTTCAGAGCAAAAAGAGGCTTCAAAGTTTGGATTCAAGTTGTTTGCAGATTTTTGGAATTATTAACGGTGCTGTTACAATCACTGGTGGAGGAAAGCGACTTGCAGTACATGTGGAAGAACTTTCAAAGTCCTTTGAGGAAAAAGTTTTAGGTTTTCCTTTATGTACTTGCCGTTTTCTTTGCTGGAGGAGTTAGCACAGTCTCAAGAGCCTTGATTCAGGATTTCATCCCATTGCTCGGTAGATTACGCTGGCTCTGAGGTATCATGGCTGGTCCAGGCACCACTGTAGATGGGGACCTCAATTCAATCTTGTAAAATCTTTCATCAGCTTTTGTTGGATCATAACAAATTAAAACAGCCTGACCCGGCTTCCCATCTGAGTGTCTCAGGTCAAGTATATTTACTTCTGTTTGTTTATTTTTAGAACTCTAAATACTCAGCTTTATTTTTGTTGCACTAAACTGGCCAGAAGTGGTCTGTTATCATAGTCTGAAAGGAAGTCACACGAGTGACAGGTATTTGTCTTTGTTCATTATGTAGCTGGTGTTTATTTAGATTTACACCATAAAGATTTTACACTAGGAAATAGAAAAAAATGGTCCCAAATTCAAATCATCCTTGTCTTGTATGGTGTCAATCATCTGGACAAACTGGCAGGCGTATTTGTCTTTGGTGAAGACCTGTGATGCTCTTTCAGGAATCCAGATCAGTTGAACAACTGTTTTAAATAGACCAATTGATATAGTCATATCTCACATCTTCCTGTGATTCCCCAGCGTGGAAAATGGATGATGCAATGTAGGAAGCTTGTGACATTGGGAAACCCTGGGTTACTTGGGATCGGAAGAGCACCCAGATCCAGCTGACTGGGCCTAGCAAAATGAGTGTATAAGGTGATGTAAGGCAGCCGTGAAACCAAAACAGTATTGGTCCAGGATTCGGAGAAGCAGGCAAATGGCCTTTAGGAAGAGACAGGCAAGAAAATGAGATGTCCAGAGAGAAGTTAGAACATTTCTAGTGTCACAGGTAGCAGAAGAACCCATGAATCCTGGGTGTTGCCAAGGATGTGATGAAAAGATGAGGTGCAGTGATTTTTTTTCATTATATCGTTTTGGTTTAGACCTTCTGGTACCATGTACATATCAGTATCCTTTTATGCTACAGTGTTTTGCAAATTCCTTAGCTCTGCTCTAATTCACAGGAACATGCCTCAATTTGTTCTGGCACCAAGCTCCTTCGGGGTTGTCTTCTGGGACCTCTTCGTTGAAAAGAATGAACTTTGTTTCTGTGAACAAAAAGAAGCAGCCGCTTAGGCTTGGTACTGGATGGGGGCTGATGCAGGGCTGAAGAGCCATGTGTTGGCTGCATGGGCTTCAGAGACAACGTAGTGAGAATTACTTTAGGCGTTCTGAGGAGCCTACAGTGTGCATAAATTGTATGGACAAGGAGTAATGCTGGTCATACTGCGGGAGAGATTTGCCCAGGCTGACACCTGAGCTCAGGGTACATAGGAATCTACCTTCCAAAGAGAAGGGAGTTGAAGTAGTTTAATCTATAATACAGCTTAGGCTGGAATGGGCCTTCAGTGGCAACAAAAGCTAGCTTTTCTCTCTACAGGAATAGATACTTTCCAATATCTTGTGGCTCTGGGTCAGACTGACCCAGGGAGGAGCAAAGGGAAAAATTGTGCATGTAATTGAACTACATAGGAATTGTTTGAAATGGTTAGAGAGGGCATGCATAGAAATGATGGGATGAAATGGCAAGGAAAAAACTTATGTTGAATGTTACAACCTCCTAACAGAAAGATACATTAGACTAAGGAGGAATATCCCAAGGGAAATGGTAGAAGCCCCATTGCTTGGATAATTTCTAATTAAACTAGACAAAGCACTTGAGAATATATTGTAAGAGAAAATCCTGTAATGGCAGCAGGCTGGACAGGGTGACCCTATAGGTCTTTTTCATTTCTAATTTCTATGATTCACTAATGATTAAGTAATTCACAGATAAACTAAACATCCATATTGCTGGGTCTTATCCAAAACTCACCTCACCTATCAACCTTTTCAAATTTACCAATTAATAGTTAATTAGTTAATGTTTGTAAAGTGCTTTGAAGATGAAAAGTGCTAAGTGCTGAGTATTATTATAGAAATAGGGATAGATAAACTCATTTTACTTAATTTTGAACCCACTCAAATGCTCACAGAGGGCTCAAAATTCAGATTTAGACTTGAGCATTATTGGGTTTGTTCCTTGTAGAGGGATGTTCTGTGAGGTTGTTACACCATGATTAAAATAGGGTTATAATTTTGATAATGCGCTTATTACACATTTCTATTTATGGTGCAGCAGTTATAATCCTGATAAAGTGTTCGTGAAAAGCTATTGTCCCTGTCCCTACACAAGCTGCAGTGTGCAATACAAGCACTTTGCTTTGTAAAGGAGTACAAGTGGCACAGAGAATGTGAAAGCTGTTTTCTGTAATGGATTTTACCCTTCCAGTTTATGTTGATATTTTGGAGTATATTTAATAGCATCAAATGAATGAGGTAATAATCAGGAAGGAACTTCACTGAGAATTCCCAAATGATTGTATTTTAAGTCCCTCTTATGGCTGTTCCTTGCAAGTGGTTGCTGTGATCTGAGCTGTGACTTTTCTCACCTGGAAAGGGGCAGAGCCTCCTGTGTGACAAGAGGTGGCATCGGATGAGCACAGCATGGCAGCGTGCTCAGGGACGCAGCCATGGTAGGTCTATGAATGATCTGTATGAGGGTGAGACTGTAAGTGAAACTATATTAAAGCAAATCAGGGGTAATCCCAACCCTGCCTGCCTGAAGTACGGCAAAATCCAGAACGACTTCCCTTGGATGAAGCAGTAAGGGATTAATTTTTGCTTTTATTTTCAAGATGAGCAAAGTCTCTGTATTACTAATATTTCTATATTTGTACCCAGTAAAAATACTGGTTTATGTTCAGAAACCAAGACCCGGACAAAATAGAGTACAATAGAAATGATAATTTCAGTAAATTCTGGTCTGAATATTGCCTTAACTGGGTCCA
>CM062585.1:8797917-9280417 GCA_031468815.1 Morus bassanus
TATAATTTGGAATGCGCTTAATTAGGTTAAAATGTTTATAGACTGCACACATATTTTCAAATTCCTCTTAAATTATGCTGAATTTTTCCTTTTTCTTTTTTCCTTTGATGAGGGGGTTTCAGGGACAAATCTTGGGATTTTTCACATGGCAATATGGGTTTTATTGCCAGAAATTCTGAAGCTTTACAGACCAAAAAGATTGGGGGGTGGGAGGGAATATTGTAGCTTCAAGAAGCTATTATTTTGCAAGGAGGAGCATCAAACTCGGCCCGTTGAATTAAAACGCCTCGCTCATGAAATATGTGATTTTGTGGGGGAAGGATGCTTTGGCAGTGTCTTCTTTCAGTGAAATGTATATTAAGCTCTATGGTTGATGTCTTAATGAGAAAACCCTTTTTGCCAACGTAAAAATATCTTGTATATATTCAGTTTTGCATTAAAAATAGTTTGGAATCACTACAAACCGTAATTAAAATTAGGACCACGCTCCCATTGTAAATGCTATATCCTGAGCAGAGTAAGGCTATTTTTCACGACTGTGGTGAACCTGCAGTGTTCAAGTGTGTTGGGCACATAAATACTTTTTATTTGTATATTTACTGAGACACAGGGAAAAATATATATATGCAAGTCTGTTGTAGAGAGAGGCATTATTTCAACAGAGCACCTTTTCCATTTGAAGGATATAATTCTGATACCTGGAGGGCATTGGCCATTGCAACTCAGCCCACATCCCTCTTGCATGTTTGTTGGAATAACCTGGCTAGACAGGACCCACGCAAGGTTAGTTCAAGGTACCTGTGATAAGATCTTTTTTTTTTTTGTTGTTTTTTTATGTAAATTCAGTGCTTGTGAAATATGCTGGCTTTGACAGCAGCCAGGACACATAATTCCCCTCTGAAGACACAAGTGGGGTCCACGGTGGGGAGCTGCAGCCCCGGACCCCCCCCAGCCAGGTTGGTGCTGCTGGCAAAGCCATGCAAGCTGGAATGGGGTTCGTGTGAGCTGGATACTTCAGGCATCGCACAATGTTGTTCACGCAGGTTATGGCAGGTGTTTGGTGGCAAGGCCTTTGTACTGTGACAGGTCTTTAATGGATTTGAACAAGTACCCAAATACTGTGACAGAGGACTGAGTCGCAAGGGGTGCAGTTTTTCCAGAAATGCCTATTTATTTACTAAGAAACTATTGTTTTGGAGAAAGAGCTTGCTCTTGCTTTTTGTTGCTGTAGCTGTGAACACACACCAAGCTCCTGTGTGCACCTTCAGGGCTGTCTGCCTGCAGCTGCTCATTGCTCTGCCAGATGGGGACATTTTGGGATTCACCCTTTGTCCTCTCCGACAGCTGTCCTGAAGCCTAGGGCTCCTTCCCCAACCTTGCATTTCTATTGTCCACATCAAGTCTTTCCTCTTACTGGCTTTCCTGCACTCTGCCTTGCCTTTCTGATCTTTTTTTCCTTAGGGACTGAATCCATCCAAGTAGTGGATAGCTGCAAGCCCAGAGGAGGAGGAGTCTTACATCACACTAAGATTAACTCCAGGTTTCTGCCATGGTCCCCATTGCACAGCCGAGCACATGGTGGTGTATGTCCAGCACGGGCTTTCCTTGTGCCGACCCATTCACCCCATCTTGTCTAGCCTCTACCACCATACAGAGTTATAAACACGACAGCCTGGAGCTCTTCTTGTTGGCATCCCGATAGCTGGAACTTATCTGTCCTTAAAATCGGCTTCAGGAAACAGAAGTTTAAAAAGCAATATGCTGGGTCAGGAAATTGTAGCCTTTCTCCCTTGAACTCTGAGAGTGCACCTAGTGAAAAAGGAGCTGCTTCTGTACTTTGATATTTCCTGCAGATTTGAATAAGGAGACAGATGGTTAAAATGCATGGCTCTATTTTGGAATATATTAAGAAAGTAGTTTTTCCCAAGGCTGTTGCTTTTCGGGGTGTCTGTGTGTGTTTGTTTATACATATGATGAAAGTATACATTATATACACATTTTTCTGTTTGGCGTAAAATGACAAATAACGTTAGAACCGTTTTTGACCAAATTGCTGCTTATGTGGTTAATGGGAGGAGCAGCAGTTGTTTCATAAGCAGCGCTCTGCGAAGTTCGTTCTATGTCAGGGCAGCTTTTCTAGAACCAGTTTTAAAGTTAATTATCAAAGGCAGGCATCTTCTATCCACCGCCTGTGGCCCCCCGTTGGGTTTGTTGTTCAGCTTTCCTTGGGAAAGAGTCGCTCTACAGAAGATCATCTTCATGGTGTCACAGTCCAGGGAGCTGAACACGTCCGAGCTAATCAGCTTAGAACATCAGTACCATCTTAATGTGGGATTTGGGACCTTCTGGATGCAGGGTGAGAAGCTGAACTAGTCTGCAAGCACATCACTTTATTCCTTTTGCTTTAAGCAAGAATAATTTGCCTTTTTTCTCTCATCTTTCTTCCTTGTTGTTTTGCCCCTGAAAACTGTGCGGCAAAAGCAACCTCCAGGGTGGACACTAAATCTTCTGATGCAGGCAGAGCAGTGATAACATCTGAACTGAGGGTGCTTTTCCAGGGCATGCTTGACAGATGTAGCAGGGCCTTTTAGGATTTAGTACTGGAGCATATCTATTACCCGCGCTGCAGCACAGCTTGGCAGGAGCTGTGTGGTAATCTCCCATGAATTCTGTCTGACTTATCAGAGCATCTGAACAGGTTCCTGCAGGATGCAGAGTCACTGCACCAAGTTGGGGAGAGACAGACCATACACGTCGAACTCCTTTAACTCTTGCTGGCCCAAAACCTTTCCATACCGAGGCGGTGATTTTCCTTTCTGGGAGGAATTGATGCCTTTCTGCCTCTCCTCCTTGTACTCCCCCTTCCTTGTTCCCTACTTCCCTCAGCGTATGATTTCAAGGAGCAGAATCTAATTTCTACATATCTGAGAGGGTAAGAGTAATTGCTTTAATGGCATGGCAGCCTGCCTATTTCTTTGGCAGAACGTAGTAAATATGATACATGTGGTGGAATTTAAGCTTTCGCTGGTTGCAGGTCCAGGACTCTGTTACATATAGGAGTGTGTGCTTAACAGCTTTATTCCCTGCCTTTGCTGTATGTATTTTATCTCGGTCTTACTGAGCAGAGTATTTAATGTTCTGTCTTCATCTGCGATAACAATTACCTTAGTGTTTTACATTTTTATACACACACACACGTGCCCCCCCCATGCGCACGCACACACACTTGCACACGCACACACGTATATATATTAAAATCCACCTCACCAAGATTGATCACAAACACAAAATTGTTTAGATCACAGATTAAAGTTTAATTTTGGAGTTTTGCTTTAGGGTTAGAATTAGCTTCAGAGTGTGAGTTGCATAGGAGGCGCTGTAATTTGTTTTAAGGATAAGGCCTTCAGGCTGCTGTGCATAAAATGAGCATGATTCCTTATTCCCACGGTTGATTTTTGAATGGAAGTGCAATTAGAATTTTTTCACCCAGAAGCGCATACAGTACAGAGCAAAGATAATACCTTGAATGCATATCAGCTTGGGGAACTTCTCCTGGAATTTTATTTATTGTTCACCTAGCGCTAATTCAAAAAAGATCCATGCAAACCGTAACAATACACTTGCTCTTTAATTTGGAGTCTAGTATGTTTGTAGAGACTCTTGCAGGGGCTTTATTATTACCGAGCGAGATTTCAATGGTGAATTTTAATGTCAGACAGAGAAATGTGCAACCAGTTATTTCTGATAGAATGGAAATTATTACAAACAAAATACCAGTGTAGCAATGGCCTCTGTTAATCCTCAATTGCTGCAGATATTTTCCTGTCACACCAGGAAGCTGTATTGCCGACTGGTATTGAACAGCCACCATCTGCATATGAGAGGTATGTAGATGATATTTTTTCTGATTATCAATGCCAATCACATTCATCTTCCACTGGAAGAACTGAACAATCGATACTCACAGAATATTCATTTAACCTATGAAAGAGAGGTGAATTCCTGCATCCAATTTTTGGATGTCATGGTCACTAAAGAGCCAGATTCTGCCATTTCCACTGCATGATATCAAAAAGATATTGCCTTGGGTAGACACGTGTTAGACATCACCTCAGTCGCTCACCGTGAAAAGCAAGTAGGAAGCAGGAATAAATATCATAGTTTGGGAAGCCTGTTACATTAAAATATTTGCTTTCTCTTAGAAGTATTGTTAAGAAATTTATATGTGTGGCTACCTGTGTGCATGAGTACAGGAGCTAATCTAATAATGCCCCAGACAGGCTGAATTTGGACTATTTGTGCCACATACCTGGCCTGTATGGGAATCCAGATGGGCCTGGGTGTATGTGTAAAAATCCCAGCCCAGCACTTATGAAGAGCTGGACTGCATTAGGATTTTCAGAATCTAAGAAATACTGAAGGAAAGTATGATTTAGGCAAATTACCACAACCATATTTTTTTAAAGGCAAGACCATTCTTCCCAAAAAGCTGCTTTAGCAGCAGGGTCCCAACAAGCTTTGCAAAGACCGCTCTGTCACCTCAAGGACTTTCCCCTGTTCAGTGGGCAATGCAGTGGGCAACCAAAACCAAGTAGCGAAAAGCCCCTCCCTGTTGCGGGGAGAGATGTTGGGGCATACCCTGGGGACATGTGTGTCCTTGCACGCATCGCTCCTGCAGCTGGGGGGCTCGGGAGAGCTTCCAGCAACACCAAAACCTAGCCCATAGCCATTTCTTTATTTGAAAAAGGATGTTTTTCTCCCTTATTGAACAATCAAAGAACTTTCTGACATTTATTTTGATGGGAAAAAAAAGAAATCTCTTCACTTATTACAAAGACCAGGAAGCATAAATCCAGGTTGGCTCTCAGACACCTTACACACAAATTGTATTCAGGTAAATGGTCCCTAAAAATGCCTTGATAGTACAATGTACATCATAGTTGCTAGAAAGGAAATGTAAAGCTCCCCATTACAAAGGATAATACAAAGAAAGAAATGTATTTTCATTATACTCCCATAGTTTCAAAGTATCTCAAGATTTGATTCAGGTCCTAAAGATATTATGAGGCAATATCTATGTTACCTTTGAGTCAACTACCATGTCTTGACACTTGATCAGTCTGTAAAAGCTCCTGGAAGAATCAGAAATAAACAATTTTATTCCTCAAACAGGAACTCGTGCAGCAGCGTGAGCAAGAATGTTTTTTTCTCCTCTAAATATGACTGCAGGTCCTGTAATGCATTTAGTCAGAACACTGGGGTCAAATACAGCATTTTCGTACAATCTCTTTTAGAAATACCACCTAGATTAAAAAAAGAAAATCCCCAATAAGGACACTTTATGAAAATTCCAAGAAGCTCTGTGCATCGAGGGTATCTTATCCATGCCAGTTAGAAGTGAGAGGCATATTTAAACTGAGGTGCTGAATAGGTCTTTAACTTTACGCCCCCACATTTGCATATGCAAATTCAGGTGTATATAGGCTGTTGTTGTTTTTCCTACCAATTTCTATGTTGCTTTTCCACTTCTACTTTCACTAGAAAAGCTCCATTTTCCAGAATGGTTTTATTGGTCACCATACCTGCAAAGGTTTATTTGCCTTGGTCCTAAGTGGAGATTTTAAACATTGGTTTTAAATCCCAAACATTGCTACTGAAGCTACTGGAAAAACTGCAGAGAGAGCTATGAAATAGTGCTAGCCACCATTTGCTTAGAAAATTGAAAGACACTTGCTGGTTTTGCTAAATACTGACAGCTTGGGTCCAAAGGGGAAATCTTTTATCTTCTTCTCTTTGGGGCCGTTGCTCTTGTTGGTTTGGTTTTTTTTTTTAAAATGACAAGTCGTTCTTTTTCATTCTGTGTTTTCCTCAAGCACCCAAATATAGTGAATGACTTCTTCCTCTGGCCTGATATCACAGGAGGAAAACATTACCTGTGGCAGGACAAAATCAATCTACTTTAACGGGGTGGGGGTGGGGGAAGAACGGCCAAATGATTTTAAGCATGTTTTGAAACAGCATCACTGTAGAGTAGCCTTTGGGTACATGAAGGAGCAAAAGGAGCCCGATGGACCATCCATCCCCTTAGGAGGGGCTGGCCCAGCTGAGGAGAGGCTGTAGGTTCACCTCAGCCACAAAACAGGGAGCTCAAGGGTTGATGCAGCGTGTGTTTGCCTGAGCTGCTTCAGGAGTCATTGCTCTTCAGTTTCCCACTTACTGCCACAGTTAAGGACAAAAATATGTTAAGATAATAAGTATCTGTCCTGGACCATAGCATGGAAAGTGAGTTTAAAAAAGCTAGAGAGAAGAACTAGTATGCTAGTAAGAACCAGCGCGCTAATGTTTCTGCTATAACATGCAAGAGCGTAACACCCTACAGGTAACGGCCCCACATATTCCCACCAAGCGGAGCACATCTTCCTTTCCAAACCCCCGATCTACCTGGTGAATTAAAGGAATAGCTTAAGTAATGCTGCCAGTAGAGGGAACTGATGTACATGTGAGTAGATGCGGCAGCATTTCTTCAGGGGAAAAAAAAGAAGTTTAAAATATAAACACAGGCAAATCCTCTGTACTTCATGAGGAGGTCAAAGGTACCATTTCCAGCTCACAGCAGTCAATGGCTGGGGAGCAAGAAGGGAGGGCCTGGTGCTGTTTCCTTATTGAAAGAGCCCACCTTCTTCAGTAGCGTTACTCACAGAGTAAGGTACAAAGGTGGGAGAATTTGGCAGCATGTGAACATATATGCACAGGGTTTTAAGAAAAGATATTTTGGATCATTTTGGGTTTTTGAGACTTCTGGACGCAGCTTGAAATGGGCTATTTGAGTCAAAGCGGCAGGTTTTTTCCTTTCAGTTCCTTTGCTGTAGATTTACATAGCATTCACCTTAAAACCACAGAAGGGTTAGGATATCAAGGTGAGCTTTTAATGAACCACCTGATGTCGCAGTCTCAAATGTTGTTTCTGTTTTCTCCCAGTGTGGGCAGCAGTGCAAAAAGCAAGGGGCAGGTCTGGGAGGTCAGAGGGAAAGAATTGGACAGTGTCAAGAACAAAATACATATGCTTTCAATGACAGTAAAGAAATAAGAAAAAAGGCTGATATTAAATAACCCTTTGATAACAAAAATCACCGAGTAGGGCTGAATATAATTTTTGAAAGGTTCTGCTCAAAGTTGTTATTGCTGAAGTTATTGTCTTTGGAAGCGACTGCCAATCTAGAGAGAGTGGCAGAGCTGGACAAATGAACAAAAATGGACTGCAGGAAATGTGATGAATTCATTCACCTTTTAGAGGAATCCACTCTAGCTGGCAAAAAGCCTGACTTCAGTTGTAGCTATGGATAACCCCTCTGCAATCCTTTATTTCAGAGGTTTCAATGAAAGCCTGTGTTTTTCATTGTCCGACGCATTCATTTGTGCATAGAAAGGAGGAAAGTAAAAGATGGGTGGAGCCCAAATCTTTTTGGGGTAGCATCCATGTTTATTTTGAGGCGGATGGTCATTTCTAGTGTTGCTAGTTGAAGACTCTGGTATTTCTTTTTGGGGACATGTGAAACTGGTTGTCAGGGCAGACAAACCACTGAAGAGAAGACAGAGACTATTGTCTCCTGCTTCCTAATATTGAAACCGAGCTCGAAAGATAAACCTTTCTTCAGGTCCTGAAATACTGGGGCAAACGGTTGGTGCTTTTTATTTTGTGGGGGTTTTTTTCCTTTCTTTTTTTTTTTTTTTTTTTTAGATTTCCCTTCCCAATTCAGGTTTCCGGATAGGATTGGAACTGAATGTGCCAAAAATACCAGGATAGAAGCTGTTCTCATGGGTGTTTCCATCTGGAATCTAATGTAGAAATGCCAGAAATCCTGTAGGAAAACCTGTTCTCATGTGGTTTCCTGCCTGGTTCAACGTTTTTGATATGTTGGGAGAGTTTGGATTAGCAGCAGATAAGCAGCAAAACTGGATCTGAATGCCAAACTTTTTTTGAAGTTTTTCCATCCCCACTGGAAGCATTATGAGGCCCATAGGCACAAGGTATATAGTCTCTCCCCTGCTGGGTAGGGTTTAAAGCTGGCTGCATAGCAATAAACAAATACATAAATATATTCATGAATGAGTAGGGCTTTGCTCTTCACTTCTTTGCAAGGCTATTTTAACCAGCTCTGCTATTTGAGATAATCTTTGGTTATTTGTACAAAAGTTTTGTACAGAAAGTTTTATGAATCTTAGCAAGAATGTGCACCTGGAAAGTTATTTTTCAAGTGTTTACTTTTCATCACTTCCTATTTATTATTCCCTATTTAAATTTCTTGGGGGATGTGCGTGTAGGTCTGATTAGGTCAAAGAAGCAACATCAGGTTTCTCTGGGAAGGGTGCTGAGCCCTAGCCTAAGAGGTATGGTAGATTGCATTTTCTTTTCCCAAATCCTTGTCCAAGTGTACCAGCAGGTAATATCCAGACCCTGGAGATGCTGATCCTCTCAGAGCTGAGAGGATCTTGGGCAGCTGAATAGTCTTGTTTTGCCTTTGTGAGATGGGGCTTCTGGCTCTGGCTGAGAGTGAAGCTCAGTGGGAGTTGGGAATGTTTCCTCTGGCCCTCATGAAGTCCCCAATTTTTCGGCTGTCATTTTCAACCCTTTTCCAGTCTTCTGGGTGCTACTGCAGTGGGTCTTTCAAAATCTTGTCTGTCTGTCCTTGACACTGCTGCCATAGCTTGCTGATCCTCACCTCCGGTGAGCAGTGGTATGCCAACCTTGGCCAGCTGGCAGAAGCCCACCCAGCTGTGCTTCACTCCCCCTTCTCAATAGGACAGGGCAAGGGAAATAAGATAGAAAAGCTTGTGGGGCAGGGCAATCCCTTAGCAATTAGCATCATGGGCAAAACAGACTCAATTTGGGGAAGATTAATTTATTGCCAATTGCAATAGGTTTGGAGAGTGAGAAAAAACAACAGCTTCCGTCCCTGAAACCCTGCTTTCTCCCAGGCTCAACCTCACCCCTTCACTCCCGACTGCTCCCCCGCCCCGAGCGGCTCAGGGGGAATGGAACGGGGGGCTGTGTCGGTCCATAACAGCTGCTCCTTCCGCCCCACACCTTCCCCCTGCCCCACCGTGGTGGTCTCTGCCCCGGACCAGGAGCACCACCACCATCTCCTTCTCTCCCCTCAGGGCTTGCAGGGCCGCTCCTCATACTTTTCCCCCTCATGCTTTTCCCTCACACCTCGCTGCCAGGAGCTGTTTTTCCCTCTCTTAAACCCCTTTCCCCTGAGGTGCCTCTGGCGAGGCTGAGGGGCTGGGCTGTGCCCTGCAGTGCAGCCCTTGGAACCGGCTGGAAGCAGCCATGCCCAGAGCGGGACAACTCCGGCCTCTCCTCACAGCATGGCTGACTCGTGGGCACCCGCAGCCAGTACAGCCACAGATAACTTTGCAGGCGAGAGATTGTTCGTCCCGGTTATTTGCTGAGCCATCCGGGAAAAGGGTGGCTTCTGGGAGAAGTGAGCCCCCCGCCAAGGGCGGGCTTCCCGCCTCGCCTGGTGCTGGTACCTCCCCCTCAGGCGCCATGAAGCTGAGGTGGTGAAGTGAGGCGGCTTCCTCAGGTAGCACCTGCTGTAGACGGAGTCCTGAGGGATAAAAACACTTCCAAAATGAATTTGCAAATTCAGCTTTTTTCACCAAAGGCCAATCAGTTCAGCTCCAATAACGTCGCCTGGGCGGAGGGCAACTTCTGCGTAACAACAGGCAGAGGGAGGCCGGTTTGCTGCGGCGGCCCAGCGCCGAGACCAGGTGTGAGAGACCTTCAGGAGCAAACAGAGAGGCCCTTTTTAATTTTTTATGTTATTTTATTTTATCTTGTGGATCAGGTTTAGCCTCTTTTATTGCCAAAGTGTGGAACCCTGCGGATTGTCCACTCCTGGCACCTCGAGAAATTGAATTTCTGCTGAACAGAGCCCTGTCACGTTTAGTCCCTTGTATAGAGCCCCTTTTATCAGGGCAGTTGTAGGTGAAGGCATGCTGAGGGGCTTTTTTCTGCTTAATGCCACTCCGTTGCAGCAGCTACCTATGGAAGTGGAAATCTTCCCCCTTCCCTCATACGCGTGGCATGAAGGCACGTGTTCTCGCGTGAGAGCATAGGTATTATATTTGCACAGGCCAACACTTACCTGCCAGAAAGCTGCTTATTTTTGCGGCTCCCTATCTTTTGAGCTCTGTCTATACTGTTCTCTTTTGCCACCACGGACACGCATTAACCCCCTGTATCAGCTGTCGGTAGTGATCTGTGCAGAATGAACACCTGTATTAAGTTTGCAGAGCTAGTCAAAATGTTTACCAGGACTATTTAATAGGGAGATCAATAGCAAGTGCCTCTCTGTTTGTTTTAACAAAACAAAATTGGTTGCTGAGCAAAACCTTTTTAGAACAACAACAAAAACAAAAAAAAAAATCCCCAAACCCTGGCATCACTCCAGCTCAGTGTAACAATGTGGGGGGAAAAGGGCATTCCTGAGTACTTGCTCAGATTTATTTTCGTTATGCAGTTATTAGGATAAGGGAGCATTAGATGGCTGTTGTCACTGGGAGACCCTCTCCCTACAAAGCAAGTGTGCTCGGTGGTTCATTTGGAGGTATACTGATTTATGACTGTCAGCTCCTGCCTGACAGTGTCCTGACAAGTTCTGCTGGTAGAAACTTGTTCAAGCTTGAAGTGACACTTCTGCGCTGCTGGTTTTCCTTCCCCAGAGAGGAAACTGCTCTCGACCGTCCTGATTTCGGTGTCACACCGAATTCCCTCTAAGCGTGTTCCCTTGCCTGGGGTCTGACTTGCTACCGGAAGCCAATATATTAAATCACTTCCCCAAATTACCATATTGGCTCCTCGCTTAGGGGTTGTTTACAGTAGGTTTCAGACCACTGGTTGGCCCACATAATGCCTGATTTGGAAACTGGTAGCATCTCCAGTTGGTAGCTGACAAATTCTGTCAGTTTGAGTCTGGCACAAAATATCAGTGGAATGTGGGGACTAGGGGAAAATGGATTATTTCCCATTTTCTGGAAGATAGCTGCAAAAGACTGTTTCATTACATGTATGTGAAATAGATATTAGCTGTTTTTTGAAAAAAAAAAAAAAATATTGGAAGATTATGGGTTGTTGTAATTAAGACTGGTAACCCCTCCCCCCCCCCCCCAATTCTGTAATCCCTAATCTTGCTAAAATATATGCACATGCTCAAATTTAAGCACTGCAGTACCACCTCCCCTTGTGTTTAAACATGCCCCTTAATAATGAGAAGGCTGGATTTATATCCTAACTTTCCAGACAGCTGGAAAGTTTTTCCATCCTCTTCACCTTCTAAAATGTTGTGATGTAGCAAATTAGCCATTTCTCACCATTTATTCTGAAGAACAGAAATAAGTGAAATCTGTCTCTGAAAATTAGTGCTGCAGGCATGTGAAATAAACGGTAATCTACATGGCAGCAACCAAATAAATGTTTTGCAGCTTTTAGGTGAGAAGAAAGTGGTAAGTAAAATAGAGAGGGAGGAGCTAAATATTCTGGCAAATATTACGTGTGAAACATGGGGAAGGCTCCAGAAGAAAGTTAGGAGTTATGAATCATCGACATGGAAAGAGATAGGGACTGGTCAGAAGTCTTTGAGTGCATTTATCCCATTTCAAGTACCCTGTACCTTTTAGAAATGCAAACAAATTGCAGTTTTTGAGATTTTTCTGGTGCTGGAAAATGCACTGCAATCCCTTTGGTAAATAGTTCCAATGATAAATTAACCATCAAATGTGCACTTTCTCTGGCTTCAGCTTCCAGCATTGCGTCTTCTGACAACTTTGTCTCCTGGTGGGAAGTGCCCCATACTATTTATTTTTTGCAACCTGTGTCACCACAAATGGTGATCGAGACCCTCCGTCACCTTTTCCTTGATAAGCTGTAGGGGCAGAGGTCTGTGAATGGTTCATGGTAAGGCATGTTTTCTAGTGCTTTCACCATTCTTGTTCCTCTTTGAGTCCTTTACAGTTAACCAATTTGCTGCCTGAACTTTTGTCTCTGGGGCTGTCCGTGTATTCCTGTAGGAGTTGCACCTTTGCCAAAGGCACAGGCAGGATAACCTGTCTACTCCTCCTTGAAACTCCTGTCTCTTTATCCGAGGTCTGCACTAGGCTTTGTGGCTACCAGGCTGCAGGGAGATTCTTATGATCAGCTGATAATACCCATCATTTTAGCGTTGCTCAGGGTAGGAGTGGTGGTCTTACGGTGTGGTTGGCTCTCTTCATTCCTGGCTGGATGGCAGTATTTGGTCGAGGTGCATATTGTTTGTTTTACAGTTTGCCAAATGGTTCAGAGTACTTTGTGTTCTCTTTAATCTAGTTTTCCTGCAGTCTCCCTGTCACCTGCAGACTTTATTAATAATGATTTTATTCTGGGGTTTTTTTCAATCATTGATTTAAAATGTTAAATAGCATGAGACTAAGGACTGGTGCTGCTGGCCCAGTGAAAATTATTCCTACTCAATTTTCAGACTTCTATTCACAGTTACATTTTTAAACCTAAGGTGCCACTTCTAATCCATTCTAATTTGTGCCTTGTTTAGTTTATATCATTCTACCTACCGAGTCAAAACAGTATGCCTTACAAAAATCTAAGTGCTGCATACCGACATTATCACCCTTGTCAACCTGATCTGTGTTCTCAGTAAAAAAAAAAAAACCAAACCCTGATGAAATCTATTTCCTGTAAACCTGCACTGCTAGAAGCTATTTGTATTTGCTCCTTTTGTATTGTAATACATAATTCTTGGATTAACTGTCCCATTACCTTACCCCAGATCAGACTGACAGTCCTTGCAGTACGTGGAGGACCCCATCTGCTTGTTTTAAATATGGGAGAAATGTTACCTTTGCTTTGGTTCTCTGGAGTATTGTAAGTCCCATTGAGTCCCCATGGGGTGGAGAGCTTCCCTGTGCATTCTTTGAAAACTCTTGATGTACGTTTTCCAGCTGACTGACTTCAAAATATCTCTCTTTTCTAGCTGCTGTTTTAAACTCTTTTGACTCATTGCATTTTTAGACAATATGTGTATAAAATCTATTTCCCAAATATGGAAGACAGGTATTCACTGAATTCTTATATGGTTTTCTTATTATTATTACATTTTTACTATTTTCCTCCAGTAACAGATGACAACATTTTTGTTCTCAATATGCTTTTAAAAGTACCAGATATCCTTTCTCATTGATTTCTCTTTTTTCCCTTTCTAGCTCCCTTTGTCAACTTCCTACAGTTATTAGCTTTTGGTTTATAATTGTTATTATCAGTTTTCCTTCATATCATTAGTTCTTTGTGTTGAAATAAATGTGTTTTCATTCCATGTCTACTTTTACACTGAACGTAATTTTTAAATACTGTCAGTTTCTTTCTTGGTTGTGGAATTGTGGCCTTTGAAATCTAGGAATGTATTCTTAAGACTTTTCTGATTACCGTGAAAAGGTTCCTCTGTAGCTGATATTGCTCATAATTATTTCAGCATTGTGGAAATGAATTTTTTTTTTCAACAGCAGTTATATTTGTGAGTACACATACTAGGACCCCCATAAATACACACATTACTGTGGACTTGATTCTATATGTTGACAACAAATATGATCAAGTCATGATCACTGGCATTCGAGGAACCATTAATTTTTACATCTGGGATCAGTTCATCTGTATCTGTCATTAGGCAGTCCACCCCAAGCTGGGTTGAGTTAGGAAATTGGCTGCCTGTAATTTTTGAAATTCTGAGGAGTTTTTAGTGCTGGTAGCCTGAGAACACCAGCATATGCCATTCAGATTGAAGCCCCATATGTTAACACAGCTTTTTTTACCAACACATGATAAATAAGTCTTTAAAGAAGCTGGTCATCCTGTTCTTTACGGTGTTTTGGTGGTGTGTAGCAGGCACCAAATAGCTCACTGCCTTCTAGTTTATTTGTGAGAACACAGATCTACTGACAGTTGAAATCTTTTTACGCCTGATTTGCACAGACCTGCAGAGGTCATGAGATTTTTGAGACGGTGTACTGTGCCCTTCCTTTTTTGCCCACTTGAGCCCTCTGAGTTGGGTTGTAACAATTCATTTTTACATTCTGATCATGTGAGTTTTCCCAGTAATATCAACCAAGTCAAATTTATGCTTATAAATCAGCAATTCTAATTCCTCTCGTTTATTATCCGACTCCTAGCAAAAGTGTATAGGCAATTAAATCATTTCATCCCTTTGTGTAAGTGGATGCTTTTGTAATTTTGTTCTCAACAACATGATTTTGAACTACAACCAAAACCCTCATACCATTTACCCAGGCAGTGATTACATATGCAGAATTTTCTGACTTTTTCTCTTCATAGGACAGGAGGAGCCTTATAAGATCATATATATATATATATATATATATATGCACACACATATAGTTGCTCCTGCTCAATTTGACCAGCTACGTCTGTGAAGGTATTTTCTACAACTTCCTTGGCAGGGATGCTCCCACTGTCCACCCCTACAGTCTTTTCTTGGTCCTTCATATAAATTTCCAAATCAGCCGTTAATTATTTCCCCAGTTTTCTGCCTTGTCTGGTCCCTGTGTGGCCATTTTCATTCTTTCCTGCAGGGAGTAGATACGCTTCCTGAGGAAGATTGTTCAAAACTGCTGTACTTTATTCTTTGTTACATCTGTGATTGCACTTCCAAACCACGTTTTTGTTTCTTTTAGTTTCATTCCCACTTGTACATCGTTCTGAAGAAATCTTTTCAGAAGACGAGAAAATAGAGCCCATCCACCCCAGCTCAGAGCCACTCTCATGCTGCCAGCCAGCATTGCCTTGGTGGCCTCTGACAATGGAAGTTCCTCAGATGCCTTCTTCAGACTTGCTCTGAAATTACTCTGTTTGCTGGTTCTCTTTGCCTGCTCCAGAGTTTGCCTGGCAACTGATGGATAGATTAAGGGGATCTGCTTAGTGCCAGCCTGCCTCCCACAGCGATGGGTAAATCAAATCTGAGTGATTAAAAAGACCCAAGGATTTGAGACAGGAGCCCCTCACACGAGAAACCAAAAAATAAGCGTCTCCTATCTGGCATGTCCGAAGGTCCCAAAAGCCTGTCCTGTGGCCAAACCAGAGACAAAATAATTAGCAGGATCAGGCATAGGACCCACCAAGGTTTTTAACCTAGAAGTGCTGGAGCCTCCGCTGTATCCTCTGAAATACCCCTGTTTACAGCTCCTGAGGCAGGAGGAGACATGGAGCTTGCAATGTCAAACTGAAGAGGCCCTTACCAAGTTATTCACTGCTTGAACGTTGAGGAAAAAATGATTTTGCATCTGTCCCTTCGAAATACCATTCTCTCACAGTTAGCCCGGCAAGATGACTTCCCAAGAGCTCTCTTCAAGTGGTAAATCGAGCTTTTGCCAGCTACAACAACCTAAAGAGGGATGAGACTGGTGACAAATAAATTACAAAGGGCCAAGTTAACTCTAATTGTGCTTTGTTTAATGTGATCGTTAAAACAGCTAACTCTTTGTTAAGTGGCTGTTTGTGTGGGTACCACTGGTCAAATACGACCCTGGTGAAAGACTGTAGTGGCCCCCACACACCAGTGATGAGCTCAGGCTTGCATCTTTCTAATGCTGAGCTCTGCCTTTTCGACCAGGCATGTTGTAAACTGTGAAATGGTATGGATAAGACAAGGATTAGGGAGGCTTTTCTCCTCACCTGGCTTCGAGTTGCTTATGTGCTTTTTAGGCTGAGGTTTTCTGACAGACGCATGGGAGCTGCAGAGTTTGGGTTTTACATGCAGGTGTGGTGCATGGGCTCCTTTAAATGCCAATGTAATAATAAGGGCATATTAACAATAGGGAAAGAAAGAACTGCTTGATGTCATCCTACTCCCTAATAGGGTTCCTTTCTGCATTGCCTGCCTTTCCCGTAGGCACTTGGCAAAGTGACATGAAAATTGCTGACCTTCAGCTGGATGGCTGGAGCACCCACTGGACTCCTGAGGCATGGCCAGTCTCCAGGTGTCCTATGCTTTTTTCTGTGTATTCAATTCTCTCTCTCTTTTTTTCTTTTCTTTTTTTTTTTTTTTTTTTTTTTTTTTTTGTGTCCCTACCTATATATTTTTTTTCATCTTTGTCTGCATCAGTGATGCCTGCAGGCAAAGCCTTCAGGGTTAGGCTCAGCAGAAAGAGGTGTGACCAATAATCCTTTTGCTAAGGGAGTTCCTGCTGCAGCCAGGGCCATGCACACCACTGGCGAGGAAGTCCCAGGGGCGGTTCACAGTTTTATTCTCAGGGTGCTGCTCACAGACGCTGTGAAGCCACATACATACCTCTCCTCCTCTCACACACGCATTGCTTTCTTTTTCGAAGTGATGATTGTGTTTGGACCTGTGCTGTGGAGAATATATTTCAGTATAAAAATATCCATCCCTTTGAAATGGCAGAGGATCGTATTTCTTTTAAACCATACCTAAATCAACTTGTGAAAATCTGAAATATATCTGGACAAATTGGATTTATGTGAAACAAGGAAAAATATAGTAATTTTGGGGGTATTAAATTGAAGGTTCAATGTAGTTGTTCTTGGGCTAACTGATGCTGGGAAAACGGGGTTTAGATCGTTTTCAGAGATTCCCCTTTCTTTGCTGACTATCAGAGAAAAGGGGCAAGAGGCTGTTGCTTGTGTTTGTTCCTAAAGCAAATTACAGTTGATAGGTCCAACTTTAGACTGATCGGCCTTGACAAGTTTCCCTTCGATTCTTTCTTGTGTGCAGTTTTAGAAATCTTTGAACAGCAAGAAGCACAAAAGGTAGAAAGTTAACAAGACTCCACGGGGCTGTAAGATGGTACCTGACAAGGGAGGAGAGATGCTCCTGCGACTAAAATAGGCAACACAGAAGGTTTTACGCTTGTCCAAGAAATTGTGAATCATGTTACAGGCTAGGAAGATCTGGTCTGCTCAGACATACAGTGTTCATAGCAAAAGGTTTGGTTTCATTAGCTGAACGTTTTCAGGAGGTTTCTTATATTTGTTATATTTGAAAATATGTAACTTTTAAGTGAGTTTATTCCGAGAAGTCAATACTACAACTCAGTTATTTTGCTGGGGAGTTGGGAGGTGTTGTGACTCTCTTTGGGGTTATGAATCATTTGCTGGGGGTGGGGGTGGAGGGCAGAAAAGCCCTTGCTTTAGCACACTGAAGAAAAGACATCTTTTCCCACTATCCATCTCCCTTAAAAGAAGTCGAGGTTCTGCTTTTGCTCTCCAAACCTGAGCAGGTAATTAGCATCAATGATTTGTCCTTAAGAAGCAGCTTTGGCCTTGCATTTCAGAGAGAAATGTGGTTATTTTAGACTTAGCAAGTGTGCTTTAGGTTTTGATCCGTGGCTTTGGTTTTCTTGTTATTCATATTGATTGTTCCATTTTGTATGCCGTTTTGCTCTGTGAGTTGTTGATCTGTTTTGTTTCTGTTCTGTTTTTCAGTGGCCACAGGTTTCTAATTTTCTCTTGTCTTCTTAGACTTTCAAGTTTTAATTCAATCTGTGTTTTCCAGGATATTTCTCGATCGCTTTGGCACCACTGTTTTATGATCATGTTGCTTGCCTCTTTCTTCCTAGAGACAATGTTAACAGATATTGTGGGAGGGATATTGCCCTCCTCCCCCTAAATTTTATATAGAACACTGCATTTAAGTCAAAAATCTTATTCCCTTGCCTGTGGATTTTCCTTTGCTGGAAGGGCTAAATCGTAATGCAGATGGGGACTGTCAGCTTTGTGTTTCTTGGGAATATGTTCTAAAACATATTCTTTACCATGATAGCTTTTGCAAGGCTATGATGTAGTGAAAAGCATTGGGATATTAAAACCCCGTTAATGGAAAACCATTAACACTCAGCCTGGAAAGAGTGGAAGACCCCTTGGAAATCATGCTGGCTAAAAATCCCTTGGCAAGAGGCCAGCGCAAGGGGGCTTCCCTGCCCTCCTCTGCAGCCCTGGCGTCATTCCTGGGCACTTCCGCAGGAGTGGGTTTATTACTCGTGAACTCTAGCTTGTTGGGAATGCAGCATAAGGTGGAGCAGCAAAAAAGTGTGGAAGACAACGTGTGTGGCTCTGGGGTAGAAGGTTTGAAAGAAGAGGAAAATGCCCCTGAGCGTGGGGCCATTGGCCGATAGGCTGATGTTCCCATTCCTCCCTGTTCTTCTCAACTTCTCTGAGACTCCCCAAATCCCCTGGAGGGTGCAAAGCAAATGACGTTACCTCTGCTGGTGTACAATCCAGAGCCCAGTTAAACCAGCGTTTGGTCAGAAAAAGGTTTGGTCCTTTTAATGCCTGTTATCCTGAACACGGGCAGAAAGGTAGGCAGCTTTGTGTGCCAAAACTGACATTATCCTACTCTACTGGAACCAAGGGGGCTTGATAATACTTTAAAACTAACTGATGAAAATCTGGAAGCTCTAGTTTTCAAGTGAATGCCTGTTGGCCAGAGGCACCGTGTGCGTGTGTGTGCGTGCATGTGCGCGTGTATGGATGGGCTCTCTTCTTTTTTAAAACCTTTGGAGTGAGTTTTTTGGATACTTCAGACGTCCCTTTTTCTCACCCTCAGATTGTTCGCCGCCTCCCCAGCAGAGTGACATATTGTTTGCAGTGGAATTTGACAGGCTCAGATGGCAGTAGCTGCTGCAAGATTTTTTAGTTCTTGTTGGTGCTACGACAGGTCTCAACAAATTCCCTCGCCCACTCGCCCGTGGTGCATAAGAAACTTTCTCTAGTGCGAGGGGAGCTTGCCCATCAGTTTTGTCAAAATCTCAGCTTTCCTTTAAGCATGATGCAGAAATTCTGGCTTTCTGAATGTGACACTGATCCTGCTCTATGGCAGTGGTGTTTGCAGATTCAGGAAGGCAGACGGACGAAGGCAACTGAAATGTGAGCTCCCAAATAACCCTGTCCTGGCTTCATGATGGAAGTGAGCTACCTGGGGTACGTGCTGGGAAGAGGCAGTGGATTTCTGCTGAGGAGATCTGGCCCCATCCTGTGTGCTGTGTTCAGTGCCCCCATGACAGTCTGATCTCTCTGTGTCTCTGCTACATACACAGGTGACAGATCTGCAAATCCACCTGCCCTGCCTCAAATACCCATGAGGCAGTAGCATACAAGAAGACATCAGCTGAGTACAATATAAACCTGTGAGCTGGTCACCCATTTCTGTTTCGATGGTGTTTCCCTGGCCACTTTTAGGCTCCTTCTTTAGGATGAGCTGAAATTTGCCCTGAAAGACCCTATTTTTCTCTGCTGTCTCTGAAAGGGGTCCCCCCTGCTGACAAGATCATTGGGCCAAGGGAGTCCTCCCATGTAGCCTCTGTGTAAGAGTAGCACCCTGGGCTTGGCATGCTTTCAGAGTGGGGCTATTCAGGGTGGCAATGGCAGGCAAAGGTCTTTTTCTGAGGAGAGATGTGTATTCAAAGGCTGTGTATATCTCTGTGTCCCTTGTATTCCTGCAAGAGTGAGGGCTTTGGAAAACTGGGGGAGAAGTTTTCCAAACCAATGGGCTCCTTTCCTCCCATTAACTGGGGACTTTTGGAGTTGGGCAGCACAACCAAACCATACGTATTTCATGTTTGATTTAGACTCGGACTTGCAAGGTTATTTTCAAGCAGTAGTCCTGGGGCCATCCCACTCCCAGGCCTTTCCTTGGCATAAATAGCATTAGCCCGAGGGTGGCCCTCATCTGTGCCAGATGCCCACAGCCACAGCAGCAGGAAATCAATGGGGCGTGGGGATATCCCCGCCACTGCGCTCCGCCGCTAATAGCTGTGGTGGTGTAGGAGTCCCTGTGGCATTTCCACATTACCTGGAGATTTCCCAAGGCAGGAGAAATCCTAAGGATAATTAAGCCTGTTTTATTTAGGGTTGAGCTGAGCCATCAAAATGGCATAAAGCAGCCTAAATGGACCAGAGGATCTGGCACCTTATGTGAAAACTAATCATTTTCTGAGGTGGTCTGATAATTTCTGAGGAGGATATAAAATAATTCACACCCACATGTAGCTTTTAATGAGTAGAAAACCTCTCCACTGCATGTTCTGGAATTGTGCTCTTTTTAAAAAAAAAAAAAAACAAACAACAAAAACAAACAAACAAAAAACAAAAAACCAAAACAATGCTGTTTGCATACAACAAAGGGAGAGGGAGACCGTGGCAAGAGCAGGAGCTTGGGGCAGTGTCTTTGTTGCTGTTTTCACCAGGGTTAAGGGCTCAGTGACCATTTGGAAACCTTTTATGGGCAAACTGGCTAGCAGCCAGTACTGCAAATTTGCACTCCTGACTTTTTGATTAGTCAGTAGTCCATCAACAGCAGTAGAAACCTGAGAAACATTTGCAGCTAACCACGTGAAAAGCAGGTGTAATAAATCAGGTTGTTCAGGTTTAGTCTCAACTGGGAAATGTGGGGATGGAGGTAGAAATCATTCCTACTTCTCTTGTGGTGTATCAGAATACCTGCTGCGTGGTGCGTTACCCCAGACCAGTCCCGCTTTCCAGGAAGATTTCAGTCTATAACAGCAACTGCATTCCCATTGGGAAATGGCAGATTTCCAACAATTTTTGTTAAAATCCACAGTGAAATTGCATGAATGGCAACCATTTGTCCATCTCATTGCAGGATCAGGGCCAAAGCATGGTCTTTTTAAGCTTAAAGAGCAAGACCTTAATCACTGTTGACTGTGCTAAATGGAAGGAGCTCTCTCTGTGCTGGTGCCCCAATGGCAGCAGAGGCAACTTGTCTATTTATTTGCCTCTGTCCCTGGGGGACCTGGGGTGCGGGCTGCAGTGGCGGTGCAGGGGGCGGGATCCGAGCTCTGCTCCCCAGCTCCTGCTGTGCCTGTGCCCAGGCTTTCCCCAGGAGCAAATCAGCAGAGCTGGTGACAGCAGAAGCCATGAAAAGACTGTGGCAGATGTGAGCCGGCTCTCTAATACTTTGTGAATACTGAACCTGTTTTTTTTCAGGGGGAGGGTGGCTGTCTGTCTGCGTAGTTGCTCATTATTTGTTGCATATGGAGTATACACAACGTTGGAGTGGGGTGTTGTTAATAAACGTAGCAAAGGTGCTTCCTGGGAGATAAAATCTGGCCGGGGAGTTAAAACAAGAGAGGACAAGAAAGCGGGATGGAAGTGTTGGTACCATGAAGACAGTTCCGCATTACAGACCATGTAAGAGCTTCAGGAGCATGTTTTAATGTCACTCCAAATCCAAATGGAGGATTTTTTTCCCCAGCCTTTTGGGTGGACTGCTGAACCAAAATGGTTTAGTGGTTGTGAACCAGAATTTTATAATAGCTGCGCAAGAATTCACTCTCCCCCAAGTTATGATGTTTTAGGATTAAACAAAGCTCCCTGTGTCCCACAAGATGAGCATGTGAGTTGTCATCAGATTTAAAAATTAATTTCAGGAAAAATGCAGGGGATGCGTCCTCCAATCACAGGAAATGGCAATTTACAGTCTTGTGAGGAGAAGGGTGGACAGGACAGGTTTCACCAAGGGGACATGCCACCTCATCTCCTCCTCCCTGCCTTCTTACATCTAGCCTGAATGTCATGGCCATATAATAACTTAGTACTGCCATTGCCTTTGCTGTTAGTGGGTCTGTAGTTAAATGGAGACCTTCAGTCTCTAGCCCTAGCAATCCAATTGCTTTCCTAAGTATTAAAATAATGAAAGAAAGAGAAGCTACTGAAACAGGAAGAAGAAAGCGGAGCCCTTTGATACCCCCAGCATCAGGGAGGCAGCAAGAGCAGACACATCCAGGGATGGTTTGCACACTCAGTGCTGTGAGTTGTCAGTGCCGGAGATTTGACAAAAAACCCTTTTTATAGCAGTTTTAAGAAAAATTTAGTAACAACTAAGCGAACCACTGAAACCAACTGAGCTGAACAAGGGAATAACAACAAAACAAAAAGCCCAGTGTGTGTCTGTTGCCTGGGGCAAGCTACAGCTGATGGATAAAGTGACAGACGAATCCTTCCCTCATTTCCATTTTAATCTCTGTCTACTAATTGTCATCAATATCATCAGGGTCACTAGACCACTAGTGCGAGTCTACAACCTTGCGCAGAAACCGCGGCTTTATGCCTGCCTGGCCCCCAGGGCTTTGCCCCTTTGCTAACTCAGTCTGTACCAGGGCATGCCTCGGAGGGGGAGGAAGGGTCCTTGGAGGTGAGATGGGTGATGTTTCCCAGTGTCACGCAGGAGAGGCTACTCTTACTGTCCCGGCATTAAAATACAGGACAATTGCAGTCCTCTTTGAAATGAAAATTATTTATACTCCCTTTATGCCAAGGCCAGGATTTGAAAAAAGGGCAGCTGGGAATCCAGCTCCCATTGGAAGAAAGGGTTCAGTCCGACTCTTAAATCAATGACTGTGTGATGAAAGCATACTTTGGATCAGACCCAAGGAGGACAGAGTCAAAGATTTTTTTGGTTCTCTGCCTGGTGGTTTCTCTTCCCTTCCTTACTATAGTGTGTGTAACATACGTGATGTTCCACACAGCTACCCAAGGGGGTCTCTCCTGGTGACCCATGAGGCTGTCCCTCGGAATTTTATCCCGTCACCCCCTTGCCCAGGAAAGGCACCCGTGCAGTGTATTGTAAAGGTAATGTTTAACCCAGGGGCTCCAAGCCAAATCCCGGCCTCTGCGCACAGCTTGAGCACAAATTGTGCCCATGGCAACTACGCAGCGACTCGCTTGGTTGGAAACCTCCCATCCCCAACTTGGAGGCAGCCATGTGGTCCTCCGCTTCTGCTGCTAAAAGTAATAGCTTTTTGGCATTAATCCTGTACCTTTATCCTGCCCCAAATCCTCCCTGCTCTATAGGTGCTGCATGTCTCGGTGCTTTGGACAAAGCTCTGGGTTTGCTCCATTGGTGGTGCTCCCTCATGAAAATTTTCAATGTGGTTTTTGGGTAGTTTTTTTTTAACCCTTTGGAGTCTCCTCCATCTCTTATTCACTCACTCCTTCCACTTTCTTTACTCCACTTCCTTTGTGTTCCCCTCCCAAAGTCTCAACATCCCTTTGGTGGTACCATCATCTTCTCCCCTCCTCCAAATCTCCCTCATCTCTCCTGAATTACACTTTTCCTTAGACTCCCCAAATACTTTCTCTACAGTCATATTCACTGGCAGATCACCTCCTTGTTCCTTCTTCCACCAGGTAACCATTTCTTGAATGGGACATGTAAGGATAAAAATGGACTTTTCCTAGTTTTGCTGTTGATTTGGGATCTCATGAGCTCAGTAGCTGCAGGTAACTCCTCCATTCATGCAGCTGTAGCTGGTGACAAGGACTCTGCAGGCTCTGAAGCACACCTATCCCCTTTGCCTGAGATTGTGACTCTGTTTTAGGATGCTGTATGGTTTTGAGGTTCCACATTTGCAAGATGGTGCCTCTGCCGCCTGGTGGGAGGCAGCTGTCGTTCTGAAGAGGGTCATCTTGGTCTCGAGGTGGTCCTCTTTGACTTGCTATTCTATTTCTATTGCTTTTCTAATTTATCTAGTGACTTAGGAAGGGACTGTTGCCACATTATAATGCTTGTGTGCGTCTGTCCCCTCTGTGGCCGTGTGGGAGTTTACCATTTCGGTGTGCTGCAAATCTGTAAGGAAGGGTTGATGCCATCTCGTTGTTTGTGTTCCCCCGAGTGATTCACCGCCAGCACTGCGACTAGGGTAGGGAGTGGCACAGAGGCAACAAAAAAATCACTGCGTAAAGCTGTCTGCTGCAAATCTTCGCAGAGAGTATCCCCCTGCTCTAGCAATGAAAATCTTCGGAGAGGCCCATGCCCTATAAGTGGCAGTCCCCATGGCTGCAACTCCAGCTCTTTGGAGCTTAGCGGTAGCATATTTGCAAAGCTGCCCTGCTGTGATCACTGATCTCTGCCAGCTTAAATTTTGGGAAATGCTTTACACAGCCTTTCCTCTCCCCTCCTTCAACCCCTGCAGGTCTATATACAAGAAAAGAAAGATTTAGTGTTTGAGCATAAGCACTGGTCAGCCAATCTGCAGCGTATCTTCTTGAAAACCCAAAACAGGTGCTCTTGGGCCATCAAAGTCTTGAAGCAGTTAAACTTCCTTTCACCTCTGTTGCAGTTCCTTTAAAAGAAATAGAGAGATCTTCAAAAGGTGGAAGGGTGGCAGGCCAGAAACGTAAAGCGTGTGCAATCACTCAGATACAAGTGGCACCACTAAAAATTGCCTTCATATATCAGCTTATGGTTTACACACTGTGGCAGAAAGGACGCTAAAAGGTCAGCAGAAAAAAAATATATATGTCAAGCCTGGAGCTGTGACTCCAAAGGTGTGGAAAGACATGATCTGAGAAGGGTTCTAGAGGGACTGGATAAGTGCTTGATATGGCAGGATTTTTTATTTTATTTTATTTTATTTTTTTGCAAGGGAGCTGCTTGCAAACGTCAGCACAGAAGCCAAGGTATATACTCGCAGTAACCTCTTGCTATGACCCCTGGTGACAAGACGGATAGTTCCATTCATCTGTGGGTGAACAGCAGAGGCTCTCTGCATTTTTTACTTGAAGCCCTGGATGAATTTGTTTGCAGAGGGGAATGTCACCGTTGTGAATGCTCTGATCACTCATGTGCCCATAGTGAAGTCAGTGGTCGGGAAAGCGGGGGGAAGAAGGGGGGCAAAGCGAGGAGGAAAGCAAGCTTCTCTCTGGGGGTCTCCGGAATGCCAGCTTATATCCAGCAAAACATCTCCAACCAAACATTAATGGAGGATGTGACTTCGAAACGGAGGGATCAGCAAATACACCGTAAATTAATAATGTGCCCTTTTAGTAGCAATTGCTTTATGTAAATTGGTAGGGTTTTTTTCTCCCTCCTTGTAGAAATAGCTCTGAAATAAGTGGGTCTCACTGGAGTTTTGTTTAAGACTGACCCCTTACTTTATTAACCGTGTAACATTTTAAGGTTGTTTTTTCCTCTCTGTCTCCTCCAGCAAGTCTCTATTGATCACTGTTTACAGTTATAATCCCTTTCAAATTTATCATCCATGACTAACACCACATGTATTGATTAGTGCTGACGGATGTCCCTGTATGGTATATACCCACAGTGATTCTGGCCAGTGAAGTACAGTAGATATATTTTTTTTCTCTCCTTCATTTGCTTTTTATAGCTTTCTGCTCCCCCCTTTTGTTCTCAGTCTGGCTAACCTATTTCACACAAATGCCGTGGGATTAACATGTCTAAATTTAGGACAATTTCTTTATTCCTGATGAGGTCTTTGGAACAGGAAGGAAAAGAAAGGGCAGTGGAGGATTTTGGTTTTTGTTGTTGTATTTTTTCCTCAATTGGGAAGCTACTGGAAAGAGACAGGCCCTATAGGAGATCAGATTTATGAGGGACATCCACACGTCTTAACCTAAAGCCGAAAGTAACAAGGATGTAAGGGCTAGTTTTTTTAGGGACAAATTAGGTGTCACTGGTGACTAAGGACAAGGTGTCCGAAATCTGGACTATAAATGGAGTCATTTGTCAACAATGCATTTTTGCTTGCCTGCTGCAACATTTCCTCCATCTCTTCTTGGCCAGAAATAGAGTTTAAGGTTAATCTCTTTTCTCGGCCACCTTGATTAAACTTGAATTTACAAACTTAAAAACAAAAAACCAAACAAAAACCCCAGCCTCAAATGACCTCAAGGATTTTCGTACAGTAGCAGCATATAATTTCTGTCACTTCAAGTATTTGCTTCCTAATGGCCTTAGGTAAGCTCCTAAAATTCCTGCATACCTCTACAAACATTTTTAGCCCCCTTTCTTGCCTCCCCTGAGAGCTCCTAACTTTCAAATGTCTACTGTACACAAATTGACCTTTCTCTCTACCACAGCCCAAAAGGATGTGATTTTTAAGTAGTGAAAACTGCATGTTCCTTGAGAGTCCCACTGAGCAGAGAGATGTGCTCAGAGAAGTAGCAGCTCACATGGGCTAACCCGCTGCCGTGATCTGGGGACATTGGGTGCTTCTCTGCAAAGCAGGGCTGCTCCACGACCACCGTTAGCGGGTGCATGTGGCAATTTTGGATCGAGTAAGCGCCTCCTCTGACTCCAGAGGTGTGAACTGCACCTTTCAAAGGCTGGGTTCCTTCCAGATTTTAATAATCCGCTTGTAACTTTTGTGTGCTTTATGCAATAGTTTAAATACATGTTCTCGTACGTGCATTTTATTTGGGTGTAATAAGGCAGCAAGTATAAGACAGAGTTGTTAAACCTCAGTAAAAAGATTTTTTTAATAATCATTTGGCATTTATTTAATGTACAATCACTCTCTTATTCAGTCTAAGTCCTTAATAGGATAGTTTATTGTATTATAGTGTTACTACTGCGACGCTATAGTTATGGTTGAAAAGGCATTTTCATTATAAACTCTTGTTTGCAGGTGCTTATAACTTCCTGAAGTACAGCACCTCTTTTATTTGAATGTGAAATCACTCCCTGTACTTCTTAATTTTTTTCTTTCATCTCCATCTCCTTCTTGGAAACAAGGACATTTAGATGTTAAAAAAAGAAAAAGAAAACCAGCTGTTACTGAGGAGCAGCATTAGAACTAAGCATTAAAAAGCACCAAAGTAAGAGTTCAGAGTTACAGAACTTATGAAACACTGGACCCTGACCAAGTTGCTGTACCCATGTCTGTTAAAGCATAAAGTTGGCAATTTGCTCAGTAATGCGCAGTGCCACTGTTTTGACAGAGAAGCGTGTTGGCAAGATGTGGTTGTCAGAAGGAGCGTTATCACTGAACTCCCAAATTCTTGTGGTCTTGATTGACTCTATATATTGGCACAACCTGTACGGCAGGGCAGGGACTTTGTGGAGTTTCTTTTAAATCTTATGCACAGGGGATGTCGGGAGAGTGTGATAGCTGTGCATGGTGAAGGAGAAAGGTATCAAACCTGAGCCCCTGGGTTCGGTGGGAGTATTCATAGCACCTTGCAGGGGTGCTGGCCTGCCCAGCCTTGCCGTTCCCCGTGGTTTCTTGAAAGAAATTGCACTTTTCCCCAAGGCTTCTCAAAGGCAGCTGCCCCATGCTTGAGCCACCCACCTATCTGTGGCAAAGGAACTCTTTGCTTTGATTTCTTTTGTTTGCCACCATAAACTTTACAGACGTCACCCCTGAACTGGATCTTTTGCAGTGGAGGATAATGAAATATAAATCATGGACTCATCTTAGCTAAAATTAAGCATGTAATGTTGGTAGCTACACAGAGAGGCAAGTTACCCCAGGGTACCCCGCTAAACCCTGCTGCAAACCAGCCTCTGCCTCACCACTGAAGGGCGAACGTGACAGTGATCTGTGCCTTCACAGCGCAGTTTGTTCCTGTTCTTCCTTTAATTACCTGTGAAATGAATAGGAATGCTGATATCTGAATACTTTAACAGCTTAAAGTAAATCTTGCATAGATGGAAGAGGAGACCTGACATCCCCTGAGTTTCCAGCCATTATAGACTCGGGCAGATGCCATGAAGGAATTTCTTTGCGACCTTAAAACCAAATGCGGTGGAGGGTAGGTGGGTCATTAGTTCGTCCCAAGTTCGTTGTTTCCCTTTATGAAGAGATTGTTTGGCTCAGCAAGAGAAAAAAAAAAAAAAAAAAAAATTATAACTCTCTTCCGTGTTCTTGTGTGTTTCTCCTTCCCCTTGAAGGTAAACAGCTTTTTCTGGTGAGGTGCTCAGGACTGGACTCCGGGGTCAGTGTACTTACAGGGGATGTACTGGGTTAATTACCAGGTTTTATGATGAACAAACAGGACCTGCCTTCAGCAGGGCTGTCTCCAGGAAATGGTGCAGTTTTCAGTGCCATGTCCTGGCCATGCCTCTGAAAGGGTGAGCGCACACAGTGGTGCCATCCACAGCAGCCATGCAGGTCTGCTCTGGTTTCACTGTGGTTGACCCTTGCAGCTTTATGCAGCTTTAGTAAATCTAATATTTAATTGCTCTCTGGGCTGGGAACCACTTGTAAACAAACCTTAGCCTCAGTGGAGACTTTATAGTTAAATAAATAAATGCTGACAAAGAAAGACTGGAGATACAAAAACCCCAAACAGGAGCAGAGCACTAAACTGCCCCATAAAACCTGTGTTAAAGAGATAGTGTTTCCCAGTATTGCAACAGCAGACTTTTTGATTTTCCACAGGCTGAGTTTGCACGTGTAATTACTTTCCTTTATTTCAGTTCTGGCCCAGAAACTACTGGTAGAGTGCCACTGAGCAGAGGGTTGGGTTTTTTTTAATTATCACCGGGCTTAGGCAAATTTGTCTTTTGGTGGTGAGAAAATCCATGCACGAAGAGGGACGTGTGCCACTGTTGCAAAGGGTGCAGCCTGTCCTTGCTGGTGTAAAACTGGGGCTGAGCATTAATTGCTAAGCAGAAAGCTACTCTTTAAAAGCATGCAGAGTTTTAGTAAATCTCTTCTAGCTGTATGCAGCAATGCAATCCTTTTGCTTACGCCTAAACATCAAGTCTTTCCTGAGAATGCAAATAGAGATCAGTGCAAATTCATCAAAGCAGAGTTGTTTAAATAGTCAGGTCCTCTGCTCTTGTATAATCCATTCTGGTTTTAGGAATACTAATAGTTTCCTCAAATAAAAAGGCTTTGCCTCTCTCATCCTCAACTCTACCTTAGTGAAAAAAAAAAAAAAAGAAAAAAAAAGTAAGAATCAGTCAAACCCCAAATGTATAAAAGGGCTGGTAGCTACAAGCCCCCTGCCTCAAAAGCCCTCACTGCAGCCAGGGGAAGGCTGACAATGAAGGTTGTCTTCTAGGAAAAACAGATAAATTAGGCATTCTTCTGTGGGGCAGGACTTAATTTTCTGCAGGTTATTCTCCCCATGTAGTTTTGCGCTGCTGCACAACCTTGTGCAAGGTCCTTTTAACATTTCACAGGTGCACGTCCAGTAACCGCAGTGGTAACCATTGCCTCCGTCCAAAAGAGAAGTAAATGCAATTATTTAAAAGCAGCAGCCACAAATAGACTAATTAAATGGAAGATGCTCATATAGAGAGATTTGAGCAGCTCCTGAATTTCCAGAGAATCTGTAATGCATTACCATTGTGTCAACCCATTCTGTTATGGACTTTTTGTCTGTACATGTAGACTGACCCCCTTCACCAGACTTAATTTTCCTGCTGTTTTCCAGTAGCTCTGTGGTCATGCTGCTAGCAAATGAGTACTATCAATGGATTGATGAGTATTGTGAGGAAATAGGAAGCTTATCTCCTTGATTTTTTTTTTTGACTGTGTTTTAGTAATAACAAGTATTTAAAAAATCTTGAAGATACAAGAACTGGGAATTTTCTATTTTTACTTTTTATGAGGATCATTTAAAAATATCCACAGGTTCATTTTTGTGTAATGTCACATGGCTTGGCATGCTTCAGATTGTAGTTAGTCACTTTTTGGTAGAATTATCTTATGGAAAAATGTGTGCATGCCATTTTAAAATCATATTCAAACATATGGAAAAATCCTTTGTGCTTGCAAAATGTGGAAATCTGGTCAGAAATGGGCTAGCTTTATCTTAAAACCAATCAATTTTTGTTGGAAATGTAATTGGAGTGGAGCTTGGTTTTTGGAGAGAGAAATTAATCTAGCCTGGTGACATTTCCTAGTTGGGTGGACCTGTTTTGAAATTTCCAATAAAACACAAAAAAGAGGTGAAGCAAAACACGTCCCTTGGATTTGTTTTTCTGATAATGAAGTCAACCCTGGACTTGTCATGGGCCTGGGGTTGTGCTTTCACCAAGACTAAGAAATCTCCCAGGATTTTGGACCAGTCCCAGCAGCCGAAGAGGGGTCTGGAAATATGGATATTAAATTGCAGGTCACTGGGGATAGTGCAAATGTTGATTGGGAAAAGTCTGTGGTAGCTTCCGTGGAAGGAGGAGTGATTTTCAAGTAATTTGTATGAAGATGGCTTAAAGTGACTTGATTAAACTGTAACATCAGGAGGAAAAAAACATTTTTTTCTCCATATAAAAGCAAAAAACCCTCCTGATCGTAATCATTCAGAATTTTATGTCTTCTAATGGTAGATTGTTTTGGTTATTTTCAGATACCAGCCTGGTAAGCTTATTGCTTCCTCCATGTGGTCAGAAGACTGTAATGACCTCTACGTGGTTTGGCCCGCGAATGGATCATCTTACAGGACCTTATTTTTTATTCTGTTGGGAAAAGACTTCTCACATATTTGGCCTGCGTACCTTTTTTTTTCACCTCTTTTCTTCCTTTTTTTGTCCTTTTTTTTTTTTAACCTCAGAGGTAGCAATCCTACTGCTATTAGCAAGATGTCTATTATAGTGTCATTAAAAAAGCTATAGTCAGAGCATGGAATGACTCACATCATGGAGGAGTTAATAATTCACTGTAATAAAAGTATAAAGTTTTATGATAAACCACTCTCAGGGGAGTTAAATATAATCCTTAGCGGGTCACACACTGACTACAAAGCTTACATTTGTAATGGTAATTTGAATTTACTACATCGCCTTTAGTTTTTAAGCGTTTGTATGTCATTAGACCTTATAAATTGATTTATATATTCAACTCCAGTATAATTCTACATAAAGGTACAATAAATTTTATGGATTATAGATATGGCATCTAAAACAGTTTAGAAAAATAATTTTATTAAATTCACTTAAACGGCAGTGATGAACAGCGACGAGGATGCCAGGGTGTCTCGACTTCTGACAACTGCACGAGGCAGGGAGACAGCTGCAGGTGGTGGCAGGGACAAAGGGAGGGGACTGGGCGGTAACTTGTCTCCCAACTTCTCATTAAGGGCTTCAGTGACACCAAGTGCTAATATTTCGCACAGCCACAACTGTAATTGAGCTGGACCTCCATGCTGCTCCAAACCTCCATCTCCTAATGGGACGTGTGGGCTCTCCATGGAGAGGCACTGGGGCCACCCTTAATACTCTGTTGGTGACATTGCTGGTAAAGGTACAAGATTACCTGCAGGAAAGGCTTCTTTTGTTTGTACCATAAGCAAGTAACTTCTTTTATTTTTTTATTTGGAGGCAAACCAGCCTGCTGTGGTTCACCTTTGCCTGGGTTGGCTTCTGAAGGATGTCTTTCCTCAGTACTTTGCCCCCTCTGCACTCTTCATCAGAAATAGCTTGTGAAAAATGAAAAGATCCTTCCCCTCCTGCCCCAGACTTGGATTCAGCAAACATATTCATAAGAGAAGTCATTGAAAAAGGCCCATCTTAAACATTTTTATTGATATAATTTCAGCAAGGCAGACTGTGAGCAAGTGACTGTCGGCATTTTGCTTTTGACATAGCAGATCCTGCTCAGCCCCCTCATCCCGTGCATTCTGTTTGCATTCCTAAGCATGTTTAGCAGTCCCTGAAAGCAGTGCAGGATACAGCTCAAAAACACTTGATAAACTTTACCGTCTGTTTCTTAAGTGGTTTTAAATAGTCAACCAGCATTTTAATGCTGCTTTTCCTAAAGGCGGTGTTAATTTCAGTGCTGATCTTCAAAACCCTTTTGTCTAATCCGGTATGTAATCTTTCCCATAACAAAACTTAAAAAGATCCTTGTACTCCCTAGTGGGCAGTTATCATTGTATTCCCCATCGCACTCACACATTAGCAAAGCTTTATCCCATCATCGTTTTGTTTTTGAAAGCATTGAGGTAAATCTCAGGTGGCATCCTGCACTCAGTGGGTGTGTCGCTGATTAAATGACCCAGCCAGCTGGACAGGTTTGCGTACAATTTACTGGAAATGTATTAAATGTGTCTCGGGAAATGATTCTTTAAAATGTTCTCACTGCCAGTGCAGTAAAGATTAAGACCTTGGCATGAAACAGAGAAAAAAATTAAATAATTTTCAGAAGCTTGATGTAAAATAATGATACTAGATGTAACTTAAAGTCACCAAAGGATGAACATTTAGGCTGAATTCCTACTCCTCCCTTGATTAATTCCCATCATAATTCAGAGGTCTCTGAAACTTGCAGGCTGAATTTGAGCCCTGGCACAAGCACACTAAGTCGTGCTTTATCCCTATCAGGCAGTTTGCTCAGACAAATACAGGATTACATAGGCAAAAAGAGGACTTGCAGGTGGGCAAGCTCTTGGGAAAATAAACACTGTTTTTTTCACATAATTATTTTTGATATTCCAATTCCTTTTTTTATGTTCATTGGCATAAATATTGTAAGGGCAGCATTTGCACTGCCTCCCGGATTTTATTTGTGCCTGAATTTCATAAGCCAGTCAAGAGGACTTTACCATCTCCTTGCTTAACATACAGCTAGCTTTAAATGTTACTGCACACAGACTTTTTTTTTATTATTTGTGCCTTTTGTATCCATCTGTATTTCATCATGATTGCCTTGCTTGGTTGCATTGGAGCACAAAGACGTGGCGTTGCTGGCATTTTCCTTGGCATGAAGGGGTAGGTGGAGGGGCTTGTTTGCCACAGCAATGGGGTTTGCCTGGATTTTGCCTTTTGAAGTGCCTCCATCACTGTTGGCATAGATAAGGGTGATCAGGATGAATGCAAAAAGTGGACATTTGCCCCCAAACAGTGAGGTTGCAATGGGCAGGAAACGGCCACTGGGGTGCTGTAGGGTGCGTGCAATGGCCACTGGTGTGCCTGTGCCGAGGGGACGGGCAGCTGAGGGGCTTGGAACACCTTCGAGTTTCGGCATCTAAAATTATGCCAGGATAAACTGCTTTCTGCAGTATCCTTGAACATTTGCTCCGCAGCAAATAAAGGCATTAAGTCTTTCCTCCTCTTCCAAATACACAATTTAGAAATAAAAGGTAATAACTGACGATATACAAACACTGAAATTTCCATTCTTCACAGATTAAATGATCCTTGCTGCAGATCATGAAAAGAGCCATTAGTGAGAGAGAAAGGAAGGTGGGGGGGACTTTGTCTAGCAACAAGCAGTATATTCTGTGCTTTAATAAGAGGGAAGCTGCTGGGGAGCTGCAGGATTTAAAATCATCATGGACACAGCAGGTTGATTTGTGCCAGGGCAGGATAAGTGCAGGGGGACAGAGGTGGGAGAGATGGGGAGCAGAGCTGGTGACCAGGTGCCCTCCATAAAGTTTCAGAAGTTTGTAATCCTCAGGATTTTTTTTTTTTTGAAGAGCATTTTAAACCTCGCAGACAGGTTCTCAGTGCTCCTCTCCTCATGTCTTCAGGCTTATTTTGAAGAAAAGATTTCAACTCTTGTCTAACGAGTCAATAGTAATTATTGTTTAGTACTGGATTATAGACAGGCTTATGGAATTAAAAGGGGTTGTTAGGGTGCCTTTACAGCTGGCAAAGAGTTAATGACTACAAGTTGAGATGGAATAGTTACTGCCTAGACTGATTTACTATTTTATTTCTGTGGTGTGTGAAAATCTAATAAATCATTTTACTTTTATCTTGATAGTTAATTCTTTCATTAGGAAAATTAGAGGCTTCATTATAATGTTTATCATGAGCTGGAAGGTTTCTTATATTTTTTTTTTTTAATTTTAGGATTACACAGTTCACTTTGGCAGGTTTTCATTTTCTTTATCAAGTTTTCATTTTCTTTATTGTTCCTAAGTGAATTCAGCAGCAGAGTGGTGGGCTGGATCAGACAGCACAGCAGACCTGGGGCCTGCTTTGGAGATACCACCCACACTATTTACCTTGATTTCCTGGGGAGCTGTGGATGTTTTGGAAAATCAGGCCGTAAGCTCTTTAGACTCTTAGATGCATAGATTTTGAGACTAGAAGGGACCGTAAAGCTTTTTACTCCCAGTTTCTGAAAAATGCAGATGAAAACTCCCCACCCAGCAATAAGCGAGTTGCCTCCAATGCAGTGCTGAACACTTGCTCGATATGCTCTAATTTGGCTTGAGCGTACAATTTAACCTTCCCTTTTGTGCAGTGTGTTGTTTTTTGCTAAGAAAACCAGCAGCGATGCCGTTCACAGTATTTATCAGTCCATCAGAAATGGGAGCGGGAACAACCTACCTATTTGAAATAGGCCATGCCGTACTCTGCGTTGGCTGACCTGGGCTGATGCTTGCGCTCACTCTTGACCCAGCCTGGCTGTTGGTTAATAATAGCAAAGCAAGAGGGCTCGCTCGCCGTTACACGTCTTGGCTGCCATCCGGTTTGGTGGTTTGCCGTTAATATGGATTTACAGGGTGGGCACAAGGGTTAAAGGAGCTCCTTGCCTGGAGCAGGGTAGTGTGAGCGGGGCAGATCTAAGACCCATTCTTGTTCCTGCAGTACAATCCTTCACTGTTACTACGAGTGCAGCGTTTCCCTATATCCAACTACAAGGAATATCACAAGGCACTGTCTGGCTCCAGTGTAGTGGGTGCTTGCAAGCCCATTTCAGTCCTCAGTGCTAATTATGTTTGTTTGAAAATGCTTAATGTGGTTGTACAGAGGAAAAAAGCTCACAAAAAAAAAATGATACCTTTGTCTGGAAGACGCTTTTTTTACCCATACAACATCTGTAAGCTATACATACTCACTACTTAGGCTGATTACTTCTACAATTAATGTGCTTTGGGTTTGTGATTCTGTAATCATCCATGCATTGCAAAGTACAGCATATACTGAAAAGTGTCTATAATATATTTTAAAAGGAATTCTTAACTAAGCTTTGACCTTGATACGCTCTGAAGGTGAAGAGGATCAATTATAGATAAAAGGAGGGGAGCTCTCGGAGGACTTGCATACCTAAGACTTTCTCTAGGTAGAATTCTAGATCTGTATTTATTGGTATTTATCTTTCCAAAGCTTAGACAAGTAGAGATGCTGTAATTGATTTTATATGAAAGTGAGAGATGGGGCCAAAGGGGAACTTTTTGGTCTTCAGCTTTTACTTTTCAACCTATACAAAATGAGCATTTGTACTAGAGGTGTTTAATGACATGCACATTTTTTTGGCCAAATGTGTGAACGAGAGCCTCTGGCAAAGCAAACTCCACCTCTCCTAGATTCAAATGAGCTGGGAAAGATCCTTATCCTGCCAACTCATCCTTAATTGGCCTATGCTGTAAGAAGCAATTAAAACTAAAGGCCTGATTCATAAAAAATGTACATTCTGTTTATGTGTCTGTGTGCGTAGGGGCTTTTCCTGCACTCCAGCTAAAAGTGCAGGAGGCACATTAGCTTTCCAGTGCATTTTTTTGCAATTTATTCCTTCTCTCCTTTTTCTGAGTCACAACTGACCTCCTCTGCTGGGTTCCTCTGCGAGTGAGTAAATGGGGTGTGTGGTGTAAACCTTCCAGACAAAAAGCAAAGTTTAAGCAATATGTGAAAATGTCCAAATAAAAGGTAATGGCTTTGTGTCAGCAGGGCTGGCTTCTGTTATCTGATTGATTTTTAGCAAGCCACTGCCTTGCTAGACAGATTTTCAAAGATTTTTGCCCGCTCTGCTGGGTGTACAAAGCCTGCGATTTCTTTTTCTCATTTAGAAAAAGAGGAAAAATAAGATAATGTTAAATAGTTAATGTGCAGAAGAAAAGAAAGAGAGGCGGATGGTCCATCTGATGTTGAGGTTCATGCAAAGTCCAAACTTGAATTGTTTTGGTTTTTTTTTTCCTTCCCATGCTTCCAAATTCTTGGTTAATAACCTGATGTCTAAATGCATTGAAATATATTAATGCAATTCCTGTCATACTTGTTTTGCTAGAAATATTTTTCTGGGGTGGGGGGTTTTTTTTGTCCTTTGTCTTTTTTTTTTTTTTTTTTTTTGGTTTGCACAGACTTTTGGGATATAATTTATGTGGGTGACTGTATGGTATAAAGCTGAATCATGCTCCATCTGTTGTGAAATACCTGTAGCTTTTAGAATGATCTCCACTGCAAACACTGCAGGGTCGGGTTTTGCTGGATGTGGTTCGATCCATTTGGTGAAAATCATAGCTGGTTTCCAAACTGGTTGTTTAAAGATACCACAAGAAGGCTCCATCTCTAGTTGTTGCTACACCCTCTTGGAAGCCAGGCTGCCATGCTTTGGTTTTTGTTGGTTTTGGTTATTCCCAAAATAATCCTGCTTATGCATGGATCCTGGCTGCTTCCTGCCTGCTCCGTGGTGGTGGTAAGGCTACAGCCCTCAGTGGTGCTCAGCACCATCAGGAAGGTGTCTGCTTCTGCAAAGAAAACAAGTGACCAGGTTTCCACGTGCAATGCCAGCCCCTTGCTAACCATACGGCGTTTTCCGCTGAGGTAAAAATTACCCTCTGGGGGAAGGAGAAGTGGCCTCCAGTCCACCTTCAGGATCAGAATCTGATAAACAGTTTCAAATGTCAGTGGCCTGTTGTTGGTAATTAAATTGTAATGACAGATCCATGCTGTTACTATCAAGGTGCTTTTGTCCTGGGAACCCTGCATTAAGAGGAGCCGCAACAGCAGTTTTGCTTGTTACCTCTTCCTACTATTACAGTTAAATAGTTCACGGCCATCAGCTTCCCCAAGCAGGAAAGTGTACTGTTGCCTGCGCGTGGGTTTCGATTGCCAGGAATGAGAATTTATCTAAGTGTTTGGATGTTCAAATGTTTGTTAGCCCTTGCCTTCCCAGTAGCACATATTTGTTTGTATATTTTTACATCCAGACCTGAAGCCTTTAAAATATATCTGTTAACTTTTGGAGAGAAGAAGAAAATGTCTATAGAAAGGCTAAAGTTCAAAACGAAGGCGCTCAGTCAGAGCAATATCAATATGCAGCTGTCAGGAGAACTTACATTGTGAGTCACAAAAATACATTTTTTTGGGGGTGGGTTTAACTTGTTCCATCATAAATGATTAAAACCACATGATCAGTCATGGAGATAATAATAGCAGTCGCCTTCTTTAAAAACAACAACAATTGCTTTATTCCCATATTGGTGTTTGTGCCCTGAAAAGAAAAGAAGCGAAATGTGTGCGTTTCAAATGTTTTGGTGAGTGAGTGCCTTCAAAGAAGTTTTGGAGCTCTTTTCCATCCTGTTCTGTAGAGGTCAGCAAGTTTGAGGAATTACAGGCACTAAGTGAAAATGAAAACATCAAGAGGCTTGCTGTCTATCACAAGTATCACTAAATCTTTTTGAACAACCCTGGGCAGTGAATTATGGAAGCATGGAATTGACTTACAGTTTATTTCTAGTAACAGTCAGTTACTATGTCAAATCTAAAACCATTCAGAAAAGCCTATAAAAATATATGACAAACTAACCAGCAACCTCTAGATCTTTTTACATGTGTATGCTTTTAAAGAACGTCTCGCTAGTGCTTGTGGAAATGAACAGACAGGACGTTTTCACGAGGCTGTTTTTTTTTTTTTTCTCCTCCTCACTTGTGTTGTTTGGCATCACAGAAAGCCTCTGGAGTAGCTTTGCTGGAGGAAGACAATATGGTGTGTGGGCAGGGGAACGGCATAGCTCTTGCTCCTGCCTCCCTCAGTGATGCTCTTCCCCCCCTACCCTGCGCATTGCTAGTGAACGCTCTCTTAACAATCCCCCAAACATTATTTCGAGGGGCCTTACGGACACCTGGGAAATTTAGCAAAGGTATTGCACCAGCCATGGCTCACCCCAAGGTAAGAGAGAGGAGAAGTCCCATGGGAGGGATGCTGGCTCAGTGACGAGCTGACGGACCTGTGTCGCCTCGTGGACCTGCAAGGGCATGCAGCAGCATCTGCCCTGGTGCTGATGAGTCTGGTCCTGCTGCTTGGCAGAGAGGGGAGCTAAAGCCCTGTGCATATGAGTGACCTTGTTGCTATATGGGGCAGATGTGAAGTTTCCTCCTGGCTGCACAAAATTAAAGTTTATAAAAGCATGGGTGATGTTTCTAAAAGCTGGGGGGTCAGGTTAGAGTGGTGTAATTGTTGGGCAGCTCAGAGGTTCAGTGTGTAGATGGTATTTCAAAACGGTGCCGTTGCATATCCCCTGTGGTTTGAGTCTCTGCTTCCGATTTCCCCTGAGAGGGCTCCTGGGAAGTGGCACTTCCCTAAATGGGCTGCCAGATCTGAAATATTGGTTGGCTGTTGTTGTGATGTTTTGGGAGAGACCCATTTTTCTGGAGGCAGTAATGCTGGAAGACAGCCCCTTAGCTCAGGTGCTTGATCTGAGCTCCTGTCTCTCCTTGGGCTGGGTCACTGATTTTAGGGTGGGCAGGACCATTTGGACCTAATTCTCTCACTCTCCCTGATGGAATCTGGGGAAAGCTCCACAAAAACAAACAAAGATAAATTAATTTAAAACTATGAAGCAATGTAAGGCATTAGATAAGTCACTATCTAGATGCTATTGTTACAGGCAGACTGGCGTCTACCAGATGGGTGGATCTACGAGAAGGGTATTTGGCTAATTATTTGTGAGGCCTACTCTGAAGAGACCGAACAGGGAGCAGGTCTTTCAAAGCTATTTTTCTGTTTTCTTTCCGTGTAAGTGGCAGATAGCATTAAATGTTTAAACATTTGCCACTGCAAGAATGAATGCAAAATGTCATGACTCAGGATAGCCATTTTGCTTTCCTTGTGGTGCTTGTGCTGGGAAAGCATCCAAACCCAAGTTTGTCTTGTAAGAAATGATTTCAACATCGGTCCCCTGGCAATTGTATTTTAAAACTAACACAGCCTAATAAACTTTCACTCATGAAACCATCAAAGTTGTGTTTACTAGCAGAACACTTGGGTCAATAAAATACGCTACACACTAGGATTTGGGATTTTATTATTTTGCATTTATTGAGAAACAAATTGCAGAATAAAGTGGGGCCACGAATAAAATACTCCTATACACTCAGAATATAATACAAAATGTAATTAGGCGGCACATTGTTAAAAGTCAATACCAAACTCTAACAATACAGTGTCGCCAGTTGTTAGTGTGTAACTGTATAATACATAATTGTCAACTGTTGAGAAAAGATCTCGTTTTGATAATGCATATTGAGATTGGAAGTCTGTTAATGAGTGGTCTGAAGAATACTTATGGCTCCAGGATGCTTGACAGCTCTAACTGCAGCATTGTGCCACACAGTCAAAGAACAGAGTTAGAAGGAACACAAACAAAAAATAAGGCCTTTTTAGGAGTGAAGAAACAGGGGTGTTTACGCTTAAGGACTGTATTAAAATCATAGTTATCCTGCTCAGATATTAGTCCCTTATAATCAATAGATTGATTCACTGTGATTAATTTCTATTAATTTGTATCTTATATGCACAGTTTGGCTTTAAAGCTGTTCTTTCAGAGCTGTTCCTGATAGCCTCAGCTTCATCTCTATGCAGAGGGTGGAGGACAGGAGCGCTCTGCTCACCTGAATATGGGCCAGAGCCAGAGCAGCTCCTCTTGCCCACTTTTGCAGGTTCTCAGCATAAACCAGCCATGACCTCAGTTATTCCATCTCTAGGATATTCCTCCCCAGCTGCATGCATGTAGCTCTGCTTGGGCAAAGCAGGAGCCTGGAACTTCAGGATGCCACCTGGTTTCCTTCAGGGCTGTCACCTCCTGCATGTGGCATCGCCCACACGCAGACCCTGGGACCTGTTGGCTGCTGGACACAGCTGCCACAGAAATGTTACATACCCCCAGCAGTTCACCACGCGCTCTTCCACAGCTTTATGTGCCTGCTCAGTTGTGCAAAAAGCCAATATTCAACACAAAAGAGCAAAGCTAAATAAGTTGCACTAGCAGATTGTACACCTTTTATTTCTGGTCTGTGCTGCTTTTATTTTCTTGGTGAGAGATTAAGAAGGTATTGTTAAGGTTATTCTGGATGCCACAAAAACTCCAGGTAGCATTTTGCAGTGAATTTCAAAATTTTTGAGTAGTGTTGTGCTGGTAAACTCAGATTTGAACTCCCATGGCATATATTCTGTTCCCTCATTATCCCGTGTGTTCAGGAAGCTCAGCGCAACCCATTGCGACTTGTTTTCTCAGAGGGAGTGATTACATGCGGTGTAGTGGGTTTCTTTTTTTTGTGTGTGTGTGGCAGTCACATAAAAGCTGGTCTCTGTTATTTTTCAGAGTATTTGTAGCAGCTGCAGAGGAAATGTCTGTATTGCTCTGTTTTAGAAATGAGTTTGGGAGTCTGTTGATGTCTCTGGAGACTCTGCTGGCGATGCTGACGTCTTCAGGTGGCACCTCGCAGCGACTGAGCTTGCTGCTGTCCGAGGAAGGAAGCAAGGGGTAGGCTTTCCTCCCCTTCACTGAGCCCCCCAAACCCGGAAGAAATAGCAACTAGTTTGGACTTTAAATAGGTAAAAGAAAATACCTGGTTTTGCATTGCCATATGCTTGCTGCTGCAGACAAGAACTCTACATTTATCACTGTGCCTGGTGCCACAGCAACCTGCAGCAGCATGGTACTGGAAATTTCTTTCCAGGTTATCTTCAGAGCAATGGCTCTAACCAAAAGGCAAGGAAAGCTGAGCTTCAGGCTGGCTGGAAACAGACTGAAACTCCTCAGTTGTCCCCAGGATCACAGTGGCTCTCTGTGCACCATGCCAAAAACTGGGGAACTTCACCAAAATAACAGAGGATCTGGACTTTTTCCTTGCTGAGTCCCCTGCCCATTTCATTAGCAGACTTTTAATGGAAACTTTTGGAAGGAGGGGTTGCATGCTTTAATTACATGGTTGAAGCCACCAGTTATATTGCTTCTAACATCAAGCAGTTGTTTTTTTTTCCCCTTGGTCATTAGCCTTATTAGAGCAAACCTTGCTACAAGGCTGACTTGCACGCAGTATCCTGTCTCCTTTGCTTTTCTCAATGCATGACGTACTTATCCTGCAAATGTACATTTTCTTCTATGTTCTCTTTGTTTTCTTTTAAAATGCCATTTAACCATCGACAAGTTGAAGCAATTGCCATAGAAATACTATGTACCGAAGTCTGCACAGACTCAGTGCTTCTTCATTATTATGGTGCAGCAAATTTCCAAATCCTGTTGCCTGCCAGCACCCTGATAAAAAGAACCTCTGCTTTAAGGGGGTTAGGGGTACAGACCTGTTAGCTTGGATTTGGCACTGTGCAGCAGGCTGCAATGCAACCCCCTTACGTGAGAGGTGTGCTGGAGCATTTGGGAGCATCTTCTAAATTAGGAGGTCACACTGGGGACCAGATCCACCAAGGAGCAGCTGCCCAGACACTGCCTTCCCCCTCCCCTCAGCTACTCTGAGCTTTTGTCTCAGACTCGTAGCTCCGCTCTGTTGCATCCACGGGACGGCCAGGGACACCAGGGGCTTAATGGGAAGTTGTCAGAAATAATTGCGCTTATACCTTTTTGCGCTGTCAGAGGGGAAGATGTTAAACTCTCTGTGAAAGCTGGATGTGAACAGGGATGGACAGTGGTCTTCGGACCATTACAACCTACTTTCTCTAATTTTTAAAATTTATATACTTTGTAATGCATTATTAATTTTCTTGTGAGTGATATGACTTTCAAGGCTATCAAGGGACTAATCTATTTTTTACATGGAGTAGAGAAGGATTCTAGGTTTGTACAAATAAAATACTCCCTGGAAGCAATACAACTGAAATGATATCTGCAAACATCACGGTTTTCCCTCTATTCTGAGCAAACATCAGAGTCTCTATAGAAAGTTAACACTTTAATTAGACAGTATTTCAAATGATTGTGTAAGTCTGCTATTAAGCTGAAGCATTTGTGTCCTTTTTCATGAAGATTACTTTCTTTGTACAGGACTGAGCTAGGTATATTCAGGAAGAGATACCCAAATCCTTAGTTTAAGATATTTGGGAAACACACATGATTAAACAATCCCTGGAATGAGCTGAAATCCAAAAACTGTGTTGCTATGGGTATAGTATATTTTCTTAATTCTAGCTGATTGTTCCTTGCCTGCAAGGAAAATTATGTGTGGTTGCAGAGGTTTAAATATGCTTTTTTTCAGTGGAACTACAGGTATAATGGTTTCATAGGTCTAAGTGTGGAGATAATTTTGGTTTTTGGATGTTAAACAGTAGTGGATATGCGCAGAGTTATTTGACATAAGTTCTGGTGGAAATAAATAAGATCCAGCAAATGTTTATTTGGAAGTTGGGTTTGACCTCTAGAATCACGTTAACAGAAGCTTTAATGTGCTGAATTAGACTTTTTTAATGTTTGAGAAAATAGCATGGGTACAGTAAAACAGTCTTACTGAAGAGTTAAGTCCAGACGAGGAATGTGGTGTGATTAAAACGTGCCGTTGCATGAACAGTGTATATTTTTTATATTTTTTAATGATTCACATTTTGTGGATATCCAGTTCACAGTTTATCTACTTTTTTTTTTCCTTGGCTGCTATTACCTACAAAGCCTAATGCCAGCCTGTCTGCTTTGGAGGGAAAATAATGTCCATTAATTATGTCCACTGTCTACTGGCTCCTCTACTGTACATGAAATTCTTATTGCTGATACTGACTGTGGATACCTCTGTGTGGACATGTGAAAACCTGGTAGGGCCAAGTTGCGGTGCGAGCTCTGGTTAGTGTGCCTGATCTACCAGGACAAGGACATTGAGGTGCTGGAGCATGTCCAGAGAAGGGCAATGAAGCTGGTGAAGGGTCTAGAGAGCAGGTCTTACAAGGAGCGGCTGAGGGAACTGGGGGTGTTTAGCCTGGAGAAGAGGAGGTTGAGGGGAGACCTTATTGCTCTCTGCAACTACCTGAAAGGAGGTTGTAGTGAGATGGGTGTTGGTCTCTTCTCCCAAGTTACTAGCAATAGGACGAGAGGAAATGGCTTCAAGCTGCATCAGGGGAGGTTTAGACTAGATATTAGGAAAAATTTCTTTACTGAAAGAGTGGTCAGGCACTGGAACAGGCTGCCCAAAGAGGTGGTGGAGTCACCAGCCCTGGAGGAGTTCAGAAAACATGTAGATGTGGCACTTCAGGGCATGGTTTAGGAGGCCTGGGGGTGTTGGGTTGATGATTGGACTTGATGATCCTAGAGGTCTTTTCCAACCTTAATAATTCTATGATTCTATGAAATTAAGTCACATTTGGATATATCTGAGCTGGCTGTGGAGTTTGAACCTTTCAGTACTAAACCCACAATCGTCTGGTGCTTGCACTGGAGAGGTAGCTCAGCTATGGGCTCTCTGCAGTTGCAAAGGGTACAGCAAAGTTTATGCCCACCTTCTAGGACCTGGCACTGTCTGAACTTTTACATATGTTGGGGAAGTAGGCAGGAATCATCGTCCATCTTTTCGTACGTGTGTTGTTGAATGTCAGAGGTAACGCACCTGAGAAAGACAGGGCAGTTATGTTTCTTAGGGCTTTCCTACTGGAGTCTGAACAGCGCTTGGTGCATCTGAGAAGAGGTTGATGGAGGATGGTGGGTACAGGGACTTGCTGAGCATATGGTATAAATCAAAGCACCTTTCCAGTTCAGCTGTAAATCAGACCTGCTGGCACGTTCCTCTGCGGGCAGGAGCCTGTCTGGAGCAGATCTTCTGCGCACCTCTTCCCACCCAGATCCGGGATGAGAGAATGGGAATTGCCATGCCACATTTTTCAAGACTGTTTCATGGTGCCAGGACTTGATCTGCCATCCTGTTTGCAGACTTTCCACAGCCAGAGCTTTATTATCTAACATTTGGGTGGTTATTGTCATATCCATAGCAGCTAAACATTATGTGCTTTAATGGTGGGCTTATGTTTGGTAGTGCCAGAGGGAGGCTGCTGTTACACACCACCACGTACCAGTGTAGTTGAACAATTCCTTTTTATGCCTTGCAGTCTAGCCTAGATCCTTGTTGCGTGGGGGTGGTTTGCACTCCACTGGCACAAAATAATCCAGCGCAGCTGATTACAGGAGGATACCTGCAGAGCAGGGGAATCCCTGAGTGATAACATCCAAAATCATGTTCTTATCCTCTGGGAGCTGATGTGTGATAACGCTCAGCCTCAGAAATGGCTTCTTGGAGGTGTCGTCTTTAGTAATCATTGCAACCTTGAGCATTAAAAAAAAGCTCTGTAAGGATCAGGAAACATAAAGGTGGCTCCAAACCACCACTGCTTCCAGGGACAGGCAGTGGCAAGCATTGCTAAAGCCTCAAGCTAGGATGTGTACTGGGCACTCTTTGATTCCCGTTCCTGGCCGTATGGGAACCTTCAACCTCCTTTCCAATATTTGTGGTGCATTTTGCCCTGTGCAGGGCACACACGTTGCTCAAAAGTGTAGAAATTTCCAAAAGTTTTGTGTTCCCTCCTAATAGGTCTTACTGTAAATGCCTGAGTGGGTCCCTTGGCTAGGTGTGTGTGCAGTACAGTTCCTATAGCTGTTGTATCGTTGCATGCTACAAAGTGGGGATGGAAGAGCAGGACTATCTGAAAAGCTCTAATTCTACTGTGGTTCAGAGGAGAAAGATACCTGCCTGTTGAAACCTGGAAAAACCAGTTCTGAAAGACAAAAAAACCTCAGAGACTCCTTAATTAGTACAATACCGTGAATGAGTTACCCAAAGTTTGCTTGGAGCAGTAGCACACCCTAAGAGCTCACTGCAACTGGCTCCGACTTTCTCTGTGGCCCTGGGCAAGTCACTTAACTCCCTGTTGTTCATTGAACTGCGGAGGGGAGATAACAATTCCTGCCTACCACGAGGTAGGTTGTGGCAGATAAATTAGCTGTTGGCTTTTAAAGCACTTTAAAGATGTACTGCAAAGCATTAAGAGCACTTGTTTTTATGAAGACAGTAATGGTTAAATGATAATTCTGTGCTCTCGCTGAATTTGTTAGTTTTAAAGTGTGAGTATTATGTTTCTACAATATGCTATTAATCCAAACAAATTACTAAGCCTTTGTGTGGTATGTGAGAAAGCCTATGAATTTACCTTTCTGTAGCTGTAAATGCAGTGGAAAGGATTTGAACTTCCCTTCTCACCTCAAAGCTTCTGGCAAACTGGTCACTGACATAATAAATATTCAGCATTTAATAATGCTTCACTTTTCCTTTTTAAACCATTAGTTGTTTCCTGCTTGACTAAGAAGAACTTCAAATTCAATTCATTAACATTTCTTTAAATAGCCCTCTTAACAATGCCGGTTTGGTTTCCTTGTTATGTTCCGTCACTAATAGTGCTTTTTACTTCTAACCTGTTATTAATTAGAAATAAAGACTGGATCTCTTAATTTCTGAATTAGTTTTAGTGTCCCTTTCCTCGGATGCTGAAAAGGGTCTTTTTTAGAGCCTAGCGCATCGTGTTATATAATTGTTCACAGGGTAAATAATTTAGCTGGTCAGAGAAAGCGCACTCTCTCTGCCTTGAGTGGTCAGCCCGGCGGTGGGCAGCGAGGCATGCCAAATCCGAGGCAAAGAGGAGCACAGCTGCATGAAACTTTCATTAGGGCCGCAGAGGTAAGAGGCCGCTTCTCTGCGGTGCTTTTGGCGTGACCCCTGGGGCTGCCCGCGACCCACGGGGCGGGCAGGACCCGCGGCGGCCGGCGCTGGTGGGGCACCACTTCGCAGCGGCTTAATGTCTTTGCCGTGAAGGACAAATGAACAGGCGCAGATCGTCTCAGCCACCCTAATCTTTTCTTTCCCTACTTCAAAGCCTTCTGTGTTGCATCTCGGTCTGTAATTACCCTTGAGGTATTTCAGACTTGAAGCGACACCAGGAAAATTGCACTTCCCGATAATGGGAGCCCACAGTTGTGTTTAATCAATTATGTAGTTGGTCATGAGACTGGCTTTTTAGTTACGAGAATTTTAAGGCCAGCCCCTTATGCCCTGGCTGAGGAGAGCGACAATGCCGAATTAAAGAAACACTATCCATTTGATGTAGCTTAATCTAGGCTTTACCTGTTTAATTAAAAATATGCTGCCAATACCCACTTACTCCTCCATGCTCTAAACAGCTGGTCGAATGCCATGCTGTAATTTCCTAAGCAAAACTGCTTAAGTTAGGTGGAGCTGCAACACTAATTTTTACGGATATAAACAGATCCGCTCAGCAGCAGCATCTCCAGATTTGTTGGAGCTGGTGGCAGTGCTGTAGTGCAGGGCCCGGAGGTGTGCGGATGCTGGAGAGGAAACGTGAGCCGAGCTGGGAATTGCAAACACACAGCCTCACTAACTCGCTTTGAAAGATACATGACAGCCAAAAGCTTTGCTCCTCAGAAGTAATGGAGTTGGCCAGGGTGCGCGCAGGTGCTGGGGGTGAGGGAGTTCCAGTGGAATTAATTTGGATGATGCGAACTCACCAGATGCTTTGAGATGTGTAGTAGCTGGTGGTGGGAAGGTCTTGCTTTGGGAAGCTGATAACGGTGCTTCAGGCCAGCCAAGGTTAAGTGATGGCGCACACCCATTCTTACAGATTCAATGTGGCAGGTTGTGACAATAAGCTGGCACTATGGCTGTGCTAGGAAGGAGAAAAATGTTCAGGGAGACGGAACCCATCCACAGGGCTGATGAAACCTGTTCTGGCTCATGTATTGAGCCCACAGAAGCTACGTGACTGGGCTGACTTTTCCCGTACCTGGGCTGACTCCTCTTTGCCTCCCAATTTCTATGGCCTGGCTCCCTCTTGCCAGGGAGAAAAGAGCCCCTTCCTTCCCTCTGTGCCTCTGGTGCCCGTCTGCAGGCAGGAAAGAGGAAGGAGATGGAGAGGTGCAGGGAGACCAGGCCATGTCTGTGCTGGCGAGGAGCAGACTTCACAGCACTCTTAGAGGTTTGTAGCAAGGCTGGGCACTTGCTGGTGTCTTTGAGGCTTTGGGAAACCTCTGTGAGGCTGAGGATGTTGCCAGATGTTTTTCCTTGGACCTTGTTGTTGGCTAAGCGTATTCTGGATGACTACTGAATTACCCAAGCAACTGCTGTTAGAGGAGCATCCAGGCATCCCCCTGCCTCCTCCACCTTCTGGCCTGCTTCCCCATACACTGGATCCTTGTCTAGCCGATTTCTCCTTCCTACCCCAATCTCCAACTGCTTTTCAGCAACACTTAGCAAGGCACTTACAGCACTCTGCTTGCCTGTTTCCTCTCTTTGGAAAGTCTCATGAAATCTCAGGCATTGGTGGTTTTCATCAAGCAAGAGGTACAAGTTTGATGCTGTTTCAGATCTGCTTCGCTCGGGGGAGAGGGGAACTTTCAAAACTCAAAACATCTTACAAATTCATACATTACTTTGGTTACCTTTGTGCCTGACAGCTCTTTGCGTGTAACGCCAGTTTGTTGCAGAAATATTATTGTCTCTGAATTTAAGGTCTGGGAGAGCTGATGATACGCGAGGAGGTATTGATTGATGTATACATTTACACCTCTTTTACAAATTCTTCTTTCTCAGACAGCATTATAGATAACTGTCCCAGGAGAAGGCAGTTTTGAATATCTGATGTACTTACACGGTTGCAAGTGGGATGCCTGTCTGTAGTATGGAAGGTAGGTTATTCCTTAGGCCTTTTCTCTCTCCTCTAATTTTAGACTAGTAATACTAGGCAGGAGGAGTTGTTGTTACTACTCGTACAAAGCCGGTGGGCTGTCTTGTTGGGAATCACTCGTTGCCCTAACCCAGTTTCAGTTATTCTATTAATATACCACTGGAGTCTGGCTGGAGTACAAAGTCCTCTGTGGACAGGCCAGTAGCAATGTCTCTCTCCTGGAGCAATTATAAGAGTTTTACAAAGATGATAATTCAGATAAAAGTTATTGGAGGGGCACAGTAGAGAGGAAAAGAAACAGTGGGGGAAAGTCAGCTTGGAGCTCAAAACTGGGGATTCAGTGGAGGATGAGATTTATGTTAAGAAAAAATGTACCTTTCAAGCACAGTCCCAGACTGTTCTTGAAAAAAAAAAAAAAATAGCCCTTACAGTAGCAAAACTGAACTTCTGAATCTCTTCTTTTCGTGTCATCACATGTAGGTGGTGGCAGGTCCTCTTTCAAGCAAATCTTTGGTGTTAGCACTGATGCAGCAGCAACTATTTCTGCACCACTCAGGGTGCTTGCTGCTGCAGCACACTCTGGGTCCAGGCACAGGGTTAGCCAGTATAAGCAGGTTGGTTTTAGCCTGGATCTGTTCCCTGATCATGTTCACCATATCGTTGCAAGCGTGCTTGTGCTGTCTTAATGTGCTCATGGAGCTCCGGTGTGTGTTGCTTCATTGCTGATTAGGCAGATGGGCTGATACGAGACCAGTCCCTGGAGTGCTGCTTCCATACCAGTGATTTAGCTGTGTAACTCTCTGTAACGAAGCTTATTGAGGATGGCAGCCTGGGCTGTCCTGTGGAATTCAAGATATGTTATTTTTGTTCTGAGGACATTTTTAAAGGATTTTAATTATGTGCATGGTTAATAAATGTCATGCTATCCATCTTTAGTCATGCATACACATGCAGCGTGCTGCTCAGGTACCCGCTGGCCCATAGTGAGGATGATGTGCAGCCATATATGTGGCATATAATTACTTGGCTTGCTTTTGGGGCAAGCACAGGAAGAGATTGTTCTCACTACCCCTAATAGTTCCTGTATTGACAGACCAACACACAAGAGTATGTGGTTCTTTAATGTATCTGCAGCTAAAAACGGAAGTGGCTGCTGCCCTCTCTGCAGTCAATTATACCATCTTAATTTGCTCTGACATAAAATTAGTTTTCCCCCTCTTCTTATTTCCTCATACAAAGCAGGGATAGAGATTGTTACTGTAGAAAACCAAGGTGTTGGGAAGTAGATTTTAGACCTGAAGGATGAGGGAATGGGGATCATTCTGTTTTCTTGGGTTTTGCAAGGCTGTTTGTTGAACAAGCCATTTCCTACTTATCCCAAATCTTGTGGTGGTGACTCTTGAGGAGGTTCAATGTGTTGAGGTGGAAGTGTACCTTCCTAGTTGTTCAGATCAGATATGTTCAGATTGCCATGGAAAATGGCAGCTCGAGCAACACAGGTGAATCAGTGAGTTACAAAACTGTCACTGCTTACTTTTGGGATTGTAATTCTTCCTCCACTTGGGGGAAAAAAAACCCTTTCCATTGCACCTTACTTAAGGAACAGACATTGGAGAATCCTTAGACTTGGCTTCAGGTGGGAACAGCAATTCTGAACACAGTGGGGCATCAGCCCAGAATTTCCTGTGCAAGCACACAAAAGACGTGTAATGATACATATTTCTCCCCCAAAATTTGTATTTGTCTTTCTGTACTTTCTGGTTTGGGTTTGTTTTTTTCTTTTCATTGACCACCGGCTATGACCATATGGCTTCTCTGCTGTTTTCCTCTGTGTCTTCTACCCTCCTGCTCTGAACATATTAAAATGTTCATAAGACATTTTAATATCAGTTCTGGTCTTGCCTAGCAGCATAAAACATCTTGTGTATTTGCATTTTTTAGTTTAATCATTATCTTAATATTTTTGGGCAGTAGCCACAGAATCTTTTTCTCTCTGTCTCATCTTTTCTTTAAAGTAACAGTTCGTGCTGCTTCCTACCATACTCCCACCATTACACTTGCTTTAAACCCATAGCTAAGTAGTGATTTTGAAAGAAGAGACGACAGTAAACCTGTCTGTAAGACATGTTTCAGAAGCTCCTGTTACTCCAATCATCTTTGGAGCAGGCCTTCAACATTGACATTTACTAGTCAGAAAGAGCTGTCGGGCTCTAGCTAAGGACACCTGGAAATGTGACTCCTACAGAGGGGTGATCTGGCATTAAACAAGTTCTGAAGATTAAAATAATCCTGGGAAGCCTCGAATTAGCAGGAAAGCCCTCCATCTTTTCCACTCTGGCTACAGCAGGCTCATTCCTTTTTTTTTTTTTTTAAAGTCAGTTATATCTTAGGTGATATAGCCCAGAAAGGAAGTATACCCATTACCAGAACCCCCTTCTTTTTTCAAATGCAGCTTGACTTTTCTGGTCGTGGGGCTAAATTCAGTCCTGATGCAACTGCTGTTACACCAATTGTGCATGGGCTAGGTTTGGTCCTGAATGTCAAACTCACTGTTAGCATCTTGGGATTACCTCATGATCTCCTTTGTAATCCTTTTACGAACGTATTTTCTTTTCAGCTCATGACAAACCTAATTAGTGGTGTTTTCAGTAAATATGAATACCTATACTGAAATTTCTTTTTCAAATACAGATTTGCCATGACCTAACATTAGTCTGACCTTCCATAGCATCTCTCAGGAAGGTATTTTGCTCACACTGATTAATCAAACTTCATAGCATCTACTAGGTAAGTAAAAATTTGTTATCCCCAGGTTAGAAACAAAAAGGCTAGGGGCCAGAAGTTTTTTTTTCAGCATCGGTGGAAGATTGAAAAGTATAGCTAAACTGTCCTAGCTTTTAGACCTCTGCCATATTTCCAAGACCTCTGCCTTGGCACAGGTATAATCCAGATGCTTTCCTTACTGACATTCCTGTTCTCCACTAGCACATCCCCATTGCCTTTCCCTTGTTCGTCTTCCCTTAATCTTCGGCATTAAATAAGCCAGAGAATTTGCCTTTACTGTGCTGCCAAAGTCTGAGAAAGGGAGAAAATCATAGACCCTGTCCCAGCTGGCTCCTTCGCTGTTGGGAACGTGTGAGCACTCTGGAGTCTGAGGAAACACCTCATTATCTCTAAAATGGCCAAAACAGGTGTTTGTTCAGGTCCTCTCCAGCAAAGGAAGTGCCTACCTCCCCCTGGTTCTGCTGAGGCAAAAACTGACATGCCTTTTCTTTGGAGACACCTTTAAAAATGCAAGGATAGGACTGGGGAAGGAACCAGCTGTAGTGACATTTTCAGTGCTTTACATTAATTTAGATTTTTTTACCCTGGTTGAGACGAGATCTGAGCTGTAAAAGGGGGAAGGCAATGCTAGCAGTTGCCTCCACCACATTTGCGGGGACCCAGGGTACACAAACCTGCAGAATGCCTGCTGCCTCTTGGCGGGCTGTGGCACACTGTGGGGCATAAACCTGCCTTTTCTTGCCCCTGTGATGCCAGCATCATGCAACACTGAGCTTCTCAACACCAATACCAAAATTGCTGCATCTTATCCTCTAACACTCACACCAAAGTCTGTTGCGATAGCCACCAAACACAATAACCCTTTCTGCCTTTTTAGATGTTACTCTCTGTTCTTTGGTGGTAAGTTCTTATTTAGAGAGAGATCTGGTTTCAATTATTTAGGTAAAAGATGCTGAGTAGAATTACATACCAGACAAGCTAGGCTGACTTGTCACAATCTTTTAAGGTTGCCTTTTTTTTAGAGGAATCTTAACTTTTTCCTCCTTAGAGAAAATGATTCATAATCATAAATGAGTGCTTGGAAAATGTCACCTCAAGGTACTACAGATGAGGCCTTCTAGGCTCTTGAAGCTATAGAGCAGTTAGCTAATGTGACATTTTTTTCTTTGCTCATTTGTTTTCTCTTTGTGGAACAAGGGCTCCTGCTTCACTCAAAATGAGAGAAGAGCGTTTTAACCAGCTATGTGAAGAAAGTGGAAATGTTCAATTTTGCTTAGATATTCCATCTCTGGGTTTTGTACACACTCCATGATAATCTACAATCAAAACAAAATTATACTTTTCCTCTTTTATGTATTTGAGAGGGTTTTTTTTCCACATCTACCCTCTTTCTAAAGCTAAACAAGCCTCCTGTTCAGGTCATACAACTCTTTGGATTATGAAAGATGCTTCTTTATGGATTATGAACTTGCTTTAAATGTTAAACTTCCTCTTCTGTAACACAATTCTAACTCCTTAGCTCACTCCCCTGCCACCAGAAACTCTTCTCTTGTATCTTCAGTGAAATATACTGAGTTAAGAATACGTTTTTCTTCTAATTTGTTTTTATTTGTGTGTGCTGACAGTAATTGTTTTCTAAGGGTTTGATTCAAAGGCTATATAAGTCAGTGGAATTTGGATTACAAATCATAGAAAACAGGACTGGAAGGGATGTCAAGAGATCAACTGATCCAAACAAGACCTACTGTATCTATTTAGTTTCTCACAGATGCTTTTCTAATCTACTCTTAAAGATCTCCAGTCACTATTTTTACTCTTAAAAGAATTTCCTTGCACCCAATTGATTTTCCCTTTCTGTCCATTATTTCTCATCCTGTCCACTGTGGACAGAGAGAACAAAGCAGTCCTCTTCCTCTTGGAAGGAGTCTTCAGTACCCTTGAAAACTCTTTTCCTACCTCCCTCAGTTTCTATTCTGAGTATCAACACCCCCATTTGTTTGGTTGTCTCACGTGGTTTCTCTCATGTGAGTTCTAGCTTTTGGATGTTCGTCTCGACTCCTGGCACCCAAAACTGGATGTAGAAGTCCACCTGACACCTACCAGTGCTGACTATAGAGAGAGGTCCTGGTGCTGGGGAGAAGCCACACAAAGGGCCAGAGGTCTTGGACATGACAGCAGACAGCCAGCACAGCACAGGTGGCTTGGGGCTTTTCTTCTTGGTCTACTCGTTGCTGCTGCTCCAGATTAAGGCTTATCTAAATTATGCCAGAAGCAATCAGTCATGTTAAAATATTCCAGAAGCCAAAGACTGCCTGTGTGTGGGAAACCTAGCCACGTGCTTTACAGTGTTGGCCAAGGAAGATGGTGTAGGGCCTTCTGACACCTGGGAATTAGTCTGCCGATTAGATCTTTCACTGGTGGAGCATAAAATACTCCCCCCGCAACGTATTTTCTGTGACTTAGTTGTTGATAGCTTGCAAATATCTTAGTGCTATCCCTTAAGCACTTCTGAGGGAACGTTCATCACCTGTTTTTCTTCAAATGACTTCAGAAAGCCCAAAGGGGAGCTGACATGACAAATCATAGGGTAAAACAGATTATTAGAAGCAAGAAGGCATACTTCAAGATGCTGAAGTTGTGTGTTCAAGAAAGAAAAGGGAGGACAAGGCTCACAAATCTTTAGGAGCCCTTTGAAGGAGTCCCCAGGCAAATGAACAAAGAGATCTGGGTGATATGGTCCTCAGGGAATTCACAAAGGCATTTGAAAAAGTGCTTCACCCAAGGGTCTTACAGGAAATAACCTCCATAAGTTTCTCGCATGGGTAAATAATTGTTTAAAAGATGGGAAACAACAGAGGAATAGAAAGGTCATTTCCACAGCAGAGCCTTGCATAGGTCTGTGCTACAGCCCATATTGTTTAGCATTTTCATAAATGTTCTAAAAAAATAGGGTGAGCAATAAGACGACAAGTTTGGAGGTGATGCCAACTTATTCAAGAAAATAAAGGCAAGGGCTGACTGCAAACAACCAAGGAAGTGCCTTTTCATACCACGTCCCTGAGCAATAAAGTGGGAGATGAAATTCAGTGTAGGTATAAGAGAGGAGGAGAGGTGGGGTGAAAGTCCCAGCATTGCATTGATGATGATGAGCATGGAACTGAATATTATCACTTGGGAAAAAAGATGCAGTTGTAACATTGTGGTTTGAAAGCATCACCTCAGTGCTTAGTATTTGTTAAAAAAAACCAGACTTACTGTTAGGAGCTATTAGGAAAGTAATACAAAACAAAAAGGGAGACACTCTTCAGCACTTTAGACATCCATGCTTTGCCCACATCTTGAATACTTGGTTCAGTTCCAACCCTTCAGACACAGCAGGAGTGGAAAAGGCATGGAAGATGAGCGACTAGAGTCAGAGAATGGCTTTGTATGAAGAATCATAAAATAGTGTACAATTCTTTAGCTTGGAAAAGAGATGAGGGCATATGACGGGGGTTGTAAAATGATAGCTACTAGCATTGAGACGAAAAACAGGGAACAGTGGTTCATTGTTTCTTCCAACACAAGAGTAAAGGAACATCAGATAGAGCTATTGAGTAATGCTTCAGAGCAAACCAAAAGAGTTGCTGCCTCATGGCACACGTAGTATACACAAGGAACTCCTTTCTGCAGGATGTTGTAAATGCTGAAAATTTTCAGGTGTTTAAAAAGTGGCTGCTCAGATTTACGGGAGAAAAAATTTATCAAGGGCTGTTATATGCAAAGACACTATGGCTCAGAAAATCCGGGCACTGCAAATTGCTAGAGGCTGCGAGAATGTTCAGAGAAGTATTGTATGGGCTGGTTCTGCTCTCCTCCTCTTCCCTGGGTATCTGCTGTTTGTGACTGTCAGAGACAAGTCACTGGATTTGCCTTTGGTCTGATATGATGCTGCTGCTGTTATGTTCACTCTGTCTTTCTTACAGGTGTTCAGCCGTTGTGGCTCTTACTAGTTTTAATGGATTGTTTTCAGTGGTCAAAGCAAATTGTCCAGTTACTCTCAACGAAACCCAGCCAGGATAATGAGATCTGACAATTTCAGGACTGTAGCAATATAACCTAGTATTGAAAGAATAAAATAATGCTGAAAAAGACTCAGTCCCCTTTAAAGGAGTAATAGGAGGGAAAAGAAAATGCACCTAAACAGTCATATATCAGAGCGGCATGTAAAATGTCCAGCTGAGGAGTGTTATTAATGAAGTGGTGAACTTTAAGTCCATGCATAACATGCCTCCAGTAGGAAGGTTCTTATTTCCAATGCCTGGGGTAATCTAGCAAAATCCGAGCCATATCTTTAATGAACAAGGTAGGCTATCAATCAATGTGGAGATGACACAAGCATTTAATACAAAAACAAAACCTGAAACACCCTCCACCCCCACCCCCGCAAAATCAAGGCCACTGTGATGCCTCCCAAGGCTGCCTGTCCTCGTCAGGCAGGCAAAGAGCCGTGAATCTGCATGTGACTGTTAAAGGCAGAGCTGCTACTAAGTAGGTGGTAGTTATTTTTAGCAACCAGTTTAAATTGTTCCGATATTGAATCTGCACCGTGCAGGGGTAACATCTTTAAAATGCAATTCTATGGTAGGTGGCAACAATCAAGCTGAATTACTGACATTGTAAGGAAATGAAAAGTCAAACTGCTGACCATGTGTATTTTATGGTATTTAATTAAAAGTAGATAACATAGTGTGAATGAACCACAAATCAGATAAAAATGGCAGTATATTCTCATATTTAACACATATTTGACTTGTGGTTGCTTGACAATTTACCAGAACAGGTCTATGACGGTCTCCAAATATAAAATCAGGAGTGTAATTAAAAATACTGCAGGGAAGAAGCAATATTCAGTTCAACCCTGAACTACGTTAATCACAGCCACAGCTGTATCAGTTCCATTCCCTTTAACAAGAGCCCCATTTTTTTTTTTTTTTTTAATAAAAGAGGAAAAAAATGTCCAGGCTTTTGCTAAATCAGAGTGTCAGGTTTAAAAAGTTCAATGTGCGGCATGTGGGGCGGGGAAGAAGGGGGTAGCAGAGGCGGAGCACAGGATAGCCAGTTTATTAGGAGCTGTGGTGCAGCTGTCTCGGCCTGGGGCTGTGCCGCGGCCAAGGCTGTGCACCAGGGCTGCGGCTTCTCTCCTGCCTTTGGCACAGGCTTGTGCTGTGACCTTGAGAGATTCATTTATTGCAGCCTGTGCCACAGCTCCTTCCCTTGTAAAGCAGAGTTATCCTTGCTTTCTCTCCTTGAGTTTGGCTAATAACCAGAAGAGTGGAGCCCTGATCTCAGCTGGGCACTTCTTCAATAACCCCACTGTTATAGGGGCATTTAGCTCAGCTCTTCTCCCATACTGACCTATACATGTGTGCTGCCTGCTTGCTGCCGCCGGTCTACAACAAGCAAGGAAACACAAGATGGACTTGGGCTTCCACCAGCCTTTCTTTTGTTAGTTCTCCCATTCAAAGTATCACAACCTAAATTAGCAAGGCTTTGCTGGGCACACGCAGTGGTGTTACCCATGTTCCTCTGTCCCATGGGGAGGTAGCGCTCGCAGCCTGGCAAAGAAGAGGTGATACCATGGGTCTTTTCGCTAGAATTTGGATAAAAATTCTCAAGTTCTACTTGTAACTCCAACTGAAGAGATAGCTCTTAGAGAATGAGTGTTTAGTCTTTTCTTGTTTGATGTCAGTCAGCACAGCTTTCAGCCAAAATAAAGTTAGGCTCTCCATTCAAAGGGAGAGGAGGGAAAAAGGGAGTTCAGGCTTCCCATGCTCACCTTTAGGATCCTCACAGGTAGTGCCTGACAACATTTCTGCCCCCTGCCCTATGGCTACAAAATGCCATTTTGTGCTGTTTGAAGCCCTGGTTGATTTTTTCCACCTATCTGTGTTGCCACCTTCTTTTCACCAGAGTATCCAAATGTGTCGCAGTGTGACTGACCGTGGAGGAAGGAAAAACCTCCTCTGCAGGTCAGTGTGAGGGTTTTTTCCAGATGACTCCGTCTCCTGGAGTTCCCTGGGAACTGGAGGGTGAAAACCGGGCAAAATGAATTCATGCACATCCAATTTGAAAAAATATAATGTTTTGCTACTTCTGGCAAACGGACAGTTGAGTTTTTCATTTTTTTCAGTGTACCATTGTACTACTGGGGTTCCCTATGGCATCCAGGGATTTGCGCACGAAGGAGCTGAGTTTGGGACAAGGACTAAGCAACTTTCTTGCTTTAGGTGGAAGAATTCATGAAAGGATTTCCATGTTGCAATTCCCATTTCCCCCTCTCTTTGGTGAGTTACAGCTGATTAGGAGAGAGTAGGATTTAGGTTCTGGTAGCAGAATCCTATTGTCTAAATCTCACTGCTATTATTTTTTACTGTGGGAAACATTAGTTGACATGCAATTGCAGTAATACCCACTACTCTCCACAGACATTATTTATTCATTTGGAAAAGGCTGTTGTCTCCTTCAGTTTTGTGTGGGGTTTCAGAATTTCAAAGGCACTATTGGTGAGATTTTCTTGCACTGTGTACAGTATAATTCAATATTTCTTGTCCCTCTATTGCAAAGCTAATTGTAGCACCATTTGTTAACTCGGGAATTGGGCTATCTCTTATCTCTCTTTAAAATCGTACTTTTTAGCTTATTCTTGACTTCACTGTCTTGTAGCCTGAGTGAGTGTAATGCAACACAATGGACTTGCAGGTAATCAATACAAGCTTTGGAGGTCAGAGATGGCATTTGACAAACTTACACTCATGATTAAATATTCTGCTGAAGGAAATACTGAGAGGTTTTTTAAAAGGTAAACTCAGAGTTGCCCTGATGACCCTGAGGTTAGTATTCTGTGCTGCCACATAGAGGAGCTGGCTTCTAGAGTCCCTTTTTGGGCCAACAGAGCCACTGCTTGCTCCACAGACTGCCTGCAGCCTGCTCCCATTGTGGTCAATGGGATGCTTCTTTTGACTTCAGTGGGGCTAAGATCTCACTCAGTTTTAGGGGTGTAACTGAGCCACCTGGGTTAGGGGCCTTGACACCCTAGTCTCCCTTACCTACTCAGTAGAGAGAAATTTTTACAGAAAATCTCTGGGGATGATGTCTTTTTTAAGAAATAGCTGGGTGCAAGTTGGATTACAACAGGTTGCTCTGCTACAGCTATATGTATGCGATGGGCAGGATTGACTTTAGACTAGACTTAGTTGTCAAAATGTTCCCACCAAGCACTAGCAGTCAGAGCAATTTGGTGTGTACCTGGAGCAGAACTTCTGGTTCTGTTTTTCTGAGAGGAAACCGGCTAATGCACACTGGGAGATGCACACCAGAACTGCCTTGTGCCGTTGGTGAGGAAAATCAGGGGATTTGCTTCAAAGTTGCACGACTGCTCTGAAACAAAATGCTAAGTGCCTGTGCCCTTCCTGCCACTGCAGGGGCACAGCGTGGTCTCATAAAATCTACGTGTCCTCATGTGCGGGTGGTGCTACCCTTGCTCTGGTACTGCTGCTGGTTTGCATGCTGCCGTTTGATGGGGAGCTGGGAGATGCTTTTGCATGTTGGTAGTTTAACTGACAAGCTGTAAATTCAATGTGTTTGACTTTTAATTCTGTGAATGAGTGGTGCAACCACGAGGACACAGGTCCTGTTGGGAGGGCTACAGATTACTATTTAAGAAGGTACTAGAGCAGTATCCAAGTATTTGACAAAGGTAACAGGCACCTCCAGGAGTAATCATCATCTCATAACACTGTTTTCTGGCTGTGGAGAGCTCATGGCTAGGAATGATGATGGTCTGTCTGTGGGAATTTCTCTTTATGTCACCCAGACACCCATAGCAAAAATCCTTTTCAGAGTAGTTGGACCCCTGTGGCATCATCCTTCACCCCCAAGGGTTCAAAGGTACGGAGAGAAGAGCTAGAAACAAGAAGGTTGTTTCCAGACTACATGGCAGTGAACCACTGGGGCAGAATGAGGTTGCTAAAGCTGGAGGCCAATCAGGGCATGGAAGCAACAATAGTACCGGGGAAGCATGGTGTGGTAGCAACAGTAGGAAGCAGCAGCAGGAGGTGACGTTGGCAAAACTTTCCCGTTCTAGAAGTTAACTCCATGAATTTTCTGAAGTCAGCTGTAGGCACTTTTGGGAAGTGATATTTGGGTGACAGCAGAACGAGTATATTTGTGGCATGGCATCCCAGTATGCCGCCAAGCAGCTTGTCTCAGTGGAAGTAAAATGTGAGAGAAGTACATCATTTTGCACTGAAAACATTTCAAAAGGACACGAGCCAGCAGAGTCATAAAACTTCTCTCTCCAGATGTTCTCCCCAGAGCCATTAAAATAGGTGGTCTTAATATTTACTTTTTGATCTTCAGTATGCTACCTTCCCAAAAGCCGGTAACAAACCACATGATTGAATGTGTGCGCAGATGAGTCTTCGTGCTGGGGCAGCAGGAGTGGGGGGCATACCGACACCTCATTTTGTTTGCCACTCCATTTCCCTCCAACAAAACTAGCCAGCTACCTGCCGTACCTTGTTTGTAATCTGCATGCGGTAGAAGGCTTCAGAGCTCTTAAGGAAATGCATTTCAAATGTTCTTCCTGTTATAAAGCATGCAGCCAGTGCAGTCATCCAACCATGTCAGAGAAATCCGTAAAAATGAAGATAGGCTGGTGTAAATCAAAAAGTGAGGGTTGAATCCAGAGAGTTTTGCAACTGCAAAAAGTGTCACATCCAACAGAACGCAGTATATAATCAGTATATACCGCACCAGTTACAAGAGCATGACAAATGGTCTCGCAAGCACAACACAGGCTTCGTTTATACTGTTTCCTTTCTGAGGTAGGATGGTAACTCTGTAATGTCTCCAACGTTTTGTTGCTCTAGTGAACCTCCTTCACTGAAAGAAGAGACAGTTGAGTGTGTTATACTTGCATTCTCTCAGGTATAATATACAAGATCCATAATAATTCAATAACATGAGAGCTCGGCTCTAGTGTTTGTTGGAAAGGATTTACTTTGCTTTCATTGGGATAATTACGACCGATTGTAATAAGCATGGATATAAACTCTCGATCTTTGCTTTGCTTTCAGAGCTGCAAACTGCAGGTTACATGCGAGTTGAGGACAATTACAACTTAGTTCAAAGTCTGGAGGCTTCAAAAAAGGCGTGGGGTATTGACTCCATTTAGTAAATCACAATCTGACACTTTATTCTCCATTGTTCATAATTGCTCTGAAAGTTTTACTTGCACAGATGGTTTCTGGATTCCAGGGCAGGGCAAAAGCATTTTGCAGCACAACTTGTAAATCCCATCTCAAACTACCATGGCACGGGTCCTGATGAGAGCTCACAGTACCTTCCTGCTGACCTGCATGCTGCTTGGATAAATAGCCAAAACAGGGTGAATAGATGCCACGTTTCCAGACCTTTGTGCTAGACACCAGCCAGTCAATAGGCACGTTGGGAAATAAGTGGCATGAGAAAGCAAAATTTTCTGGCAAAAATGGGTGCTCCCCTGGGAGGTGGGAACTAGCTGGGCTTCAGGCATCTCAATTATTTAATGGATGGAGGCTGGTATGCCTTCTTCTGAATAGCATAACTGCATATGAGCTGCAGCTCATATGCAGGACAGCGGGCTCTTCCCTGCACAGTGTCCTCTCAGCTGTCTCTGCTCCCTGAAATGCTATGGGAGCGGTTGTTTTTTGAGAATGACGATGTTCAGAAATCCTAGTATCTACGACGGCCTTCTGGCAGCCTCTTGCTTCCCTGAATTGGATGGGATATGGTGTCCTCTGTTTTCCCTGACACTGCAAACAGGTTGAAATGATAGACGGAAGGGGAGTGGGACGGAGCTGTAACTTAGTGCATTAGCCTGTCACGGCTGGAGTCCAGGGTTCAGAGTCTTCCTTTGAGGAAATATGAAAATGGGTTTAATGTTTTCTTTCTAAATCCTTAGTGGACATTTGGCAATGTCATAAAACCACTGCACAATTTGGAAAAGAAAGGTCCAAGACTCTGGAACAGGAAATCTGTCGCTGATTGGAGCTGAGGTAGAAGTCAGAGAGGTGTGGAGAAACATGCACAACACCTTCATCTAGGTATTTCTAATAAGCCTACGCTTGTTATATACCAAGTGCACCCACTAATTAAGGAATAAGAAGAAAAAAAGATAGTTGAAAAGCCTGACTGTTTTTTCTCTGGGAAATGCATTAGACAATTGGAAAGTACACATACTCCTATTATTCAAGTTAATTTACACTCACTCTCCTAGTCCACCACAAGAATTTATGAACGTGGAAAAGCTATAAGTCCCTTAACAAAGTAAACAAACTATAACTCAGGCTTGTGTTCTTCCAGAGACCCACCACCTAAGGGTTTGGGTGGTTTTTTTGGTTTTGGGTTTTGTTTTTTTTTTTTTAACTAAAGGTGAAGAGATGATTCAATATGTAGTGCTATGTCTCTTTTCTCAGGGGCAAACAATTCACATTACTGGAATTAGACTATTAGAATAGACTTCAAATGCACAGTGAACCTCAGCACATAAAATCCACCAGCCTTCAGCTATGACTTGTCTTTGCACGTATGAGGAGTCTCGATAGAGAAGGTAGCACTGGGCTGCTGTGCTCTTTGCAAGTGGCTCAGCCTTTTCCAAGCGGCAGCATGGCTCCCCTCCCCCAGGCCTGACAAATTCAGAGCAACAACAGCCAGAAGATTAAGCAAGTGTAACTAAAACTATTCTTATGTCAGGCCCCTATTTTAATCTCCTCCAAATGATCTGAAGCGTACTCGTTAGGCCATACAACATATCGTCTCCTTCTGAACGTGTGAGGCACTTAAAGAAAGAAAGTTTTTCGCACTGTATACTAGACGACCTTGATGTGATAGACTGCAGGGTTTTGTGACACTGCACACTCAGTGCTATTCAACACTTTGCCTGAAAGGGAGGAAGGAATGGATTTATTGACTTGTGACTTTGACTCAGGCCTGTGTATCAGGACTGTTATTATGTGGAATGATTAGGCTGCAGTGTCAGGGACAAGTTAAACTAGAACAACAAAGGACCTCCTTAACCTTTACCTGGACACAAGGCCATTCATAATGACTTGCATGGTTTGGAAAACTAAGTATATCTTGCAGCACTCAATACTTCTGCAGCTACAGCAAATGAACAGAAATGGAAAAGATGGATTGCTAAAGGAGATGAAATGTAATTCAATTCTGCATAGTCCTGTTTAGAATACTGAGTTCAGGTCCATGTCAAAAAGTGGCAGAGGCATCATCGTTTTCTTCAGAGTGAAGCAGGAATTTTAAAACAGGAAACAACAGATATCCACCCAGGAAACTTCTGTTTTTTCAGAGGGTATAACAAAAATGCTGTCCCCGAGGAGCTTTCCTCACGTGAATTATACATGAAACCATTGTTAATGCTAATAATAGCCAGGTGCCAAATATGAAGAGAAAGTCCTCGAACAGCAAGGGGAGTTACTCCCACGAAGTCGGTGGTGATTGTGGTGATGATACTCGTGTATCCCTATTGTTGTGTGCGAGGAACCAAGTATCTCTTTTGTAGCTAGTGCTGCATGAGATTCCTGAGGTAACAGTCCATTTGTGGTTTTCTATTACATTCAAAACACTGCTTTCCTTTTCTTAATCATCATTATCAGACCACATTATGAGTCAGTGGATTTTGGATAGCTGAGATCTCGCCCCTGCTCAAGAGGAGAATAGTTTTGCCCCTGGTTCCAGGAGGTGCCAAATCAGGGCTTGGCGCTTTGCAGGGCTGAGTGCTCATCTCCGTGCACTGCCTAGTATGAGAGTGCTTGCGCCTCACAGGCTCCTCTCCTTCCCGACAGTGTTTATTGCTGATATCCAATTGTGGGATCCCAGGCAATTTCCCATTTGTGAAGGATGGCCAAGGTCCTTCTTCCAGGAAGCAGTGGTACAAGTCATTGTAAAAATGTCTGCAGAAAGAAATTGAACTAAGTAGTATATGATATGAGACTTGAAGAAGCGATGCAAAATAAGTGCCTTAGTGGCGATATGAACAAGCGTGCTGCATGGGGAAAGAGAGGTCAGTTTCTGAGGAGATGCATTTGCTCTCTCCAGTACTGTATAAACTTCTGAACTCAGTGCTCCCAAGTGTCCCTAAGTTGCGGAGCTTGGAGAAACCATAACTAGCATCTTGTCTTTGCTCCTGTCTAGCATGGGCCCCCAAAAGCTACAGGATAAACAGAATTCTTCTCTTCTGCCTTGATGTATATGATGCGTGGGAATTTGTGTTTCAAGCTAAACATACCTGCTAGGTTTGAAAACAGCTGCAATATTGCATCTGACTTTTTTTTTTTTTTTTTAAGTGCTCAGTAAAGCACACCATTTTCATGTCGGTGCAAACTGCTCTGCTAGCATGTATGTTTATAGTGAGGTTTGCATTTGGCTTGGTGCCCTGAAAAAACACTGTTACCTCTATTCCCCCCTTCTCCTCTGTGCTCCAGTTTCCCTGAGCAGAGAGAAGCCAAATGTCTCCTAAAATCTTTGGTCAGCCCAGCGCTGGTGAAGCCACCCCTTCCAGGGCCAAGGTCAGCTCACCATGTTAGCTCCCCAGAAGATTTCAGCTGCTTCCTCCAATGTCCTGGTTAGACCGTTTTCTGTGACCATAAATACTGGATCTGTTTTAGCTGCCTGTTCGTCAACCAAGAAACAAACACTATGGAGAGGCTGATTGTCTTTCTCTGTGCTGGGCAAATAGCTCTTCCTTTCACATAAACGAGGTGTGGTGAACCTAAGGCTACTCTTTATTTCATTTCAGAGGTTTTTCTTTTTTTTCTAATGAATTCAGTTGAACAAAATTGCAGCATGTCTTCCGTTAAAAGGTGTTTGTTACATTTCATGGGTGTGAGTTAATTTAACAACAACTGCATTTCCCTGGTGCTGTTACAAAATAATACTAGTTTTTGTGGCGGCTGCATCAAGAGCCAGTCACGGATAGGAACACCGTATACGTGTTAGAAATAAAATTAACAATAAGAAGTGAAAGAACCTCTGGGTGAACCAGAGTAATATTAGAGATACACAAACCAGAATAGCTGAGGTTTATTTTGAATTTTCCACTGCTTACCTGAACTCCTCAGGTCTACTAAACTAGAAGTTTCAAAGAAACAGTCTTTCTCTTCTGTGACTGTGGGACATTGTACTTGTACCTGGTGTAGTTAGTCTCACAGAGGTTTTTTTTTTGCTCTTGCATGCATTTTTGCCACACAGGAGTTTTACTGCTCCTTTTTATCACGCCTAAATTGGTTTGTTGAAAAGTATTACCCTCACATACTGTCTTTGTCTTTTCAGCTGGTTTTGTACAGGTTCTTTAACATCAGGGAAATACAAGGGTTTACTGTATAAACCTTTATTAACTACTCATGTACTCAGTCCCTTGTTTGGCCTGTGAATGACAGTGAGTTTTTCTTTGTCGTTCACATGCTGCTTTCATTTTGTCATATCAATATTGCAGCAAATTAATTAACTCCTGTTCATTTTTTTGTTCATTTAAATCAGAGGGCAGGCTGTCTAGGATTTCTGTAGGAGACAGGAAGGAAGTGCTACTCCCAACTCTAGGACTAACTCAGCATGCCTATGGGTAAAATCAGCTGGAGAAAGTCTTGCCTCCCATCTCCCCAGATGTGGGCTTCACATGAGAGGGCCTCTTTTTCTAAAAGGTAGGATTTGAAGGTGCTGTGTAGGATATTGTGTGTAAGGGCACCATAGGCCCTTATGTGTGATAGGTTTTCAGGAGCAGGATCCGTGTTCTTGTTGCAAGATGCTAACAACTCGCCTTCTGTTCAAAACAGGCTAGAGGGCATGTTATCTTGAACAATTACAATCTCCTAAAATTACAGGCATCTGAAAAGAAGGTAGGAACTAATATCGCACACAAGAGCCAACAGGGCTGTTCAAAGAGGATGAGAGGTGTGCAACATGTCCAAAATAACACTGTAAAAGGGGGAAGTTTAGGAGAAAGCTGCCAAATGTTTCTTGCAGATAGTGCATGGAATGGGTTGTTTTACTCTGAACCATAAAATATTTATGCAGAAAAAGGATGTAGTGTTTGCATCACTTTTTTTTTATTTGTAAGTGCTGAAAATTGTAAAAGACTAAACCTGCCTTAATGTTTTTAAGTGAATTATATTTTTACTGATAGCTTTTCAACTGTTATGATCTTAGAAGATGTCCTGTGGTGTGGTTGCTCCACAAGAGATCGTAGCCAGCAGAGATGGGTGTTCCTCTACTGTTTTGGTTCCCTTACGATCAGGCATCTACTTCCAAAAGCTAGCAGTCTCTGCTGGAACCAAAAGATCAGCCACCTCCAAACAATTTCAGACAAATCACCATTTTGTGTCAGAAGAGGCTAGAGGGGATGTTCAGAACAGTATATAAAATATAAAACAGATAAAGCATCCCACACTTGCCACAGTGAGCAGATTCCTTTCTCCTGTTTTGTTCCTAGTTAAACACTGCATGTTTGTGACTTTGACTCAGAGTGCACTGGACATATTTTTGGTTAAAAGAGATTACGAAAAGAAGCCAACAAGGTGAAGGAGAGAAAAGATGTAATCAAAGGAACTACTGAGGGAAGCTGAAGGAAGGAGGAAAAGTCAATACACAGGGAGGAAGATATTGAAAAGAGCAAACATTTTTAACCAAGAGAGATGCACAGGTACTGACTGGCTGCAGGTGCCTGGAGCTGCTTGGGTGGGAAAGGGGATCCCTAACCCCATTTGCTAGCCTTTGGGATCCCCTGGCAGCCACACTACTGGCTGCAAGTTGAACCTGCCTGAGATCATGCTGGCTACTAAAATCCTCAAATTCTGGCATCTAGTGATTATGAGAGTACAAGGTTAGGAGGAAGGATAGAAGGTTGGTTATGAGAGTGTTATACAACCAGTGATTTTTCTCTAGTTAAAACATCAGCATAGCTCTTTCCAAGCCGTTCTGATAATAACTAAGGCGATCATGGCCTGGCTGTACAATGAGTCTGGCTGAGCCATAGCCTGCAGACTGGACTCACTGGGTGCTAGGGCAGCAGAAGTTGCTAGCTTTAGAGCACCTCTTCTTTATGACACTGAGATGGAAGGGACCTTGAGGAAGGTTATTGTGCATATCCGTCCATGATAAGGCAACATCTCCTGCACCTCTAGCAAGAGAAAACTCCACATGGCTCTTGCCAATCTCTTCCAGAGCTTCACTGTTCTTGCTGTTGGAAAGACCTTTCCTAATACGTGACTCGAATCTTCTTTGCTGCCAGCTTTTTCTTGTCCTTTTGGTCATGGGCATGGAAAACAGATTGTTCCCTTCCTCTTTGCTGCAGCGTTTTATACACTGGAAGACTGTTATCATGTCTCCCCTCAGTCTTCTCTTTAGAGCAAACAACCCCACTGTGTTCAATCTTTCCTCACAAGTCATGGTTTTTAGACCTCTGATTGTTCTCCTCCCTTTCCTCTGAACTCTTTCCAATTGGGCCATGCCTTTCATGAAGCTCGACGCCTGCAGGAGAACACAATGCCGCAGGTGAGGCCTCCCTGGTACTCAGCAAAGTGCAAGCATTGCTTTATGAGTCTTGCAGACTCTACTTCTGTTTAAACATGGCAGTATGGCATTTGCCTTTTTCTCAGCTGCATACTATTGTTGATGTACATTCAGCCTGTGATCCACAGCTCCCGGTCCTCTGGTTTCTTTTCTGCGGAGCTGCTATCCTGGCAATTGTTCCCTCTTCGCTGCTCGTGTAGGTTAATCCATGGGGTAGATGGAGCAAACACCTACTCCATCTTCCCCTGCCCCCAAATCCATTTAATGTCAGTTTTATGCTTTTCCTGCTTACTACAGAGTCCACACATTGAGGGAGTGTTGAATATTAAATGGATGGGAAGAGGTCTTTATTAAAATAACAAGAATAGAATAACATGGCAGGTATACAGCAGTAGGGAGTAGTACATAGGTTTGGGTTTAGGTAGTAAAACACTGGACCTTGCTCTTATCAATGGTTCTTCCTTTCAAAGTCGAAAGCACTAAAGCTACAGGAAAACAAACATAAAATCCTCCTTATTTCTTTAGCAATTCTGGGTGATTGCCTCAAGCTGGTGTGTCTCTTGCACTTTGTATTTTTTTTGTTTTCAGAGCTAAGACATACTCACTGTTTCTTTGGGCTGGAGACTGCTTTCTGTGCAACATGAGGAGGTCTGTTCCTCCCTGGTGCAGGTCCGTGACTGGACAATACAGGTGATGGAGGAAAAGAACAATTATCTGGAGGTCTTGGCATAAATCATTACAGGTCCTCCAAGCAGGTCATTCCTTAGCTCCTTCTTAGTAATTTTACCAAAATAAGTTATTTATCTCAAAATCTTCTCTGGTAGTTATGGAGTATGCTTGGAAGCAGGAGATATGTCTACCTATATTTTACTGTAAGCGGAGGGATATACTTAGGGGGAACTTTTTGCATGCGCTCCCCAGCCAGCGAACATGAAGGTTTGGCTTCAGGGTGCCTGACTGAGGCAATGGCTCCTACCAGGGGAGTCAGCACATCAAAATGTTGCTTTCCCTGGCAGAATAATGGAGATCTGGTACAGCACCTTCTGATTTTTCAAACAGCACAAAGTACGATTCCAAATTAACCAGCACACCTCCACCTTAATTTTTCATTTTACTTAACCTCTCTGTGTCTGTTTCCCCATCTGTAAAACTGAGATAATACTTACCTACCTCACAGGGATGTTATGAGGATTAATTAATTGATGTTTGTACAGCGCTTTGAATATGCAAAGCGCTATATGTGCTAAGTATTATTATTTAGTTTAAATGCAGCTGAACAGGTTTTGAATGCTGGGAGAGAGCTCTGTCACTGACACCAATCTATCACAATGTGGCTAATGACACAGCTTTGGGAACCAGGCAGATAATTTTCTTATTCTGTGCCATAATTAGCCAATATCAATAACAAAAAAAAAAAAAAAAAATAAAAAAAAGAATCCAAAACCCTCTGCAAGAATTGCAGGGATTGACCACTACCGGATCACTGCAGAAATCCCAATCCAAATACCTCGCAGTGGGATTAGCCAGTAGCAAATGGATCACCCTCAGAAATCACCCAGCTCAGATGGGAATTAAGAATATCTGTAGGGTTGGAAGAACACTGTAGTGCCCCGTGGAAAAAGTAGAGCATTGTCCGGCTTCAGAGCATGAATAAATATGAACAAAATATTATGGGGGCTCTTTCTGTTCAGTGTGACACCCAGCCCAGCTGTTGCACACATAGCCAAGAGCATCACCTGCCCCCCTGCATGTGTGCAAAAGATCTCCAAGCCACTGTTTGTTCTGGTGTGTTAACAAGTGACGGTAGCCCCAGCAGCAAAGGGGACTGTCTAGCTGGAGATACAAAAGGCTGGTTAAGAACTGGTAATATGGGGTGAGTATATATGCACTGGAGGAGAGAAGCTTCTTCCAAGAAATACAAGGAGATACTCTATAGTTTTACTCTTGGCTGCAGATTTATTTCGGTTTTAGTAGTTCTTATTCAAATTCATCAGGGGTAATTAATGAAAGATATAGGAAGGCCAGCACACACCTAGGATCCTCTGTTTGTAGCTTGAATTATGTTGAGCTGTTTGGTCTATTGGTTCACTACCTCAAGCCTAGTGCAGTATTGTCATCCTTTGCTTTACAACACAGTCATTATATCCCTAAACCACATTGTGATACACTGTGGCTTCTGTTTACGACTCCCGAAACTCCCACTCCATATATCACCTGCCATAAAACCCATCAAACTGCTGCTAGTAAAATGGTGCACAGTGGTCTAAGTAGGAGCCAGGCAAATTGTGTGATACCCTACTGTGGTTAATGAGAGTGAAAATGTGGTTAGGATTTTATTCAGGCGATGTTCATTTGCAGGGCCATTGTAGTGAGGTGGCAAAGAAAAGAGTCTTTTGTTAACCTGAATGACAATATATTTTCTATTGTACGAAGTAGCTGAATGCAGAGTTTGCCAAGTTATACATCAATTGTAAATAAGTCAAACTGTGACCTTGAATGGCTACATTTTTATTGCTTGGGGGTCTTGAAAACTAATTAATACACTGAGATGTTATAGCGACCATATGAAACCTGTTACCGGAATTTAAACCATTGCGGAGCAGTTCAGACCAGTCGTTGACAACTACAAAAATATAAAACATAATCTAGATGTGTGTGTCAAGAAGATTTTTTTTTTTTTTTTTCTCTTCTTATTTTCTGTCAGAGGGCTGTTGGGATGGATGTGCTGTTCAGTTGTCTAAAGTTGTAAGGGAAGCAGAAATACTGGTGTAGGTGTGGTCTGTGCTGCAGATCCTGAAAGGTGGCACTGAGCCCTGCTCCAGCTGGGTGGTGAAGGCTGCTCCTGATTTAACCAACCTTTTCAGCCCTTGAGGCCAAGAGTGTATTCAGCTGCATCCCAATGCTGTTTTGGGCTGAACCTGGGGTATAAGCCTTTCCCTCTCCTCCCTTTCCCGTCTGCCCTGGTTTATGGAAGGAGAAGATCTGGGCATGCGGGACCAGCTCGTGGTCAAGGTGGGCACGGGGACACTGCAGTAGCTTGTGCAATGTGATGTAGATGTGGCTGGTGGGGCCATAAGGAGAACCAAAGCTCTCAATAATAGGCTTTGTGCCCTCCCAGGGCAAACAGATAGAAGTTTAATTTCACAGTCCAAAGGGAGACTGTAATTCCCCAAGATGCTTAAGCACTTACACAATCTTAAATATGTTAAAAAAAAAAAAAAAAAAAAAAAAAGCCACTGAGGCCCATGCTTAAAATTAAGCATGTGATGAAAAAACCCTCCTTGTTAAATCATGAGTGGTGTAAAAATTGTAAAAGCAATTGTCAGTTGATTAGTTTCCATGGTCCTCATCATGTTTCTGCTTGTAGTTGTCTCATTCATTAAAGTGCAGTGCAGTTTTTTGTTTGTAGTTTGTTCCCCCCGCCCCCCCCATTTTTAATTACAAGACCACATCTTCAGTGATATAGCTTGAAGACAGGGGAGCCGAGTTTTACTTTAGATTGAAATTTTACATGCATTTTGCCTTAGGTAGAAAGTTGATTTCCTCTCCTCAGCCAACGGAAAGTAAATTAAGGAAGGCATGTATAACAAAACCAAAGTTTTGTAGCTGTGTTTTGTGTTTTTTGACTGTTTCTGCTGTTGTACAAAAAATTACATTAAATTAAAAAGGCCTATTTATAAAACAAACATTTTGTAGGCAAAAAGGAAATGCAGCCATAATAAAATTGTCAGTCTCAGCGGAATGACTGTATTGTACTGGGCTTTCGAAGAAAATCAGGCTGGCTCCTTCAGAGGAAATCTGATTTCAATTTAAGAGTCTTATTGAGGAAAACAGCACCACAAAAGGGGAAATTAAGCCATAAAAAGTGCATTAAGATAATGTTAAGGATCTAACTTACCACCACAAAAAACAAAGCAATCTGAAGTTGAGATAGAAACTTTATCCTTAGTGCATCCTACTGGGTCAAAGTATTTCAGATGCCACCAGAAGCGGTGGGAGGGGACAGGAGGTGTGCACAAGCTGCAGTGAGCTGTGCTGCGGGGTGGTTAAGGTTAAGAAAGAGACTGTAAAAATTGTACCTTCTCACTTCACAGATCATGTCCGATGTGAATTCTGAGTCATAGCTTCTTAATCCGCTGAATGAGAGAAGTTTTTACTGCCTTTTTTTTCTCCAGCTGGCTTAGTAGAATCTGTACAGCCATAGAGAGGGAGCTGGGTATTTCGTGGCTCATGCACCACCAAGAGATTAGCTAATGAAGGCCCTGGTCTCACAGTCACTTCCAAAGGTGTGGAGACACTTTGATTTCAAGGAGAAGCATTTCAGTTCAGCAGTGGGACTTCCTGTCCATAGGGGTTAAGCTGAGAGCTCTTTCCAAAAAGATTTTATTTTTTAATGGCAAATAGTGTGAAAATCTTAAAGAAGCCAGAAGACATCTTAATTTGATACTTCTATGGCATACGAGTGTGTTTAGAATGGCTAATTTTATGCAGGTGTGTCTATATGTGAGTGTTTGGTGGGTTCAAGGTTGTGCACATTCTGCTGAAGCACAAGCCATAGACCAAAATTTAGCCGCGGAGTAACTCTATTGATGGTCAGGTTGCGGAGAGGAATTTCTCTCCTCTTTCCCATCCTCAGGGGAATGTGTCCATCTGCCAGGATGGCCGTTTGGTCTGCAATGCGTTTATCTTCTCACTAGGCAGATATGGTGCAAGGGTGCCGTCGAGGCTCTTCCTCGATGCACCTGCTGGGGTGGGAGCAAGTGCTCTGCTGCATGCGAAAATCCCAAATACTTTGTGGTACCTTTATGGTGCATTTCTCTGAGTTAACGCTATTACAGCCTGGGGGTTTCAAAGTCCACCTCCAAATGTAGGAGGGGATGAAGGTGCTCCGTCCCCGGCTCTGGCATAGCATTGCACTGTGCACCATACGTGGGAAGAGCAGCAGCTAACCTTCACGTTGGGTTAGCTCTGCTGTTACTGATATCCCTGTGGTCCTGTTGGTTGCTTGTGGAAGTCCTTCCCCAAGCATTTTTCATTTCAGAGGAATGCTGCTTATCAGAGTGACACATGTTCACTTTTTGAGCCTCCCAGCTGGCTTGCACAGAAGGGAAGTGTTATTTCCATGGGCCACCTTAGCCAGCTACCTCAAAATGCTTGCTATGCTTTGGGAAATACAAAGGTGCCTTCATGAAACAACTGCTGGGAAGGGTTTAGGTGCAATATTTCCTGCCATGAAGAAGAGAGGCAGATGGTGACTTCCTATGATATGTTCATACTTTTAAAACACTTTCAGTAGTACTAGATTTTACCCAGGTGTTGACCTGGAGTATACCTGTCCTATCTGGGTGCATCATACATATTTGATGTGGAAATGAAAACAGGTGTTTGTAAATGGGTAAAAAAGGCAAACTCAAATAAAGGCACTGTTGCCTTGGAGAGCAAGGTGATGGGATGGGTTTGTGCAAGTATTGGCTTCAGAAGTGCCCACAGCCTTCATGTGATTTGGGAACGCTGATCCTGTGTCTGCATTGCCACCAAAGGAGCTTGTGTGTGTCGGCGGTCTTTCTTCCCACTGCTTCGTGCAGTGGGGAAGCTGGTGTCCCGTCCTGTCCTGTCCCAATGCGTTTGATTCTTAAAAATAGGGACCTACAGCCTGTAGTCTCTATGGAAGTCAGACTCCCTTTATGTCAAGGGGACTTCTGACAGAGTGAAAAATGGAGGGCATGGTAGAACATTTGTGCATCTAGAAATTGGAGGAAGTTTTGAAGAGAGCAGAAACATAAGCAAAAATAAATAAAACATAAACATAACGCCCTAAACTGAAACACATATTCATGCATTTACAATCATCAAAATCCCAGGTTAGGCAGATGAAAGAGATTTCAGTGTGTTACAAGTCATAGCAATAATAGCCTTGGGACACTGGCTGGTCTATTCTATTGTGTAAAAGTCTTGTAGCCTTGTAATGCTTCCACAGATTAAGAAGTGCTATGTTACCAGCTCTAAATATTTATTTAAATTAAGACTTTCTGCTTCTAACTGAAATCTCCACTGAATATGATGGTATAATAGGGTGCCCTGTTCCATCTGTGTAAATAACACAGAGAGATTTTTTCTTCTTGAAATACCTGCGTTAAAAAAATGCAGCAATAACTTGAGACTTCAAAGGTCTAACTTCAAAAGATTTCTTGCATTCTGCTTGACGGGACAGCATCTTATGCACACATGCTTTTTCACTGCTAAATGCCTTAATAATGAGCTTGGGTTCAGATTTTGTGAATCAGAGCCAAGTAAGTCTGTTTTATTATATTTGCTGGGAAATGAACTAGCTCTGGGTAATTAGGAAAGCAATTTTATTAGCATTTATTTCATAAAGATTGTTTTTTAATCAGAGTCAGAACTTACTAGAAATGATTCTTTTATTTTTATTGCACGGCTCTTTTGAATGGTGCAGGCCGCCATGGGTCTTAACCCATAGCAAACTCTGCACACTGAAGGCAGCGGTATCACTATTAATCTGTAACAATGTTATAAAATAACCCTAGGATGGTACTGCCTTAAATAACACTGCAGAAGCTAGTAATTACTGTAGTGCTGCTTTCTGCATGATGCCACCCTAGGGCTAAATTATAACTGTCCATGCATTTGTGCACCATAAAGAAGACGGGGCACAAGGAGCCCGCTTTCCTCTGCATTTCAAGACATGCCATACAGAAGCAGCAAGGATCCATCTCAAGGCCACAGGGAAAGCTGGAGGACAAGTTAGGAGCAGGGTGTAGGGGCACAGAGGCAACATAGGGACCAGGAGAGAAGGTATTGGCTCAATTCTGTACTTGATTTTAATTTCCAGTAAGGAGGACTTGCCACTAAATTCGTGCTGGTGTTGGGAGAGGAAGTGGTAGTGCGAGGGAAAAGCAGCAAGGCACCTTTCCTCTTTCTGGAGGTGCTTTCATAGAAAAGGGAAATGCCACTGTACACAGCAAAAGGCAAATAACCGATGGTTTCGGTTCACTGGCCAAACTGGGAAAAGAAAAAATTAAAAATCAGGCTTAGAATAACCGTCATGGGAAAACCCATAACAAAGCCTCTGTTTCATCAGAGAAACAGGAAGACAAGAAAGATTTTTATTTAGCTGGATGAAAAGTTTTGCTTTCATTTCAAAACCCTCTTTTATTATTTAATGTTTGCAAATTTCTGGGCACAAAAGGTTATTTTGAAATAAAAAAAAAATCAAAACACTGCTTTTTGAAACATTCTGAGTTTTCTGAATGTTTTAAAGTTGTTCTCAAAATTACTTAATGAACCTTACCTGAAATTGCAAATATTTTTGGTTCCTTGAAATTTAATTATTTCGGTGATTGAAAGAATAATGACTTTAAGACGTACTTGGCTGCAAGCATCTGCACATCACAGGTAGTAGGTGGGCCTTCAAGTGTTTTTGACTTGGAGCTCTCTGGTCACTGCTGAGCAGAGAGGACTTGGCCATGACAGATCCTGGGGCTGGGACACATTCAGATCCAGGAGAGCAATAGAGGTGTCTTCTGAAAAATTTACACCTGCACCTGTGTTCTCATCTCTGACAAACTCTGGGTTAGAGGCAGTTGCGAGACAAGATTTGGATTCATTATTGTATCTGATTTTGTTTCTTGCAAGAATAAGTTCATACAAGATTAGTAGCAAAGAAGGAATGGGTGATAATTTAATGGAAAGAGTGGGAGGATCTTTTATGCAAAAGAAGGAGTGGGCTGAACTTCCAGAGGTGCTTGGTGGGGCTACCCACGTACCCAGAGAGCATAGCCTGCCTTTTTTAAATAGCAGGCATCTGGAAAAATGTGATTATCTGCCTGGCTCCCTCACCACCAAGGTTTTGCGGGTACAGTTATAAAGTTTCTAAATTTGGTCTGGCGTAGAGACTCTCTGGAAAGGAGACAAGAGTTGGGAGGAGCGATGTCCCTTTCAGTTTGGGAGTCTGTGCAGAGAGGAGAGAAACCTCCTGAAAGTGTGCTTGGCCGGTTCCAGGGAAAAGCACCCCATACCAAATCTGGAGCTTGACCTGAACCTGCTCATGTTTTGGAGGCCTTCAGGGAGTTTGTTTCAGGCCAAATCAGTATGAGATCAAGGAGAAAGTTTATATCAATTTTGAATTGCCTGAACAAAGCAAAAGTTTTTAGGAATAAAAAGGGAGAAACATATGTTACACAGGAGAAAAACATCTTATCAGGAAGAACATGGAGAGAGTGAAGTGACTAACGATGAGGTTTCTGAGACTTTGCCACAAAAATTTTATAAAAGGAGGCTCCTGAAAACCTTTCAGATGGCTGTAGAGTGATCTCATTCTCCAGGCAGAGAAAGAATATAAACCAGGGTATATTTTCCAACTTTTTTTCCATTTATACTTTACAAAACTTATTTCATTTAGACAAAATAATTAAAAAAACTGCAGTTATCTAGGTGTCAAAAGTCACATCGCAAGAAAGAGATTCAAGCCAAAGGCCTTAGGTAGGGATGTCTTCTCTCCTCCTCACAGTCCGTGGCCTCATCTGGTGGTGCTCATGGTCCTCCACAGCTGATGGTTACAAACCCATTGGGCAAAGGTGAAGGCCAAATGGTTGTAGGAAAGAGGAGAGGAGCAAAAGAGCAAGAAAGTGAAAGATATGAAAAAAGCAAGTTCCTCTTCCCACAGTGCATGCAGCAGGGACAGCTATTGCTGCCCGCTTCTCCCAACGTTTGAATGCTTAACTTTGCATCCCAAATACAAATGTATTTTGGTTCACATATACATACATACATATATACATACATGCATATATATAAATATATATAGACACACCCACACACGAAGTACAGCAATCAGTTTTATTCCTTCCCTTTGCAGTCATCAGTAAATTTAGTATATTCATGTGAATAGTTTAAAGAACATGTCCTGTGATCTAAGTAAAAGGGAAAATATATCCACAAGATGAGCCAGTGTGTGTAAAAATAAACAGTTTGATTGCTCTTACATGCTCTTCTTTTGTGCAAGCAAAGAGAAATGCAGAAAAATTGCCACATTTCATCATGTAGGACAAGGGGGCCCAGGTGACATCCTGATCAGGTGTGCATGCATAATCATTCCAAAAATAATCACCCTTTTGAATAATTTCACCCCAAATCTTGCAGCTTCAACTTATTTTGTGCAAGTGACTCATAAATCTTTACCGTGAATGTGAATCAAGTTTCAAAGCCGCAGGCTCAGGAGCTTGTTGGATTTATTCAACTTTAGTCTTTATTTATAGACATAAAAGTGTATTATTGGTTGTAACATCCAAACAAAGGAAAACAGATTGTAAGCATCCATTAACATTTTCCCAAAAGGGAAATCTGGAGTTTCTCCTGGGTCTTTCCGTTTCTCCCTTGTAATATTAAGATGATGTCATAAACTCATAATTACTTTGTGATGCTCTTATGTACTCTGTAGTTGCTTGTTCAGAGATGGTTATTTATTTTCTGAACAAAAAACTGAACGATACAAACAGGTGGAAGGAGGCAGATCGGTCTCTGGTGGTTTAAGGTTTGAAGGACCCCAACATTTTTATTTCCTACTATTGCAATAATTTTCTGTGGTGTATGTGAGGACACAGGTGTTTTATGTAGTGTTATTAAAAATTGTTTCATTAATATTCAGATATGGGATGCAAACATTTTATAAACACTTTATAATGACAGGAGCAAAGAGCAATTTGGGGAGTAGTAATCTTCAGATAGTGGAGTCTATACTGCCAAATAGGTCCATGACCTTTCCAGGTTCCTTCCAAGAAAGTCTCTGTCTGAGTTAATGATGGACTTACACTTTGTTATTATGATGAGAATCCCAGACTGCAAAAAAACGTATAAGCATATGCACGTGGAGGGGAGAGAGGAAGGAGCTGGCCCATGAATTTGGGGAGCTCCTGTCCTCGGCAGATGCAGGAGGGCAGGATGGAGCAATGCAAGGGGCTGGGTGTGTGCCATGGAGACTTTGCTCAGTGTGGGGCTTCCTCGGTACATCCATAATTGCTCCTCGTTTGAGGGTAGGGCAGAAATTTGTTTCAAAGCCATGTTTACCCTGTAACATTTTTGACTTATAAAAGAGCCTGATGGAGTGCTGACTGAGTAACTTGAAATGAATAATTGATCTGGCCTTCTTTCTCCTTCTCATGGAATAGCTGTGAGCAGAATGTGATTTCCTCAGATTTATTTGTTATTCAGAAATATCTAATACATTTTTACAATTTTTTTTTTCCCACTCTATCGATTAGACTTCCCAGGCGTCTGGGTTTGGCTCAGACAGTCTGGGCTTTGGGCGGTGCATCAGGGTAAGAGCACAATTCGCGTATTAGAGGTCGGGGTTGTTAGTCCGCTGGCAGTGCGCAGGGGGGCCCCCTTCTCCCTGGGACACCGGCAGGGCTGCCGAGAGTGGGACAGGACCTTCTGCGCGTGTGTCAGGTAGATTGGGTTAATCTGTCATGGATTAGCCATGGGGTTGTGCAAACCTTCCCAGGACTGGAGTTCTGGGAAATGCATTACTTGGTGCAGTCAGTGGGATAAACCCTTTCCTACTGTTTTCTGCCCTAGTCTGGAGGAAGCTACAAGTGCTTCTCATGCAAAGATGTGTAAATCCCTCTCTCTGGGCACAAATGTGGGTTTTGAGCAAAACTTTTCTGCATGGTGGTTTGCTCAGTGGAGGTGCATAGATAAAAGAAACCCCCATTTGAAAGCTGGTGAGAATATTCAGGAGCATATTTTGCTCCCAGTACTCAGTCAGAGCTAATTTGATGGAGAAGAGAAAAATCTCTCCCTTCCTCAGCAAGGAGCATAAATATCTATTTCAAACAATTCTTTAAGGACCTAAGGTTTCTTATTACTCATTGCTAACCATTTTAATTTCTGACCTCTTCTGCTTGACTAGTTGCAGACCCATTCAATGACCCTTTAGGATTCCAGTGCTGTGATTTATGTCCTAGCCCAAATTTCTGTGAATTACTGGTATACTGAGCCTCTGACAATTTGAAGCTGGCCTTTTTGTTTCCCCTATGTAGCTTTCCATACTTCTCCCTTCCTGGTGCTTCATTTAGGCTCGATGGTTATAATTTCAACCATCCTTTCCAGCTCCACATAGACATTTATAATACAATCCCCTGCGTCTTACATGAACAGAATAGGACTGAGCTCTGTTGAGTTTCTTTCATTTCTCTCAAAATTTCCTTTTGGATCTCTGGATTGTCCATGCTTTTTATTTTGGTTACATAGTTGTTTCTCTTTTTTAAGTGAGAGCCATTAGAGAGTATTTAAAAGTTGTTTTTCCGCATTCATCATGACTAACTCTGCCTACACAGAGAATTACATTTTCCTTGTCTTTGTACTTCACTTTGGTACTTGAGGATTGCTTGGTTTTTGCCTTTTCACTGGTGGCTCAGAGTCCTGGCCAGGCTGGGGAGAGTGGCCTCCAGCTCCAGCTGAGTATGGACTTTGCTTGATCTTATATCTCCAGACTAAACCCAAACATCCAAAACCAGACCTGACACTGCATAAACGGGTGGGAGGGGATGTGTAAAAGCACCAGGCATTCACCTGTGCTCTGGCTGCTTCCTGGTCAGGAAAGCTCTCATGAAAATGTATTGCCAGAAAAAAAGCTTCTCGCTAAATTCAGCCAGTTGCTGAAGGCACTGGTGGTGAAGCAGCCATGCTCCCACACCTTTCTGGGCCGGGCTGGTCACAGAGTGCAGCTTTGTAAAAGCTTTGCTCAAAATCAGGATTTCCTATTTCCTTTGCATTCCCCCTGAGCCTCTGGTGTTGTCAGCAGGCTTAGAAAGGTGGCCACAGCGTAACGGAGGGGAAGGGGTAGCTTTGCCTGCCATGTCTCTGTGCCTCAAGCTCCCTTCATGCCAGGAAAGAGAAAGGGAGAGGAAATTTAACTAATATTGCTGAACCTTAAATAGATTGCCCCATCCAGATTCCTTACTGACATAAGACATATTCAGGCCATGTCTTAAAGCTAAGATTGATTGCTTTGAGTTACCTCCATGCACATATATCTCCGTTTTTCCTCTTTTTAATGTCACCTCACTTTTTTCCCTCCTCTAGACCACTTCCCTTGAAAAGTACTACTGTCTGGTGCTGCACTGGCCAGCCCTGATAATAAAACTGTTATGCAGTCAGCCAGGACTCTCCCTTAACTTGTTGCTGTTTACTTGGGATTTTCTCTGATATGGTTTTGATTCTGGGGTTTATTCCCCCCTCCTGGCTGCAAGGACCCAGGTTTGTTAGCATTCGGGCATGGATGCAAGCTCGTCTTTTATTGGCATTGGGAAGGATGGAAGGGGGCTTATAAATAGTAGCTAATTTTGACTTTCCTAGAATTTCAGCCTACCCAGTTCTTCAGCAGACCTTTGTCAAAACCTCATGTGTACAGAGCAGCTATTTCTTCAGTGACCTGGGAGCTGGGCATTATATATTGTTCAGATCAGAATAGCAGTGCATGTACGAGGGAATCTTTTTGTCACTATGGTGATGTGCCGATCCTATAGATGCTATTTCACTCTTAGAGATTAAAAACTTATTCAGAGATTCTGAGGCAGAATTTTGGTTCTGTGTTCATTTAAGGTTTAGCCTGAAATATTAATATAAAATTTAAAATTGTGTCCTTTTCACTGAAATCCAGTGTGGTTACAAGGTTCTAATAAATATTATGTCCTTCCATCATGCAATTAAAATTTTCCACCTCATTTCACAATGCAAAACACTCACATGTTGTCAATCATTTTGAAACATGATTTTTTGACATCATATAATTTCACTTCATTTTTCAGACAGACATCGCACCAGGAAATTATATAAGAAAGGATCCTATTATATCTTTATTTTTCCACCAAATTTCACCTTCGCATACAGACATTTGTGTACATTTCAGTAATTCTGACAATAAACTTTCAAGGAGAAACGAATGGCATCTACATAGCCAGAGATCAGCATATGGAGTTTGCTGCTCTTCAGAGACTGCGGCTCCGGCACAGGCACCTGGTTAGGAACCACTGGTGTAGCCATGGGAAGTTTACAAGTCTTGATGCACGAAGTGAAAAGGTTGCTGCTTGAAACAGATACCACCTGGGAGGCAGGGAGGGAAACATATGCACGTTTTTGAACTTTCCTGTGTTTAACAGTTAGCAGACACTAATGAATTGCCAAACAGCCCTGATTTAAAATGTAGTAGTCAAAAGCAAGGCTACCTGCTGCTTGTCAGGTAGTCCACCTGTTCAAGAAACCAAAGTGTCCCTGCCCTGTGTCAAGAGAAAAGCTGCTGCTGTTTCAAACCTCTGCTCTGGTATGTGTGTGTGTGCGTCTGTGTCTCAGTGCGTTGCTTCAGATCATGTGAGTCAGAAATTCAGCATGCGATAGAATATCTCAGGCTCATTATAGAGGTCTGGTATTAAGCAACAGATTTTGATCATAGTTGCGTGTAAATCTGGGGGAAATACAGCCTACATAGTGCAGTTTGGAATTTGTAACTGTGATCAGATATAGGCTGGCAAAGTCAGAGAGGAGCAAACCAGGCATGTAAAAAGCTAGAATAAAACTTTTGATTGTAGCTGGGTTAGCTTTCAGACATCCTCTCCTGATCTATGAAGTCCCTGGAAATTCACACCTGGTCCAAAAACCTCTTCACTGTCTCTGAGAGGGCTCAGCTGGGAACGGCAGCACATTGCTGGATGATGTCTGAATCTCCTTCATCTTTCCAGGTTTAAATGCTATGACAGGGATGCTGCTTCCAGGCAAGGTGATCCTGACCTGTTCAGCTAAAGGTCTGCCAGGTCACACAGCCAAGCAGCTGCTATTCTGTTAAGGGAATGTGCAAACAGAGCTGCTGGCCTACTAGTAAAACCATTGCAGCTGGTTTAAGATCAAGTGTTCAAACTTTTGCTCATTGAAGTCAGCACTAGAGAGCCTGTGCTCGGAGCATGCTGGTAAACCTGTGCTGTTGCATACAAAGATACTGGGTTCGTTCTCTGGAGCTAGCTGAATTGCACTGGGTGGCCAGGAGCTGCATGTGTTGGAAAGTGCTACCTCTTAAACTGCTGGGATCAAACTTGGTTTTAGGGTTTATGGTAATAAGTGGTCATGTTGAGCTGAGAGGGGAGGAGACCAGCAGAGACTGGACTGTTGTGTTCTGCCCCGTACTACCTTCCTGGCCATAGGGCTGCCGTGTAAACACACAGCTATTACGTACGACAAGGCTTGTGCTTCAGGGCCAGCTGAGCTGGGTTTTGTGCCTGATGCAGTGAACTGTTGAGAAGCTGTGAAGTCTAACTGGATGGACTATTTTGCTTTTAAAGTGAATAAGGCCATTTAGATGGTGTGTGTCTGATAGTCCGGCTGTGACTAAGGGCTTTGCTGACAGAATTACTCCCATGCATTACCTGCAGTCACGCAGACTCAGTAACCTAAAGGGGCTCAGTTCTTGCTTTGTTTTTAAAAAAAAAAAAAAAAAAAATTAGTTGGTTCATCCTAGCTGATACTTTGGTGAAACTGGGGAGAGCAGTGAGCAATGCTGGAGACAGGTCAGCTAGTATACAGTGTGCCAGCAGAGGAGACAACAGCCTGGCACATTACTGTGTGGGAGCGCATGATGCTCCTGCAAAGCCCTGGTAGTTCTTGATCATGGGCAGGCACAGCCGGTGGAGATCGTCACTGATGTTGCAATGGTGTATGGAATAATCGCAAGGGAAAAAATAAACTAGCAAAGCTTACTGTAAGGTAGGCTGCTGTGGTGGGGGGGAAAGAAGGTGGCTTTTAGGGCAGCTGTGATTAAAAAGGGGAAAACCCCACAACACAAAAGCAGTGGGATAAGTTGGTACTGGAGAGCCAGGGGCGGTGCTCTGGTTTCCCTCATCACTCAAGGTGGCCTTGTGAAAATTGGTGATGATCTAGTGGTAGAAGTGCAGGGAAAGCAAGCAAGCAGAAAATAATGAAGAACGAGAGAAGGTTGTCACCACCACTTCCTTCCTCAAACTGCAGAATAGCTTGAGGCTCCGACTGAATAGGAAGTTACTGCAGCATAAAAAGCTCCCACCCATCAGCTGAGCTGCGCTCACCATTTGTGTATCTCCTCTTAGCCTGCAACAGTTGCAAAGTGAAATGATTTAGCTTTTCTTTTTTTTTTCTTTGAGACTTAAACTACCTTGCAATACCTTGCACTTGGCATGCGTTCAATGAGTATCTGTGGTCCCTAGCAGTCACCCCCTTTGGCGGCAGGGACGTGCTGTGGGTCAGGGAACTTCATGTTGAGATAGTGCATTTTCAGCCTTAAAATTCACTCGGTTCTTACATAACATCAGCTCTCAGTGGTCAGATTGGTTTTACTGCAGAGGTGTAGGGAAGTAAATACTGTAGTGTAAGCCCGATGCAAATGATTTCTCCTGGCCTGATCCTGAAATCACTGGGGTATGCCATATAAAAACATGCAAAAGATTAGTCTAATGAACAACAAGATAGATCTTTCAGGGGGTCCCTTATGAGTTTAACATGAAACGTGCTTTCCTTGAATTGGGGCAAGGGTGCTGAGCTCCTCGCAAAGTCATCCCCCTGCCTTGAGCACACTCTCAAGGCGTGAGCAGCGTCTGGGGAGCCGGGTTCTCGTGCACAAGCACAGCCCTGTGATTTGCAGGGGGGGGGTGTTATTTCAGAGATCTGTCCTTCAAAGCAGGGAAATGATGAGGTAAGAAATCTTTCTGTATTTTGAATATATATATATGTACACACATATAAATATATATGAGATTATTCAAATGCAGCTTGAATATATTTTGCCTAATCCATACAGAGTTTTATCAATATTTCTTTGTTTATTCTCTTTCATGCCAGCTGCTTTCTTTATATATTTCCATTTTGTACATTTTTCAGAGTGATTGGATCATGTTGCACACACTTCTATTGAAATATTAAGTGTTTGCAATCCTCATTCATAGGCACCAGCTCTGTTATTATGATCCATCATTTCAAAATCCACATATTTGAAAAAAGAGAGCTTAGCTAGCCCTTGAGTAGCAAAGAGCATTAGACCCAAGGAATCTCATTCATCTTGTCAATAATCTATGGATTAACACCACCAAATTGTTTGTTTCATTGGCATATCCTCGCTGTATATTTTTAAAGGAAATGAGCGTGTGGAAACCCCCGTGAGGTGAGGTCTGATGAAAGCTGGGCTTATACTGGTGTGAGCAGGGAAACAGAGAACTCATTTCTGCCCAGCTCCTGGGGACCTCATGATGGTTATGGTTTGGATATTGCTGATTCCTGTTAATGGTCAGGGTGGGAGAAACAAACCCTGTGATGGCCAGGGCTTCTTCCAACTCGCCTAGGGGCCAGGGCAGCTTGCTGGTGTTGTTGGGGGGAGCTGGCCTTCCTATGCTTAGGGTTTTTATTGCCAGCCAGTGTGCACAAGGACTCATCCTTGTCCATTGCTCAAATATGATGGTTTTTGGTAAAAAGGCTCTTTCCCTCACTTTCCGCATCCCAGTGGGATGTGTGAAGGTGGAGAAATGGTGGGTGGGCAGAGAGGTTACAAGGCAGGTGCAGCACCTGTAGCACCTATGCAAGGGTAAGCCCCAACCTGGTTTGTGAGCATCTAAGATAAGGACAAGCTTTGTGACAGCAGAGACCCCAATGCTGGACAGGGTCTGATGATGGCCACAGCAGACTATGGAGACGGTGCACGAGCATCTGTGCCACTGGCAGGTTCACCTGAACCACAATGCCACTGCCGATAGCTTTTTAGATAGGCTCTATTTGTTCCTTGGTAAAGGTTTGCCCCCCATTGGCTTTAGCATGACTGCTAAAGCACGGAAGCGTGGTGAACCCCACTGGTGCCACTCCAGCGTCCTCCCGGCTGGGCCAGCACGGGGCAGACCGACTCTCCCGCTGCCAAAATCTCACCCTGTCCTTTGCAGCCTGCCCTTTGTGTTTCGTGGTAGACCCGTTGGAGGGCACGAGGGCTGTGCGGGGCGGCTGCAGCACCGGTGTGGGGACTGCTGCCAGCCGGGCTCGGCGCGCCATTCATCACCGGCGACGGTCCGTGCCGCGGCATCGTCACCTAGCAACGGCCTGGCCATGGCAGGCGGGACTTTATTTTTTTTTTTTTAACATAAAGATAAGGCAATAATTTAGAAATTTGCATTTTTATTTTGACAAATGAGAATATTTTGGTGGCAGGGTTGAAATTCAAAGCTGGAGATGTTTTTGCTTTGCATCCCCGTGACTCCAAGTGCTGGAGCGGTGGCTACCTCGACGAGGTGAAGCTATCCATTTTGTGCGTACCAGGGTTTAAAGTTGAGCCTGATATTGTGTATTTGCCTTACCCTGTTTTCCTTTTTTTTTTTCCACATATGTGCTATAAAAAATAGTTAAATTACAGAGTGGGCTTTTTTTAATGTAACTTCTACTTCTGAGGCTGAACTTTCAGGTCTAAGTCTTTTTTAATCGGAGGGAAGAAAAGGCAAAGAAGTATATAAGCTCAAATTATTCCTTTCCCACTCTTTTAAAACACCTTTAAGATTGCAGAAGTCTTCTGAACTCTATATTGGCAATTCATGGTGCAGCAACTCATTGCGAAATACGCTCATTCAGTTTCACTGATTGAATTTGCTGATTGTTAATGTGTATAAAAGTGTTATGTACTTCTGAAGTAATCTCCTGCTAAAGGATTTATAGGAAAGACTATTTAAATGTCATAGCGTTTTTCTCTGTTGTTATGACAGTATTATTGAGTAAATAGTTTAATTTTAGTGCCCTAGTTAAAAAAAATCTATAATGACCGCCACATAAATCGTTTGCTTTTTTTATTTCTATATTTAGTTCCCTCCACAGAGACTGGAGTTGAAAATAGGCTAATACCTAAGACATGAATTCTGTTAAATATTAAAGAGATCTCGTCAATGATTTTATTAGTCTCAGTACTCAGTGAAGGCCGCACTGACATCTGAAGTCTAATGACTTTTTTTATATATTTAAAGCCTCGTACTGCACCTTTAAATATTGAACAATATTGAAAAATATAGAAGTACTTTTTTGTATATTAGCTTTAGGCAGAACTGTTGTATGATTTCCACTCCTTTCATGACATTGTAATGATGTTACCACATACAACTTTATCTTGCATGAAAAGGTGAAGTCATGAGTGATTTCTCCAATTTAAAAGCACTCAACCCTCACAGTGCTAGAAATGAATATTTTGCATATATTCATGCAACAATGATTCAATTTAAGATTTCTATTTTCAAACATTGCTTGAAACCTTCGGTATGTTAGTAGTAAAATTGCCAAAATGTGTAATAAGATTTATTATAGATGAGTAGCATTTTATTTAGTATTTCATGTTAACATGCTTTTAGGGTTACCCTGGTTTAGCAGAAGAATTCATCTTTCTTTTCTAATCAGAGCTAACACTTTATTGTATTATTAAGATACACTTACTGTGCAATTGTACATCACTGTAGGAGCAGAGTTTTCTCCGCCTGGCAAACCTGCGCCTGGTTGATGCACGGCGTCGGCCTCCTGCACCCTAACCCCACCGCTCAGTACTGTGCCACTCCCCATTGCTTTAATTTTATTCTGGTTTTTAGTTTTCCTCCTAAAAGAGGAGTGCTCTGCACTGACACACACCCCAGGTCTCTCCTCTCTGTTCAGCCAGAGCAGACAGGAGCTTTGGTTGGGGCTGGCTCTATTATCGGACCACTGACAGTGGCTTTTGCTGCCAGTGGCAAACCCTGTCCTGGGAGCTACCTGTCCGGTGACCAAAACGCAAACCACTTTCACGGCTGAGTTTGTTATGAAGCTTCCTTTTGTAGCTTCACCTTTGTCATCTGCCCATTGCACCATTTGCCATGGAGCTAATAGGAGCTGATGTTTGTCTGAACATCTGTGGTCATGGCATGCATGTTGAAGCATTTTGCAAAATGCTCCTCGCGCCGAGGCCACCATGTATTGATTTCATGGCTTTGCATATGGAGGTGTGTTGTGGCCTTTGAGGCTGCACAGACTCCGTCTCAGTCAATCAGAGATAAAGCAGTAGAGCAGATGCTTAACCTAAAGCAATCAGCCTTTTGTTTCTGCTCCCTCGGTGCCTTTTTTGTGGTCTGGGGCAGGTGACGTCCCAGCTGAAGCGGCATCATTGTGCATACACAAGCCTGATATTTTCATGATTTTGGTGATTAAGGAGTGGTAAGATCAGGCCTGAAAAATTCCTGGCATTTTCATCCTCTGACCAAGGTCCCAGTCCTGGTGCTTTCTTTGCCTCCAGTAATCCCTTCATGCTTAGCGCCAATGCAGCCACTTGCAGAACGAAACGGAATGTCCCGCAGGTAAGGGGATCATCCTGTGGGGAAAAACGCTATTAAAATGTAAGCATGAGGGATGCGCGGTGATGAGCTGCTGCACTGGAGTGATAAATATGTTTACATCTTTTAAAAGTTGTAACTCGGCATGGATGAGCTAGCGTCTCCCCCTTTCACGTTTGTGTTCGATTCGCAAACAGAAAGAGATGATCTGCTGTTAGGGAAGTTTCCTCTTTGACTGGGGAGCTGGAGATGGTAGTGAGAGAGGCTTTCATCGATGAAAATAATTGTACACTTTTTGTATTATTATTTTTGGCAAAGAGCTAGCGTTTCAGCTTTCCAGCATATTACATCATTACATTGTATAATGCATCATAATGATAGAGTGAATGGAAATGAAGAAATGCCAGCTTCTGTTGCAAGTTTAAAGACAGACACACATTTTCAGCTGGGAAAGCTGCTGTTCAGCTAAGTGTTTTCCTAGATGAAACAAAGCTGCAATCCCACTTGGCATTCGCATTAATTGTGGACTTGCCAACAGGCCAGTTTCACTGGTGTATAAATTAGTGGAGAATTATTCAACTCATCTCAATAACTAAGAGAATATCCTCATAAAGCTTGCTGAGCTGTAAGACATGCCCCCTCCCCCTCCACTTTCCAGCGTGTTTTGCACCCTATATTTAGAAAAATCACAGAATTTACATGCTGTTCAAAAAAAAAAAAAAAAAAAAAGGCAAAAAAACCCATACAAAGAAAGGCATCAAATATACCGATACCCCAGCAGAGCAATGTGATGACTATCTGCATAAAATAGCAAGTTTGTACTGATCGGAAACTGTCCAAATTAAGAGGGAATTTTCTGGTTTGTTGTTTGAGTTTTGAGTTTGGGTGTTGGGGTCTTTCTTTTCCTTTTAAAATTCAGTTAAAAATGCAAAGTGAGAGTGCCTGTGAAACGTGCCTCGTTGCCAGCATCAGACACCCGACATTTCATGTCTCTGGTGAAACACGAGCCTGGGAAGTGCAAACTTCCCCAAACTGTCCTGCCAACAGGCCTTCCCGACCTAACAGGGGGATCACCTTTATGGTGACAGGATAATTTGATCTCTGTGGCATCTAATCCTTATTTTCTTTACAGAGGCTGCCAGCAAGGGTGCCAATTAGTGCCAATTGTGATGGTGGCTTTTGTGATGCAGACACCTGCCCACTAGGAATTGGACTGGTACCACCAACACACATATGCCACTAAACAGCTGTCAGATGGTAATGACTTTTTGGAGTAGAAGAAAAGGGCAGAATTTCATTCTGAGGCAATTTTCTGAGAAAATTTTACAATTTTTCTCTTCTCTCTTTTTCCCCCCCTCTTTTTCGGTATCTGAATTCCAGGCTTCTAATGATTAAGCAAAATGTGAATTTTTAAGTATATCTTGTAGCACCAACTTCATACCAAAAACCATGTGGCCCAGATGAGCAAACATAGAGTGAGAAATGATGTTAATGGTATTCCGATTATTCTAAATCATATTTTAAGCTTGTTTTCTGAAGTTCATTCCGTATTTAGGTTACTTATCCCAGCAACAGACAAATGAGACGTTACGTTTTCTATTACCACTCTTCTGAGATGTGGCCTCTGTTTTCCTGGCTAAATTAAAAGAATGAATTAAATGTAAACATCAAACAGTTTTAGCAATTCCTTTTCATTTTTTTCTGATGACAGAATGAAGTGCTTTGCAGCACCTTTGCAGCTCATGCCATCACAAGCACAATAGTTCAGGATCTACCTTATGCTTTTATTAAACTCTCTTCCAATTTTTTGTCAAAACGACAGTCTCTTCTTGGATGCCTAAATGAGGGAAGTTAACAAGCCTGCTTTATCCATAAATAATTATATGTGCATGTGTATGCTTGTATAAGTATACAGACATTCATCTGTATAGGCACACGCACCCTTAACTGTAACTTTTTGGGTAATTCTGGTAATATGATCATGCATAGAGCTAGGAGCACTTTAGTGGACTTCTTAATGACAGATAGTAATTTCTGCTGTGCGGTGTCGAGGTTGCGTGAACCTTGTAGCTCGTGTAATGGGTCTGTCAGTGAGGTGCCGAGCACCGGTCGGTGCTAGGGATGTGGGTGGGAAGTGCGGCTAGCATCTCACAGGAGATATTTGGCTCTGTGTAAGAAGGCACCTTCAGAGCTGTAAGAGGATTCCTGTATCCTTTCCAAGCCTTGCGAATCACTGCCGAAAGCTCCCGACGCCTGATAGTCCAGCCAAAGGCCAGACGCCGGCAATTAGCGTGATCTTTCAGAGCTCAGCCAACACATAGTGCTGGTTCAGCCTTTGCTCTGGCAGGTGTCGCACCTTGATTAGCGCAATTGCTTATTGGCATCAAGCACTAAATATGGTTCCTGCTAGACATGAGAGGAAACAATCCTAAATAAGCGCAGCCAAGGTTGGTATGCAATGATCGAAAATGGTCTAATGCTTTAAGGAAAATGATGGCTTTGCAATTGCTATTGACCTTTAGTAAACACAGTCACATTTAGAGAAGGACACCATTGCTATATATATATAATACGTATATAAAAAAGTTCGTATGAAGGTTTTCAAGTGAAATAAAATTAGAACAAGTGTATCAGGGTCATTGCTTTTTATTAGCATTTGTTGCTGAGGTTCGGGCCATCGTTCCTTGTCACTGTTTCCAAAGAATGTAAAGCTGTTACAGCTCGGACCAGCTCTCTTATTGCCTTCCTATCTGTTTCTCTTCTGCTTATTCATTCCTCAAACACCGACCATTTTAATGCAGCTGTAAGTGGCTGTGGCGTGCGCCACTGAAAGGAGAGAGTTTGCAGCTTGACTTGCTGCAGTTTCTGGGCTTGGTCGTGGACCGCTCTCCCCATCTGCCAGGAGAGCTGTGACCCACGAGGAACATTTCTGTTCTGTCACTAGAACATACTCTGAAATTTCACAGATTTGAAAGGAATGGCAGCCAGGGCAACCAGCACTCATGAGTTTGGGAGAGGTAACAGCAAACCTACAGAGGTTCAATCAGCTGTTTTATTTTGTTGATAGCTTTTGACCATATTTTTTCTCCATCAGTTAGCTTGTTAAGGGCTTTCAAAACATTTTCTCTACATTTGGGTGTTGCTCCAAGGCTTCCCAGTTAGAGAGGACAACAGTGGACTCAGATTTTTGAAACTTCAGCCCCTGTTCTGGCACTAAGAGTCATCTTTACAAAACCCGAAATTCCTTTCATAACACTAATGGTCAGATTTTAGAAGGGCTCATCAGTTAGTTTTCTTTAATGCACAAGGCACATTATTCTTGAGTATGAAAATGCTCTGCACCAGATTCTACTACCGTTTTTTTGGTGGGTGAGTAGTTATATGCCCAGGTGAGCAGTGGATACAAAGTCCAGCCCATTATTCTATACACTGTCCTCAGATGCAAGTCAAGGAATTCCTTGAACTCAACAGATCTCATTACTGGGACTGAAGTGAGAACCCGTGCCACTACTAACAGGTACTCTTTGTTAGTGTTTTAAATGACGCAAACATGTTTTAAACAGTCCTATGGCATATCTCTTGCACATCCTAACATATATACTTCCTAATGAACATGTAACATGGTTTTTAACATACACTAATCTTCAAAACATATGTAATATTAAAGGAAAATGTGGTAATTCTTTAAACACCCTATCATTGTGAATTCATATCATATTCATTGTAATAGCATTGATCAAAATGAATTCATTTGGTATTCATGTAGATGTCACATGTACTTGCATAGGTGTTTCATTGTAAATTAGCATTTCTCAGAGGACACTTAAAATAAAGTGTTACTGAAAGTTCTCATTACACATATTGCTGAGATTAGTACATTAAGGATCATGTACTTACATAGTACTAATGCATTTCTGCCACTTAAAATGCTGCATTACCCATTTCTGATATCTAGCAAATATCTAAAGCAATTTTGAGAATTACTGATATCCTGAAGGAAGTGGTACTTTTGTGCTTAAATTGGTTTTGTGTGTTTCACTTTGATTTATGAAAAAACCCTGTGCCAGATATACTTAAACAATTTTTTGATTTAAATGACTTCAGCATCAAGTGAAACAAAAAAAAAAAAGAGAGCCACATCTAATTAGAAAAACAAAACCAAATGTTATAAATGCTTTTGGGTCTTCAAACTTGTCTCACAAAGCCAAATTAGCTCACTCTTTGGTATACTGCGGCACAAGCTTTCTGATGTATTTTCTTTCATGTTATTACTTCCTAAGAGAAAGACGAAAAGTTTTGTGGTCTCAGGCAGATGCATTTCTGATGTCTTGAATTGTCCATTACAGCTTGTTTGGTCTGAAGTTATTTTTGAAAAGATGAAGTTTAAGGAAGACAACAGAGCATTTCATAAATAGCTGATAAAAGGTGTGTTACAGTAACTATAAAAGAGAAAGCATTGTTTGAGTCCTGAAACATTCTAAACCTGTCTGACAACGTTGTGGATGTCTTCTGAAGGGGACTGATGTAATTATTTTAAGGGTTTTTTTTGTACCACTAATAAAAAAAACTCTGAAGCTTAACAGCAGGCCTGAGCCTAGCAGAAAACCTTTGAAAAAAATATGGGGAAACGGCAACATTTGGTGTTTTTGTTGGAAGAGAAGAGTCAGATTTGGCCATGAGGTGTTACAAACCCTATCCCCCTTAATACAGTCTCTTAGCAAATATTTGCTTGCTCTTCTGGCTTCATCCACCTGTGTTGTGGTGTGCAGTGTGGGTTTGCAGCAGGCGCTGCTGGGTTTTGCAGGAGGCACCTTTGCCGGAGCTGAAAACACAAAGAAAAAATACGGCTAAAACACTAGTCTGGGCTGTGGGAGATCTGGGCCCGGTCCTGGCATTATGCCAGCATGTCCCCGTGCAAAAAAGTGAGTGGGGAGAGCAAGCTTGTCCCTCTTGGCCTGGGGGGCTGGGTGTTTTGGGGATGAGCCTCCTGGAAAGGGAGGAGGGGAGGAGAGGAGAGCACATGGAGAAAGAGATCTCATGCTCCTTGGGATCCCTCTGGTATCTCGTGCAACCTTACAGTGCTCTTGACCTTCCTCAGATGTGACCCTCCCCACCCTTGCAGCTGATTTCCAGCTTTTCTTGACTCTGATCTCTGTAGTGAGTTGAGCCGCATCTCCAGAAACAAAGTCTGTCAAATCTGGGAGAGGATGCATCTGCACCTGAGTATCAGCTGTACGACAGCACTCAGCTTTGTCTCTTGCCTTGCTTATTTTTCCAGAAGTTTTAAGGTCTGAAAGTAGTTGCCTCGTTTATAGTGTTTGCTAGATTCGTTTGAGAGTGTGCAGTATGGCAAACCGCAGGATAGAGTATGTAATCCAGAAATCCATTTCAGGTTAGAGCCATAATTAGCTAATGTAAGATAATAAATAGCTACTAAAATCACATGAAAAATATGATAGTGCTATAAAGTGTGTTTTTATAATCCTGCTCCTCCCCTTTTCTGCCTCCTCCTCCTCCTCTTCAGCGTAACAAGGACCCTAATAGGCTTCATGTATAAGTGCCTATTTTTATTAAAGACAAGTGTAATCTTTTGTAGTCCAAATGTCCCTATCATAAATGCTAACTGAGGAAAATATTAGGACTCATTTATTTATGAACCCGTTAATAATGAGGTGCAGTTATGAAAAAGGCTTTCTCAGCACAAAGCCTACTGAACAAACCATGCACACTGGGGAAAAAGAGCTAGTTAGCCTTCCTGACTTAGATAAAGCTATGGAGAAATGACAAGTGCCAGTAATTAGCAAAGCCTCTTCAACAAGATAACCCTATATATCTTTGTCTATTTCAATCACCAAAGACTCCGATTCAGTGTAAAATTAAAGCTGGGATGCCATCAATTTCTGTTAACCTCTTTATATTGTTCTGTGTTCATGCATATGTGATAGATAGTTTTTGTCATTTTATTAAATGGTGACATCTCAGTATGCATGTGACTAAAACTGTTTTCTCCTTAGCAAAGTATTTTTAATCATCTCTCCATTGCCTTTATTAACTCGGTTCTTCTGAGTCCTAATTGCTTTATTCTGCAGTATTGGCAGCCATTCTAGGGGGTGCAAATATTTGTGCCCACTCCTTTTACGAGCAGCGTATCTGTGATTAGGAAGTTTGTGCCCTTTCTAGTATTCATGTAAGCAGGTACAGTAGCTCGGTGGACATGTGCTGACAGCCTGCACAACGTCCCCCTGCGTTTTTACTGGAACAGGGCAAAATCTGTTGGTAACAGTCATCAGCGGTCACACGCAGACATCTGATTTCTGTGAGCATGGCCTCCCCTCTCCACACGTGTCCCGATGGACAGTCCTCATTCGGTTTTGGTGGTATAGCTGTTGTTCACCTGCTTGGGGCATGAGCCAAAGCCCGTTGAACTCAACTGAAAGTCTCCCATCAACTTCATGGTCCTCTGTCCATGAACAGTCTGCATCCAAACTGCTTTCTTCCCCCTCAAATGGCAAGCCCTGTTTTTTTTCCCCCACAGGCTTTCAATATTTGTGAGCTCATACTCCCTAAATTTCCCTGTGACTTTCAGATAAGTCAGAAAACATGTTCACCTGAAGCTTTGCAGGGTTAAAAAAAGTTGTAAATCAGTCGTGTTTCCTTCACATTGGGGTAGGTTTGCTGGGAGTGCTCGCAGAGTTAGCACTGAGTGACCTGAGAAGTTGCATGTGGCGTTGGATGTCATAACAAAAGTTCCTTCTGGCTCTGTTCTCTTGCTCTGTAATGTCTTTTTACTTGTTTTAAGTACTCCAGGCCCTGACTTCTGAGGTTATTAATCTTCATCTGTGCTCTTTTTAAACTTTACTACTAGCACTTTTTTTTTGCCTTAGATATGCTTTTATTCATTCTTTTCAGCAGCAATAACCTCTCATATTGGCCAAATTAGGAAATAATTGCAAATAATAGAGAATCCTTTTCCAGCACTACAATAAAGGATTATATATGTGCTGTGTGTGAGGGATGGCACAGAGTGTAAATACCAAAATATGGGCACATAGGCAGAGAAGTGAAGTATGCTGTTTGGCTCTCAGTCTGCATTTCTTCCTGGCTCGGAGGTCTTTGAGTTCAGAGACGCGTTTGTCAGCCCATTGTAGAGGTGCATCACATGCAGTGGTTTGTGGAGGAGGAAGGGAAAACCAAGAGCCGATGTTGCAGTGCTCAGGGACAGTCAGCTCGTGCCTGTCCCTGCAGGACTGCAGGTCGTTTAGGAAAACCTGCACAGAGTCTTTTAATCTCCTATGGTAGAAACAAATGGTATGAAGCAAATTAGAAGTCACTTGCACGTTTTAAACAGAAACATCTGATCTGTCTTGCTTTTATTTATGTGACCACAATAGCCATGGCTTGTTTCTGTTCAGTGAGTAGGGAGAAACTTTGCCAATTCCTGGAATTCCACCCCACTTTCCCTGGCCATTTTTTCAGTTTTGCATCTTTATCCATTGCTTTGAAACTCCCAGTTGTCCGGTCGAGGAGCTGAAACCAAGAGTTTCTGTCTGGCTTGGATTACAAGTCACACATCACAAGTGGATGATAATCTGGCACAGTTTATTTGCAAGCCACCAAAAGTGTCTAATTTGGCATCATGTTAATAATTACTTTTCAGTAATGAGTATTTCTGTAGGACTTTGGGATATGCTTGTACAATATGAAAAAACCCTACTCTCAGGTGTCTAGCTGCTCTCATACATAGGCATTTTCAGGATCAAAGCTCCTATGAATGTTATTCACAACAAATAATTCTGTTGGCTCTTGGGAAGAAAATATGGAGAACATTCATGTAATGCTGCCATCTCAGTTGGGGAGCAAGGAAATACATTGACTGTAGGAGAGAGCGAAGCTCTCTTGGTGCTTTCATCACATTAACACTTACCTTCCTTCCTTCTTTCCAGTCAAAGTTCTCTGAGCTGCTGCTTTCCATTGTTTTTTATTATTCATTTGAATCAGAAAATAATATTTTTCCTCTCTAATTCAGGAAAAATTGTCATTGCCCACCTCCTGCTGAGGGAAAAAAGTGCCAGAACCCAGCTCCTATGAGCTCCTTTTCACTTCAAATGCAAGCTGCAATGGCTTCTTTGGAAATGTAACAGGCTATTATAGAAATATGTATTTACACAGTATTTTAAGATGCACATTATCCACCTGATAGACCATAACAGCTCACCATTACAGCCTATTGAATAAAACCTTTTTGCACCATTTTTTTCAAAGCAGATACTTTTTACGTGATAAATCGTGACTCTGTTGCGTAAAAGTGCAAGTTCATCGTGTAGGACCGTAGGCGGACACCATTTATCTTTAAACCACTGCAATGGGAACTTCTTGCTCTGACCCTGCACCGTAGAATGAATTATTCTGACCAGAGAGTTGCAAATAAAAAAAATGAGAAAAAAGCTTCGTGAACATGAAAGGAAAAGTTGCAATGTTTTTTTAACAGACTGCGTTAGATTGTAAAAGAGATCACGCTGCTGGTGAGTGCAGATGAATGAGTAACATGGCTCAGGTGGAAAACCCCAGCCATACCATTTGTGTGCTGCTGTGCCACATCGTGCCATACGTGTCTACAAGCTTTTAAGCTACTGGCAGTCTAAGCGAAGTGCTCTCTGTCTGCCAACGCCTTTTGGGACCTGTGTTGACCTCCTGAATCCCCAAGGACCTGGGAGCATCCCATCTATTTAAGACATTCTCCTATACTGATTTTGCCTCCCAGTCCTAGGCCCTTTCCTCTCCCTTGCAGAGTCATTTTCTTTCTTCCTTGGCTGGTCCTGGTATTAAAAGAGACCCCTCAATTCTGAAAATGTCACTGCTTGGCTTTCCTGCCCAAACTTCCCGTGCTTGTTTGACTCAGTCCAGCTAATCCATACTTCAACAGTTTCTCTCTTCCAGGAATTCACATTAGAAACAGCACTGCCCTAGGTGTCATCTCTCTCTTTGTCCGAGGATGCTCATTTTGAATAGATAATAATCAAAATTTAACAAGCCTCCTTTATTAGCCTGGAGCTAGGCATAAGGACTCTGTCATCTCCTGTGAGTTTTAACTTAAGAAGAAACAAAAGACAACAGAGAAGGCCACAAGACCCGAACATCAAAATGAAGCTTGCAGCTGAAGACACGGTGTCCCTAGTATCAAACAGACTGAATAAGCTGCAAATAGACAAGATTCCCAACTTGTTATAAGATGAAATAGAGCCTAGCCCCTGTTGTGAAACAGTTTTACATTGCAGATGTTCATGAATGCATGGAAAATGTGGTGACTTCAAGCCTCTTTTTGTTCCCTATCTTCAGGATGTCAAAACTGATTTTTTTGAAGAAACTCTCTAATAGTTACAGTTGACTCCTGAGAAGAGACTTGCATGTCTGGAACAAAAAAAGACTTCCAGCCAGCTAAACAGCGTTGTCTTCTTCCCTCCCACCATTCAAATTAAGCATACACAACAGAAATACCAAACAGGCATGGGTTTTACATATCATGCCAATTCTTATCCGAAACAGTTTATTAATATAAATCACCTCCAAAAAAGGGAAAGATTTTAAAGGGAAGAGAACTGCTGCCAAAAATACTTACACACAGAGCCAGTGTCTAACACTAAACCTAGTGGAAATTATGTATTTCCACTCTTCATGAAGCAAAGCAGTGGGGAGCCAACACTTTGAACCATGCATGGGACACTTGCTGTGAGTCCCCACTGGAAAGCATATGGTTTGAGAGGAAACAGAAACACCATCCAAAAAAGTGCTGGTCTGAAACGAGCAGATCTGTAAATAGTCTAAATCCATCCCTCACTTCCCCTGCAAGATGGGACCAAAGGGCCCCGTCTAGTGTTTGCCATGCCAGTCCCCCGCTGGGGTGTCAGCACGAGCTCCGACCCCGCTGAGATGACTCCTTTGCACCTCTCAAAACAGAAGGAAATGGTTTGGAGGGGCAAATGTCACCCTGTGGATGCAAGGATGCCTGTTGGCTGTGCCCTCATGTCGCAGGCTGCCTTCGGTAGAGTTCCCACCCTGCTCTGCTCCAGCCCATCTTTCTCCAGGCGCTTCTAAGAGGGCTTTCGTGGTGTCCAACCCATGGGTTGGAGCTGACCTTACATCTGTGGTTTCGTCTCGAGCGTTTCCTCCTTTAATCTTTGCTCTTGACTCATTTGTGAAGAAGGACCGAGCAGTCAGAAGTTGCGGTTTTCTGGATTTTCTAGATGTGTTTGGGAAAACTGTTCTCACTTGCTAAATAGTGTATTTGGTTTAATTTTCATTATTTTTAGATGTTAAATTTTAGATCAGTACAGTATGTCTTAAACTACTGTATTAGAATGCTGCTTGACTCACTTCCAAATTGAAGACCTTTTAAAAAAATTGAAGCAGTCCAATAATTTTAAATCACTCTGCACTGTGCATTGCAATTTAAAATTATTGGAGTGCTTCAAATTTTTATAAGCCCTTGAATTTGGAAGTGATCAAGGTTCTGGGCATACTCAGTGTAGAGCAATTTAAAATTATAAGAGCTGTCAAATTTTTATATAAGCACTTCAGTTAGAAAAGGGATTTGGGTTCTGGGCATGTGCAAAGGGGAGCAATTTAAATTATTAAAGTACTTCAATTTTTTTTCTAAGCACCTGATTTTGGAAGGGTTTTGGTTTGTGCAGCCTAAAATGACAACTTCCTCTGAGAGTTTCTTCTTAAAAAGAATTTCAATCTTGCAAACTAAAGTATTCTTTAAAATGTGAATTCGCTGATACTTTAAAAACTGATTTGCACAGACATTGGTGCCAGGACATCTATTTTTTTTTCACTCATTTTATCATTTCACTCTTTAAGGGGCAAATTGATAGTATAGAAATAGCTGCCTCTTTGGATTTTAAATTTTTTCCAACTGTTGCACTCATGGTGCAAAAAAAGATTGGAAAAATGAAAAATTTGATGAGAAGAAATGAATGGTTTTTTCCATGGACTATCCTGCCTGGCCAACAGAACTTATAGGGGATGCAAAATTGAAACAATTTGTTATTAAATCTCATTATAATGTCTCTCAACACTCTAAATGAAAGCCATGTGATAGCTGACTGAATCTGAAGGAAGGAAGATGGAACACAGCTTTATTTGCACACTCGTGCTTCGTACTGAAGTGGTTCCTGCCAGGAGCTGTGCCAGATTTGCTATCTTTGCCCTGAATCCTGCCCCTTCCCTTTGCTCTCCAGTGCTGGGCCAGGACAGCAGGAAGAGCAGCAAGGAGAAGGGGAAGGATGACTCCTCTCTCTTCCTGCAGCTGTGGGTGCATGTACCGGGTGAGAATTAAGGCTTGGTGGGCACATGCAATTTTGTATTCTGCAGGGAGGATACGATTCACACACCAAATCCCACTCTCTGTTGCAGCGGGACAAATGCAGAGTGAACCTGACATAGCTGAGCTGGAGATCACTCTGTCTGGACACAGCATTTGGCTCACAGGCAAGATGTGACTGCTGGATGCTCTTACTGAGCTGCCAAAGGAAAGAGATAGGGGAGGTGAATATGCTGGCCTCTCAGCTCACAATTCTTTCTTCTTCTCTCATCTTAAAACCAGGGATTCACCCTATAGGGCAGGTATCAGGGTAATTAGTTAATGTATAGAGGGCACTGTGTACCATAAGCCTTGCATATCAGGAGCACATGTGGAGTGGAACAGTGCATTTCATCAAACACCAATTTAGTATTTTCTTCCCCTCGAATGCTCCTTTCGCTTGTTACCATGGAGGTGATAGGTGACCATTTGTAGCTGTTTTTTCCTTGGAAAATGAAGTTTTTGAATAAAAGCCAATGATTGAATTAAACAGGGGCAAAGATATGGCAGAGGTGAAATTCAAAAGACAATACGTAATAATTGGTTTTAAAGCAGGAGCCAGATTAATCATATAGTCAGGAACAAAGGCTAAAATTCCTGAAAACCTGTTGCGTTTTCCTTTGGAGGTTTTTTTTTCAGAAAAGTAAAAGCACAAAAATGTTTTTGTACCGTCCCTGCTATTAACTACATACATCCTCTTGGGATAGCAAACCAGAGGCAGTTCTGTGCCAGAAGGACGAGGAGTGGGAGACCAAACATATTTTTGCTCAATATAAATTGGTTTGGACTGTGCTTTCATTGGATCCTTCTGGAAGTTTGTGGCAGGCACTGGATAAGCTCTGCTCAGCCTCACCTCTTGGTGCGCAGAGGAGATGGGAGCAGCAGAGAGAGGGTGTGCCGGGGGCTCGGTGTGCATTGGCCGGGAGCCGTGGTGCGTGGTTGTGTCAGCGGCAAGAAAAGGTTTTCTGAGTAGAGTTTGGTAGATGTGAGCTCTCTGTCTCTCTCTTCTCTTTCCATCCAGCGTGTGGGTGTGGGCATGAATTTGATTAAAAAGCTGCACTGGCTGAAGAGCAATAGGGGCAGGTCTAGGCTGTCCTGGAGGTGGCTGCTGGCAGGTCCGTGTGGGGATGTGTGTGTCCGATGAACACGCGTGGCTGCAGGTGTGTGCAAAGGCAGAAAGGTATCGAGCTGGATGTTAAACAGAGAAAGACCCTGGCCCTGTCTGTCTGAACCGGGATTCTGGCACGAAATAAAGAGCAAATCAGCTCTGAGCCGCCGCCTCGCACAGGCACACGTACGAGCACCGAGGCTGCCTTAAAGTTCCCGTCTCACTGATTCACTTCAGACGCTGCGTGCTCGAACCCCGCTTTTGGGCTGTATTCATGCTAATGTTGACAGTTTTTTCCTCCTTTGTTACATTGTGCAAACCAAATAGAAAGTGAGGTGAGCTTGTCTGAGCAGATGAAAGATGGCAAGAAATTGGCGCTTGGGGACCAGTGTCTTGGTGACATCGACTCTGCAATCCTTTTTTTCTCTCTCTCCCTGGCTTCTCCTCTCCCTCTCATTCTCTCTGAAATGGTCTGTGCCTCCAGTAATTTACATAATACTCTTCTGACACCTTTACTTTAGTCATCAATCACAGTACCTTCTCTCAGTCTATCTTTTGTCTGAGCATGTCTCTTCTTTATCAGGCCATGCACAAAAGATTAATTTCACAGTTTTTCTCCCTTCTTTCTTTCCTTGCAAGATACAAAGCTCATGAAATGACAGAAGCAAGATAATGAAAACAACAATGCAAGCAATTTTTTTTTTTGTTCTTGCTGGTTGGATCTCAAGATACTTTTTTTAACCTCATTGTGTGCCATCTGTCTTAGAAAAGGTCTGCTCTGTATTTTTTAATACAATTCTGATGCTGTTCTGAAGAATACCTGGGAAAAAAATCCCAACCATATTTTAATCAGGCCAGAGGCACTGATTTTAAAAAAAAAAAAAAAAATTTGCTGAACAATTAAAGTGAGGGGTCCATTTCTAATGGTGGCATGGACTACTGCACAGTGCCCATGCCCCAATTAATATTAATGATCTCTTGTGCATAGCAAATTTATGGCATTTGATTGACTCACACAACTACACTTCAAGCTGTCATGTAAAGTGAAATATATGGGCACCATGGCCTAATTTGCATATGCATATGTTCTTAATATTAATTAGTCTAATGGATCTAAGGACCTGGAGATAATTTGAGTACTGGGAGAAGGAAAGCAAACAAACAAAACAAGACTCACTGAAAAGTGCCCTGGTATGGGTTGCTCCTACAGTCAAATAACTCTCCCAAAATGCAAAATAATTGACATCGATTTCTCCTCCTTCCCCATGTCTCTCCCAGGACTGGCTGAATTAAAATCTTATCGCATATAATGCATTGTTTCGGCTCTGACCCTGACACTTTTTAATTTGAAATATTTAACATGCCAGATAGATTACAGAGTTATATACAGACAAGTTTGAGTGCAGGTTTATGGGTGTAGGTCAGGGCTATGAGATTTGCAGGCCTGTGATGGGGCTATTTCCCAATACATTCCAATGTAGTTTCCATTAATATTAATGGAAAGCATGTGAGTTTATTGGGGGAAACTTGGTCTCCCCAGCTTAGCTTTGTACTTGCATGGCCTGGGAACGATGGTGCAGATTTCCAGAGGAAACTACCACTTTTGACCATCGGGTATTGGTCTTCTAAAGTCAGTGAATATTCACTTCTTTCGGTACTCTGGGGAGCAAGAGGTGACAGAGCAGGAAAGCAAGGAGGTGTCAGGGTAATCTTTTCTGTTTGACTTTTGTCATGCATGGGATTGGCTCGTGGGAAGGCTGATGTCCTAATCCTGGATGTGCCCCTAGGTCTATATAGCTCCTCTCTGTGCTAACCAACTTTAAATCTTCCCCAGGCCTGGACCAGTGAGTTGAACCCAAGCGAGTGGGCAGGGCAGGCTTCCCGTCAGTGTACGGGATCACTGACTTCATGTGCCCGCATTCATTATTAGCGCTGGGCGTTTAATATGCATGGTGATGAGTCCCTAACAAATCACCTCTTGTAAATTGTGCCCAGTTCTCTCTTACACGTTCGGCGAGAGGAATTAGTGGAGTTTGCCCTCTTGGATGTTGAAGCCGTCCTACAAACTGGCATGTGGCCTCTGCCTGCCAAACTCCCCCTCCTGAAATGAGTGAGTCATTTCACCGATTCTGCAGATTTAATACATTCACTGGACGATTGGTGGTGTCTGCTTTGCCACAGTGCAAGCTGCCTCCAGCACACTTGTGCTGAGCATGACGCGTTGACTTCAGGACAGATGGACAGGCACCCTTTTGTTGGTACAGCGAGACCTGCCCAAATGCACCAGCATTACAACGCTTTGTGCAAGCTGTGGAGTATGTTTGGATGGTGAAGAGGAGGTTGGCAGTGGGGACTATGCACGAAGTCCTTCCAGGACCGCAGAGTGCTGGAGGGAGTTAGCGAGGGAAGGGAGAGAGGCTCTGGTGCCCCTGCAAATAAGCAGAAGGCAGGAGGAGGTGACTATCACCCTGTGCAGTTGTGTAAGTGTAGTGTAATGATCCCAATGGAAAAGGAGAGTAGGCTCAGCCCTCTGGCACTGCCCAGCCTGCTGGGAGCCCTCTGCGGGAGAGACGGTGGCTTAGGACATCCCTGTGCAGTGTTCTGCATGAAGGGAAGTGGGAAGGGTGTGTGGGATGTGTCCAGCTGTTGCTCTCCTAAAGCCCGGACTGGTGGCTGCAAGGCTGTTTCTTTGCTGATGGGGAGGTGGCAGAGGAGTGACCACACATACAGCATCACTGTGACCAGGGGAGTTTCTGCGTGGGCAGTTTCAGTGAAGCTTGGGCAGCCAGCCGAGGAGCTGGGGCTGCAGCTACAGCACAACACCTTCATGGGCAATCTGCAGGGAGCAAGGCTCCACTTACAGCAGCAAGGGATGAAAATCCCAAAGGCTGGAGCATAACAGAGGCTCCCTGAAGACAAGGGTGTTTCAGAGCTGGGAAATTGGTTAATGCCATTCCCATCCTTGGGGGACATGGGGCCTCAGCCTGGGATCCCGTGCCGGACTTGCCTGGGTTGTTTCATGTAACAAAGAAAACACCCCACGCAGCTTCAGCCCATTTCCAGCCTGCAAAGCTGTAATGAATCTGCAAGTTGCTGATTGCCTTTATGAGGTGCTAAGCACCGATGGCTGCCTGATACCAGGGAGAAGAGTGTCGGCTCTTGGCCGGATCAGGTCTACAGTGAGTTGTTCTATAGAAAAAAATTACTTTCCTGTACGAAGGCATCACTTATATACTGAATATATACAGCAAAACCTGGAAAGCCTCTAGTCACTCATTTTAGCTGCTAAAATGCCTTTAGGCCAACATTCCTGCTGTGAAAGGGGTTATGGACATGTCATATGGGGGTCATCAGTGAAAAATATACCCAACTTTTGTTATTCTTAAGTCTAAATCAAAAACCTCTTTTCACAATCCACTAAGGGACGATTTACTAGAGAGTAGAATGTGGTATCAATTATTTCTGTGGGCATCCTTTTTGTTATAAGAAGCAAAGAGGATTGCTTGAGAGTCAATAGCATGACTCCATCTCAGATTACTAAATAATGAAATGCTAAACTTGGCCTAGAGTAAGGACTATTGCTGTCTCAAAGGGACCAGAGGCTTCAATTAAATCAGAGGACAGTGTTCAATGAATGAGAAAAGGATGCTTAAGGTACGATGACATATTACCGGATTTTACATTTAATTGCAGTGCTTTGTTCTTTTAATAAAAGCACGAGAGCAGTGGATCTCCATTATGGTCATCTGGTGGCATTGTTCACTGTGGACAGTTTATTGTAATTTATTGGCTATGTTTAATCCCTCTATTTTTCATATAAATGAATTCTGTCTGCTTTATTTTATGAATTTTCTTTGCTTTAAAAAAAAAATAGCACCTAATAGTTATTTACACACAAAAGAGGTTTTCCACTGAAATACTCAACGGTGCAAGGAAGAAACAACCCAGCCTACTATGAAACTGGAATGAAAGCGAGTGCTTCTGGTCAGAGGTGTTTAACTCTGTGTCAGCCAAGCAGGTATTGTCACTTGCAGAGCACTGTGGCTGCACAGCGGCAGTCTCTCGCACGTGCTGTGTAACCTCGGAGGTTTTGAAAGGGTCCAAGCTCCCAAGACCTTGGCACGAGAAGTTAAGCAAAAGACAGGGAGCTGTGGTCCTGACGTGCTTCCCCCAAAATGTCCTCGTTCATTCTGTGGGGCTCTGTGACACTGAGCTTTCCCGTACTTGGGCTGTGCCGGAGCTCACCGTGGGCACAGGAGCCTATACATGGAGTGGCTTTCTGGATTTCTGGTCCAGGAAAAATTGGTTTAAAAATCCCCTGCCCCCAGAGGTGAGTTTCAGCCTCCCTGCTTGGTGCCCTGGGATAACGTACAACACATGGCGGTAGTTTAGCTGGAAAACCACAGGAGCATGTGTATGTGATTATACATATGTGTATGCACACATGCATGCATGTATAGATATATTTATAGTTTTATGTTTGCATATATAGTTATCCATATTTATTTTAAAATGTAAATTTATAAGTGTTTTTATATGGTTGCCAGGCAAATACCTCCTTTTAGACATTTTTGCTGTGACACGTCATCGCTGTGACTTGTCTCATCTGATCACACCAATCGTATCCCATTATATAAATGATGAAATTGTCAGTGATTTAACTAACGTAACCTGATGCATCACGGCAACACTGTGGTTACTGTCAGCTTAGGAAGGGAGAAGTTGAGAGACTTGAAAAACTCAGATTCTCATCCATATTTTTAGAGGGTGGTTTGGTGGGGGGTTTCTTTTTTTTTTCTTTTCATTGAAAGGTCCTTGTGCAGGAGAAGGACTCTTAAATGCACCTGAATACAGTGCAGTCAAGCAAAGGCAGGGGAGACAGCCTCTCTTCAGCCCCGGACAGTGCATGTCTGGTTTTTGGGCAAGATCCTCCCTGAAACAGGGTCACAGTGAGCTGTTCAGTTTCCTGTTTAAACAGGTTGGGTGTCTTTCTTTCATTTCTGCCTTGTTTCAGCTTGCCTTGTGTCAGGGCCTGTCTTGGGAAATGTGGCAGTTCAGTGAGGACGGTGGGATAAGACAACTCTCAGAAGTAACGACACAAAACGAACGGCAATCAGCCCTGCTGAAAATGCCGCATGAGGTTTCTCACTGGGGTGGTTTCTGGGCTCAGGGGAAGGTTGTGAGCTGTGTTGCTTACTGGGGAGAAATTTCTTGATGGTTTTATCTGGAGGGTTTTTTTGGTGGGTTTCTTTTCAATGAGCATGCAATGCTTTTAACAGCCTGCGGTATCTAATTTTTATAACATCATTTAGCCATGTGACAGCGTCAGAGTAATGAATTCAGGAAGTGTGCAGCGAGGATTGTCTGTGGAAGAGGGTGCAGACAGTACTTAACTCCCTATCGATTGCAGCGAGCAACTGATAAACAAGTGAGTGCCTCCTGACCACCCAGAAAAGGTGCTGCAGGTCCCAGACCGTTGATTGTTCAAGTGTGGGATTGGGACTATAATCTGCAATCTCAGCCTTTTAGCGCCTGGAAATTGCTTTTGCTCTTACCAGGGCAGACCTGTTCAAGGGTGACGGTGTCAGATTGCTCCCTCCCAGGTGGCTGTACATCAGGGGCCGGGCTGTGTCTGGGTGTAGGACCAAGCAGTGCGCCCAAGCACCACTTGTGCATGTGGCCGATGCCACGCACCGCATACCAGCCCCCTTGGCATGAAGTCCTGTGCTGTGCAGGGGAGAATTATAGCTGTGAACTGGGCAGTCAGTGTACCAAATGCACTGTATTTGTCATAGCTTCTTCTTCCAGGGGCTAATGCAATGTGACTCTGCCGTATGCATATTTGTAAATTACCATATGATGAATACAGGGCCGTACTACGGCAAACCCTTCCTCTTGACAAAGTGCTGTGCCTATTCCCAGTTCTCCCTGGCCTCTGTTTTTGTTAATTTTACACTGAAGGATCAACATGCCCAGGATGCACGCGTGCATCCATCTCTCTCCCTCTCAAAGGAAATTAGTGCTTTCCTGTCACCGCAGGTGATATGAGAAGGGGAGGAAGTACACAAACTGATTTATCTGGAGCTGTCAGCTGTTTTGAGGATGTTGACTACTAAGGGTGTCAGCTCCTCCTCAGTAGTTGGCTGACTCTGAAGAAGACCCCATTCCTCATTAAAAGAGCACTGAGCTGCACTTGAAAGTGACTTTCCCACTTGTTCTCCTCTCACAAACATCACAATAACAGATTTGCTGTTTAAAGTGGCATGATCTTCATGCCAGGCCCAGGCAGCTTTGTAAAATACACCTCTGCAGCACTTGGTAGCATCGGTACCATCCATGCAAAATTCATTTGAGGTATAAACTAGAGACTATCATCACAGATGACAGTTATAGCAAATCAGCACACTGTGTACAGTTTCATCCTTTATTCACATTATGTATCCTAACAAACATCATCCTAGCAACACAGTTTGTTGAGAGTCAAACACAATATCCCACAATGCCTTGCCATGGATGGATGTGAGAAATCGCGGCTGTAAGAGCCTGATACAGCCTGAAAAGGAATCAACACTTCCTGCTGTCTTTTTAGAGGGCTTTTTCCTTCTCCCACTGCAGCCTTGGGAGAGATGTGGGAAGGGAGCCTGCGTGAACTGGGGGTCCCTGCTGCATGCCGATCTGTGCAGGAGCAAAGTGGAGTGTTAGTAGCACTGGGAAGTGGATCAAAATGTGTCAAGACTCGAAATCAGAAGGGTTGAGGAAGAAGAGGAGGGACTATCACATGAGTAAATTGAGTAATATTGGGGAAGAAATATTACTCAGCTACAAGACTATATCTTCCTTCTTTTTAATAACTGCTTAGTGAAAAAGCACTACCAAGGTATTGAAAGTGGAAAGAAAAAGAAATCTCAATTTAAAAATGTATGTCTTTGGTATAGAATTCCACTCAGACCTGACAGAGATGTTTCCTGAGCGGAGTCGGGTGTGATTCGTATAACATTTTGCCAGCCTCTGGGGAATGTCATCTCCTCCTGATGTCTCCATTTGCAGGAAAGGCTTCATTGCAAGTACAGCACCAGGCTCCCACACCAAAGGGCTGAGTTCACTTTCAGACCCTGACATGTGCTTGCGCTGTGAGATATGGCAGCTCATTTTCTCTAATCCTTGCCCTGAGACCTGCTAAAGCATGTGCTTTTCCTTATCCCCGGTCATGATAGCCCTTGCTCATGTGCTCTGTGTTAGGGAGGAGCTGCTGCCTCCCCGGCGTGCTGGTCAGTCCATGGTGGGGCTGCCGGTTCTTTAACACTGAACCCCTCAGGTGGGGACAGCAGGATACTCTCCCCTGTCTCCCCTGTCCCTAATGCAAATTATGTGTTTCCGCTGCTGGAAAAGCTATGAGAAGAGAGGCTCCAGCTCCTGTCTGAGGTGCGTCCTCTGATAGGAGCAACCAGAGATCATGCTCATGAATTCTTTTGCAGGGAGCAAAACTTTTCCAGGATGAAGCACTTTTTTCAAAAGACCCTGATTATTTTTTTTTCTCCTCCTATTTTGAACAAAATTGTCACTTGATGTCTCTCTGAGATGGAAATATCTTAATCAATAGGCTGCTAGAAATGTGGAAACATCTTGGAAAATCATCCTAAGTGTTACTAAGATGTACCCAATTTCTGAATAAGCATGGAGCCACTTTCACAGCAAATGTGATCCAGCGTGTAGTTCTGCAGTTCAAAAGTAATAGAGCCAGTGAGAAGTGAATGCCAGAGGAGATAAAGTCAACCCTTCCCTGCACAAATCCCTCAGCAGAGGAGGTAACATGGATACTGAGTTCAGCAGCCTTTACACAAAGCAAAGCGTAGTACCAAGCAAATGCCTGAAATATTGAAGACTGGACCTTAGTCCAGAACAGAGCCCTCCCAACCTGTGGGGAGGTTTACCTCTTGCCCAGGAATGCCACAAAATAGGATCATCCATCATCCTCAAAGTTTATGTCTGGGTCCACAAGCAAAATACTTAGAAGTCTGGATCCAGAGATGGGTTTTGGGCTCAGCTCTGCATAATTCATTGTTGTGGAGCAATCCTGTAAGAAAAAATAATTTATCTCATTTTTTAAAGTGTGTGCAGGTTTTGGTGTTATAGCTGAAAGGACAGTTGGGGTCCTGTGGGTGGGAAGTCAGAGAAACACTAAAAAAATAGCCGTTATGGTTATTAATCAGAATTTTGTATACTTTTCAATTCGCTTCTCCAGGACTGATTCCACTGCACAATAATTAAAAAGAAACCCGTTCTGACTGCGGTGTCCCCCCACCCGCGGAGTGGTGCCTGGCTGATCCCATTGTCTGCACCCTGAATGCTGAGCCTACAGTTAATAATTAGTTAGCAGCGCTTAAATGAAATCGCACAACCGATTCTCTGGTACACTGGCAGAGGCGGTGGCTGAGCCAGCCAGGACTTTGTCGTCTTGGCAGGGAGAAGGAGTGCTCACTGCCATCCTGCAGCCAACGTGCCATGCCTGTGCACGGGAGCTGGCGTGGCCAGGGCAGGATGGCTGGCAGCAGGTTGAGCTTGGCAAAGAGGTGCGGGCAGGAGGGAAAGGGGATGTTTTTGTCATCTTCTGGGGGGGGGGGGGGAGAAAAGAGACTCTTTTTTGGTAGGGATGTTTCCCGGAGATGTCTCTCAGGTTCATATTTATTGTTTATTGCCCGTAAAACTGTGTTTCTATGCTTCACAAAGCCATCATTTCGATGTAGTCTGCCTAGCCTGAAATGATAAATGAAAGCAATGAAGGGAGAGGAAGGGTGTTCTGGTGATTAAAACTCTGGATTTGACTTGAGAAAGTAGGTTTCAGCTCCATCTCTGCCACCAACTTTGGGGTGACTTTTGACCAATTGTTTAATCTCTTTGGGCTTATGTGAGCTAGGGAGAACGGTGATTTCTCCCTTTTCTTTTTGGTTTTTTTTTTTTTTTTTTTTTTTTTTTGCCGTGTCCGGTTAGGCTGTCCAAGTCTTCCCATTAAGGATCCTTTTTACTATGTAATGTGTGACCAAAATGGGATGCCACTGTAATTGAAACTCCTATTCCCAGTATTTTAACAACACTTTCATGGATATACAGAGGGAAAATAGTATAGTAATTAGAAGGGATGTGAATGATGAGAGTGTTAACTGTGGTGAATGGTGAACCTCAGAGAAATCCTTCTCTGACTGGAGCAGGTCCATTTCCCTCAGTGGTGATTGAAATTAGTATGGGTTATTTTATAGAGGTACTCATAAACTGGAGGAAGTGTGATGGCCTCTAGATGTAAAAGGTCAGAACAGATGATCTAATAGTTCTTTTTAGCCTTAAAACTATGGAGAAAAATGAAGGCTTTTAAAAATTATTCTTTTACCACAGTTAGAGAGGAAATGGAAAGATGGGATGGCAGAGCTAAACCTGAAACTCGGACATACCTATCCCTGTCCCTTCGCTTAGTCCTGTGCCTGTAGGTTTCCCACTGGGCCACATGTCCCAGAGGGTCTCCGAGTCGCCTCTCTAAAGGGTGCCTGAAAGGCAACTGAAAAAGCCTATTGTCAGGAGGCTTTAATTCACTATTACAGGTGATCATCTCTCCGTTGGAAGTGCAAGGGTCCATAAATCAAGAAATGGTTGAAAACTTCTGCTCTGTTCTTTGCCAGCAGTTAAAGACACCTCACTTCAGCCACATTTATGTGCCCATCTTGATCTCCCACACCTGTTCCTACTGCTGAACAGGGCATGTCTTGCCTCCATTGTCAAACCAGCCTGTGGCCCTCTTTTAATTTTCTCTTTTTCTACTTACCCTGCAGTTAAATGTCCCTAAAATGACAAATACATAAAGACCTTAATATACAGCACCGTTGCATACCAGATACACAAGTGCACCTTGGTACGAGTACTTTGCAGACAAAGAAACGTAATCGCTCATCAGCGCTATTGTTTTTGCTGCATGTGTGGTCTGGATCAAGGGCTCAGTGTGTGTTTGGCAGTGGAGTGGTTCTCTTAAGGGTTTGGAGGTACTGCTCCAAACAGGAGCCCTCCTTGGCTGCTTCCCTTAGCATCTCCAACCAGACTCAGCCAGGGAAGGAGATCCCATGAGCAGCCCAGCACTGCCTGCGATATTGCGTCGTGGACACCCTCCCATCCTCCACCTTGCAAAGGTGACCTTACGGTCCCAGCATGACTCTGCATCACCGTAGTGCTGTCAGGATGGATGAGCAAATGCAGAGGGATCTCTCCCCTCCCCAGCCTTGGCCAGGTAGCGGGTTAGGGACTTCCCAAACCAGAGGCTGAGCCAGATCATGGTGCTTGGCAGTCCTTCGTAGACCTCTACTGTGAATTTGTCTAATCACATTTCAAATCCATTTATATTCCTGGCCTCCACAACATGCTGTGCAGTAAGTTGCATAATTTAGTTATGCTTTGTAAAAGTGTTTCTGATGGGCTATTTTAAACCCGCTGCCTCGTATTTGGGTGTACACTAGTTCTTATGCTGTGAGAAATAATGACTAGTTCTTTTCTATTTGCTTTCCCTATACTGTTCATAATTTTATAGACTTTATTGTGTGTTCTCTGATTTTCCTCTATCATTTTGTAGCTTGAAGGGCTACATTTTTTACAGAAGTCAGCACAATGGGAGATAAGTAGAGGATTTGGTGGGTTATTGCAGATCCTGAAATATAGAAGAAAAATTGATCATCAGCTGAACCAAAAATGAAATTTTAGACTTTTTCTGAAAAAAAAAAAAATAAAAAAAGTTTAAAAAAAAACCCAAAACCTTTAAAAGGTCAGTTTTGACATTCAACACTTGTTTCAGAGTTTAATTTCAATGTTGAACACTTTTGTTTTTATGCAAGCTAATAATTAAAGAATATCAAGGTCAAAGAGATTTCATACAAAAGGGTTGAGATGTTTTTGCTTCGAGAATTGCAAAATGTTTGCATGCTTCTCTGAAACTTTTCCTCCTCAACCTGTCCATTCAGTCAAATCTGCAGATTTTTCACCCAAAAGGCTTGGTTTTACCCAGGTATAAAGAGAAGCTGGCTTGAAAAATTTAATCTAAAACACACATTTTTGATCGCATATAAAAACTCTCCCAACACAAATCCATCAAAGATCTCATGCCAGACAGATTTTCCATGGGTTTTATTTTGTGTGCGCTAAACACTCCGCAAAAAAAAAGCCTGTCCAGAAACAGGAATCCAAGGGCTGTTTAACACTAGATTTTCCCCTTGTATAACAATTATGTAAACATGCATGCTAATTGACATCGGATGCGACACTGTGAATATGTGAATGGTGTTCAATAGCCATCATAATTTCTCATTTTACTGCTTTTGGTTGCGTAGGCTAGTAGTCGCATGTAGTAGGACAGAATACAAAACACACGGCGTACTAGTGCCAAACTACCTGAAGATTATTGCTTTTCCCTGCTGGTGAAGTGTGCCTGGATTTTTTCACCTTTTCAAGCTCAGTCTTTGTTTCTTTATTTATGTTTTATAAGAGGAAGAAACTAATTAATCTCTTTCCCCAAGGAACGCAGGCGTGTGCTTGTTCCCGCCTGAATTTTGCTGAGGGTGAATTCCTCACCGCGGTGGTTTTGAGTCCTTGGAATAGAATGGGAATGGATCTGCCTGCTCCTGACGTCTGCTGGAGCTGGATTGTCTGTCTGTCCTGAGGTCCTTTTGGGGACCAAAGAGGGAAAAATCGATTGGCAGGTAGTTTGCACCTTGTGTGGCGATGGGACCTGTGGGCGCCAGCAAGATTTCTTTTCCGCAGTGCAGATATTGTCTGGGATAGTTTTTTGGTTGACTGGGAAGGCACGTTAGTTCTAGCAAATCTAAGCAAGCTTGTGTTTCCTTCCCATCATTGCAGTGTTGGATTCAGTCTTAGTCTTTGTATTATTAGTCTGCCTAAAACCTGATTTTTAATTATAAAAGGAGAATTTATTTAAAAATTCATGCAAAACAGATATATAGATTGTGCTGAAATATGCAATATCCAGTAGGAAATGCCCTATATTGTACGCTGGGTTTATTTAGAGTAAATTTAGTAAGATCAGGACACATTTTAATATACAAATTATGTTTGTTTTCAAGCTACAGTATTCTGTCTGGACTCAGCCTGCTTCCATTTTTTTAACCATTAATCTTGCTTTTTGCCCCTAATCCTTTCTTTGCTGCAATGAGCTTTCACTATGTGTGTGTGGGGAGGGAAAGCCCTATTAGATTATAACATTTTATGAGTTGTCAACGATATAATGACATTAGCCACCTGACTGAGAAGTAAAAACCTTTGTGGTGTCACATAACAGGTTAGAATGGGCTGGTAAGCCCTTGTGAAATAAACAAGGTAAAAAAAAAAATCCTCCAAAATGTATATTTAAATGGGTGGCTATAACCCCTCCCTGCTTATTAGACCACCGAGGGCACATTAAATATTTTATACCTATATATCTTCTGTCTCTATAAAATAGATAAAGATAGGCGCGCACATGTACATACATACACACATGCATAGACACACAAGTCTTTCAAAATCAGAAAGGTCTCAAATTTAATTGGAATGGAAAACGCTAACTAATTGGCATCCAAATTTGATTTGCTGTAGAAACCTCATATTTGTTTGAAACACAACACTGTGTCTTGGAACACAAGCCCAGTCCTTCAAAAATCATACACGAGAACTGTGGAAGAATCAATTAAAGTTGATTTGGCAGATCTGCTTTTGACAAATATAAAGAAATCTCTGATTAGGCTGAGAAGAAAAGAATCCCTCTTTCGTGCTCTCTCTATTCTCTCCCTCTTTAAAGGCAGTAGATGTCAGAAGGGGGTGGGTAGTGATATGCAAAACACGGCCTCCATAACCAAAGTAGCCTGCAAAATTAGGTGTCAGCATGCAAAGCTTATTGATGTATGAATGCGGAAAATGAAAGCCGGCAGTAGACAGACGGGGCTAAAGGTGAGACAGCCACAGTGAAAGCAGCTGTACATCTACGTCAAGGTGTTGCTATATGAGCCTGCTTTTTTCTGGAGGGCCCCAGCCTAACAAGCTGTGCCTGGCCATAAAATGATGAAACAATACAATGTAGGCACACACTGTGTGAATACCAAATAAATTGACTTGGACCCCCCCCCTTCAAAGTAGGCCTGTGTATTCATTAATAAATTCATATTCTGAGTTTTCAATAAAAGAAGAAAATACAGTGTAAACTGGAGTTACTTAGTGACACCCAGCTCATTGCTTTTTATTGTTGCTTGCAGCTACGAAGCCTTCGCTGTGCACTAGTAGAATTTATTACTGTCTGTCTTTGTGGCAAGTTGGCGAAGTGAGCCTTTTGAAGAAAATTGACCCACACTTCATGAATATGATGAAAAATGCCAATAACACTACAAAGACAAAGCTCTTGACATTAGTGTGCAAAGAACTAAGAGACAGTAATGAAAATATTGCAATTACAAATCATATCCCTCCTCCCCGGCCGAGGGGCGTGGGCATTCGGGGGCCGCTGGGGAGCCCTGAGACCCTGCTGGATGTGGGGGGGGGGCGCTGTTTCACTGCCTGGCCCCCTCCCCATCCTCTGTGCTTTGAAGGAGGAAAGGGGTTAGAAGAGGAAAGCAAGTGAAGTGCTTAATCCAACAAGGATTTCCCTCCTAGAAGGTTGCCCCTTCTTCTCTCTGAGCCTGCGTGAAGAGGGAGAGTGGCCTCGTTGCTAAGGCACAAGATTAGGAGCCATGGGGTCCAGCTTGTGCTTGCCATTCTGCCACGCTCTTCCTACAAGGTCCTGGACACAAATCACTGCAAGATTCTGTGCCTCAATTTCCCCTTCTGTAAAATAGCTTTTTTTCTTCTATGCTTTATGAATGTAGCCTACTTTGACCAGCATCTTCTCTGAGCTACCTTGTTCTGCTTGTGTGCCTGCACCTCTCCACTCTTTGGTATTGCAGTAATAGTGATAGGTTAAAAATTAGCATCTTGCAAGGAAAGTCTGTCTTACAGGCTCTGTCCCAGTGAAGTGAAAGAGAAAACAAGAAGTTATGTGACATGCAAAAGTGCTCCATTTAATTTTTTGCCCTGGTGATGAGCAACTCAATCAGTGAAAATATATAAGGAACAAATAGGGCAGGCTTTTTTCTTTCTTCCCAGCAGCTGATGGAGCACTAGAACAAAGCAACTTCAAGACAAAAAAAAAAAAAAAAAGAAAAAAAAAAATTAAAACCAGCAACTATTTAGCCCTATGTTGAACATTTGCCACTTTTTGAACTTATTATTAATCAATCAAATTTTCCATCACCAAGATAAACTCCAAGTGCCAGGCACTTTGTTTGTGCATTCTGCTCTTATATTTATTGTGGAGACACCTGCTAAAAAATCAAATAAAAAGCAAGCATGCTATCTACTAAATTTGTATGTGACAGTCATAGGTGTATCTTGCCATGTTGGAATATGGGTGCCAGAACAAATCAGTTCAGCTTTGCCATTCTCATGCTCCTCTTTCCACATGTAGGAGATGACTCTTGTAAATTAAGGCAAACCATGACTGTTTTCCTCTGTGAGACGTGGCCACTGACAAGATAATCATGAAATCGGCCGGAGCAATTCTGCAGGTCTGTATGAACTGATGGGCACCCAAATGCAGGCTACTTGGCAACTGCACTTCGATCTGACTCCATCAGACCTGTGCCACTTGTGGATCCAGGCTGCCTTGGGAACGTGAGGGGCTTCAGATGTGCGGACATTCCGCTAGTTCTCATGCAAGGCCCTTCTGCTTTGGATATTGGATGTTGCAACATGTACAAATTGTCTGCTGCATTTGCCAGTGTCCTTGCATTACCCATTTTGAGGCACACAAGGGCCTGTTGGGATTGCTATTAGGTGTCTGTAGAGCATGGCAGTGGAGCGAGGACCAAGCCCTTATCCTCAAAACTAGCTGTTTTGTTGCCAGCCTGTCAGATGTGATTTCCCCAGGTTGTTCAGATGTCATCAATGAGGCCATGGCAAGACCCCAAGGGCTCTGGCCATGGGCCTTTAACTTGAAGCTGGCAATTGAATGGAGTAGAAGACAACTGATTAAACCATCTTACAATCAACTTGCAATGAGGAGCTGAATCAGTAACGATTCCCCATTCCTGAGTCTGCTTTTCCTAGATGCATTCCTCTTACTTAATGGACAGAAATTGAGATGCGCCCCAGTTTCTCTCCCTTCTCTTTCCCTATGCTTTCTCCATCATTTCTATGGAAATGATACCCACAGGATGGGAGACACAACAGGCTTCGGCATGTCTACACCTTTTAGATATGCTATGTAGTATGAAGATCCAGATACGACCCTGAAGCACTCAGACCTCTGCATGCACGTCAAGGTATCTTCAGCATCTTGACCATCTCTTTTCTCATGGTGCGGTGTCATTTCTCTGTCCTGGTCGTGAGAAAGACCCACCACATCTGAGGAGTCGAAGTAAGTGGCTGTACCAGTGCCCCTGGGTGGCCGAATCCTTCCATGGAGCATCCTCATTAGAAGCACCATGAACCCAATAGGAGGAAATTACTCTGCTTTAGGAGAAGTAAACTGGATGTGATACTGTTTTCCATGTTTTATAAATTACTTAAAGTTTTACAGTAAATTATGAGGAGAAAAGGGATGGAAGAGGAAAGTAAGTAAAGAAGCATCCAAACAGCAGAAGCAGCTACTGTATAACAGGTGAAAAACCAGCAAAACAGACTCATTATGTCTGAGCTTCCATCATTCTGAAGCAACAGCAGATTAGAAATCATTGCTTGTGTTATTTGGCTTTGAAAACAAGGCTGATGCAGAAAGCTCAACAGGAAAATGTGAGACCACCACATAGATCAGAATGATACCAGTGTAAAGAACAAAAAAAGGGATGGAGCTAGTGAGAGCAAGCAGATTGCCCAGCTATAAAAAGCAGTGTTGAAATCCAGAGGAAAGTTTCATCAAAGGCTGGCTTAAGTGCAAAGGTTCAGACCTGACTAAGGAGCAGCTCATTTTTTGTTGCTGTAGAGCAAGACCTGCCTCCTAAGATCTGAGCGAGTGAATGAATGTCGTTCTCTTGCCCAGGTGAATGAGGCAGTGGCACAGTGTGGCCACAGATGGGGAAGCTCACAAGTAAAGATAAAGCCATTAGATAACATATTGGAGTGACTCCGCTGAGTCACTGAGCATTCAGCCTGCTCAGTAAAAAAAAAAAAGAGGAAAAGGAAACACTGTGTAATTACACAGCTGCCCAGTTCTAGCTTCTCATTCCTTGTTTCTGTGGCCGTCAATATTAGGCTTCTAGACTTCTTTCCAGAGCATTTTGTGGCTCGCCTCTCTAACAAGCGGTGTCCCATATACATTAAATAACCTTCCATATGAAGCTACACATTTCATGCTGGGATGCTAACACTGGCGCATTCCTTCCTGTTGCTGGAAACGTGGACCAGCCTTGTGGTGAGCCGACCCCCGGATCAAAAACACTTGTTCACCTTGTCCCTGTAGCTCACAAAAAGTGCAACTAGATAACAGGACAACTTATTTGGCATAATTGATTATGGCTAATGATGACTGGAAATCCAATTGTGACAGTGCCAGACTTATCTGTGCTTTAGATATGAGGAGATATATTTTTCAGATCTTGGCATGTTTAGTATTTTTGGATGAACAATTTATCTACCTGGGTTCATTCTGCTGCTCCCAGAACTGATTGTATATTAGCAAGTCTCATGAAAATCATGCGTGACATTACTCTTGCATCTATATATTGAAAAGAAATTAAACTGGGGCTGGATAAAAGCCCTTTGAAGTCAGTGGAAATGTCTCCCATCAACTTCAGTATGACCAGATGAACATAGAAATATAGGATTGGAAAGGACCTCCTGGGTCACTGAGCCAGTCCTCTGCTGTTCCCTGCACTCCTTTATATAATCCCTTCTCCATCGGTTGTTTCTCTTTAGCCTGCCTACGGGCTGATGATGTGCTCAGCATATTGCTGAAAATGTTATCAAAAATGATATTTTTGCATTACAGGTAACCAACGGTTCCTGTGTGTTTGATTTGTCAGCTCTTACAGGACTGAACAATTCCCATACATCATCTTAAAAATATAGTTAGGTGAATGAATGCAGGTATCTGGAAGAATGAAAGGGGTACAGAACTATCTATATGCAGTCTATGTGTTTGTCAAAACTCTGAATACTCATGCATGGTATCTAGTAAATAGTGGATGGGATTCTTCAGTGATCCTTGCAGCAAATAGTGGGGACTGATCACTACAAAATGAAAGGGACCCAGTTTTGTGGCAGTATTTCCAGTCTGTATGAGTTAAAAGCTATAGGTAAAGGAGGCCCAGGTTCTTTCTTTTTTGGTTTGGTTTGGTTTTGTTTTTTGTTTTGTTTTTTTTTTTTTTGTTTAGTTTTTTTTTCTGTACAGTATTGTAAATGCTGAAAGTGAAAAGAAATTGTTGAAAGGTATGTCTAGGAAGATTTCATGAATTTTATTCAATACCAATTATTTAAAGAGAAGATAGTCGAGAGGGCTGGAAAGGGTTAAAATTAAAAGCTGTTTCTAAAGCCTGCAATAATAATACAATAGACTGGTAGTAGCTACAGGCAGAATTTACTGTCCTTGGTCTGGTGAACCAATATTAACCCTTCAAGTGTCCTGGATGGCTCTGTGCACAGTGTCACTTTCTGCTGCAGTGTATGGATGTATGCTTTCCATCAGATTGCTCAATTAATTATAATTGTCTTACCTTTAAAGGGATGGCCCTGGGCATACCAGGGGGTGTGGCCCTCATGGGGTTTTGTTTCAAGCCATATCCTACTGTCTCCAACTCAGTCAATGAATCTTACTCATCAATATTTAATGACACAAGTGTACCTTCTTTTTTTTTTTTTTTTTTAAATTATTCTTCTACACAGCTAGACAGGTGCATTGTCTTCCCATTATGTTTTGGTGACAGAGAAGATGCTGCCTAGCTCTGTGTTAGCTTCTAAGAAAGAGAAGGGTAGACCCACCAAAAAATATCAGGGGGCATTACCTGAATATTTCAGAAATGGGCATTACAGACCTCTTGCTCTGCCTCGGAGATGTGACAATAGGTGTCTCACTACAGATTCATTACCGAACAGGTATTCATCAGCTTCAAAGCAGCTTTTACCAACTGTGTAGCACACAGGAAGAAATTGGTTTTAAGGAACAGGGTAGGAGAGACATCTCAAAGACTCTGCTTATTTTATTCTTTTAGTGCAACCTTTGCTGCTCTAAAAGCTACCAGTGACACATTTTGTGCTGTTTGCACCTTGGTGTAGTCTTAGGCAAGAACCACATCCTGTCTATTATTGATATTTTATGGCAAAGTAAAGCAATTTTAAAACATCAGGCTGCCCATCTGCTATGAACTACTTTTCACAGTATTCAAAATAGATGTGTTTCCCTTTCCTGTTTTCATATGAGTGAAACGCAGGCCACAGTTAGGTTATGAGACTGGGGGCCAGGAATTTTTCTACTTTTAATCCTGTCTCTGACATTGATTCCTTCATTAGCCTTGGGCAAGTCATTTCACTTGGATATATTCGAATCACCACATCTATAAAATGGAGATGCAGTGAGGTGTCATGGAGATTTATTAGGCTGTATCTGCAGCAGACTTTGAAGAAGTCAAACTGTATACACCTGTTAATGAATGGAATTTTAAAATATGAATGAAAACATTTTCTCCTTTCAGAAGCCCAAGTTCTAAGTGTCCTGCAGACCTGTGACTACTGCTGCAGTCAGCAAGTACAATTTTACACTCACTGTGCAAACTCATCAAAGAAAAATGAGCTAAATGTTAACTTCATGGCAGCTGAACACCAGACAGTCTCCTGGTCAGAAATGTGTTGTTTTTGCTAGAGATCATATTGTCCCTATGAAATGTAAAAAAGCATGTTTTGCAGTAAAAAAATTGCCAGGAGTAATTTAGAGAGTTGGTGCTCTGAGACTGGTAGATATACAGGGAAATTAGATTCCTGCATAATTTTAGCACTATGGACTAAAATCCTAGCTTTGCGTGAGAGTTTTGCTACCAGCCTCGATAAAGCCAAAATCTCATCCAACTTATTTTCTAGTAAGCTTTGGTAAGAGACTTGGAGGATTCACTAGGACTTGGAGCCTTTCAAGCACCAGTGACTTGGTCTGGTGAAGGTTAATAACCAGTGGAAGCCTTTCTAGCATCTGGCCTGTAGAGGAGCTTGCGAGATGAGTTGGTCCCATTCTGTACTGCCTGCATTGGCTGTGCTGAAGTTTTGGTCTCGGCAGAAAGGCATTATATTGGACATGTGGCCCTATGTGCCTCACCAGTCTGAGCCACACACTTGGGTATGAGGCAAAACTCACCTTTGGCACCATCCAGAACCGAAAGAAGCTGGTGCCAAACTCACATTGTCCTTACTCATGCCGGACTTTCTGTAGACAAGAATAAATCTCCTCCATGACTAATCTGTGCATGACTCACCAACTGTATCATAACGCAAACATCGAAGAGCTGTGGGAAACAATGGTGCACTGAGGCATGTTTTAAATGAATACTGACCCCACTCAGCAGACAGTGAGATTCATACAGAAACTCGGCGCAGGAGGGGGTTTCTGCAGAGATGGGCAGCGTGAGCACAGCGTAGTCCTCAGCCCTCCTGCTGCCCCTCTGCTCAGCCGCTTCCTGGCCAGTCCCCAAGGCTGTCAGCTACCAAACAGTTATTGTTACCAGTTTCCAAGCATCTTTGCCCAAAGATACTAAATGCTTTCCCTCCTGTGGCATGTCAGCAGTGATGCAGAGTTTTTGAGAAGACCTCATGATACAAAGTGGTGGTCGTACGGCTGGGAATGGGAGTAGGTGATACTGAGCACAGTCTGGAGAGAGGAAGGCACTTGGGTGAGGCAACAGATGGGACTTTGGGTGCAGCAGGGTTACAAGGAGATAGAGCAAGAATAGGAAGGATAGGTCTCCAACAAGACTTAAAGTAATCCTAAAAAGTCATGGTGAAATAATAAAATCAAGTTCATTTTAGTCACACAAAGCAGTGTGAAATCAGCTCTTCCCTGTCCAGACGCTGTTTTAATCACATACGAGTCAGAGCGTGCACAGACGGTGAGCATAGCTGTGTGCTCATGCTGGTTTGTAACATGCTGTCACTTACAGAATGGTGGAAAATAGTGACCAACAGGAGAACATAAGGCCTAATCCTGCAGGGCATGGCACTGTGCTTGGACCTGAACGAAAGCAGTAAGGAAAGGTAACCCCACTGAGATACAGCCACTCTTGTGTGAGCAGCGATGGCAATAGGCATTTTGCTTGGGAGAATTAGGAAGGAGCATAATGGTCCTGGACACCCTGTGGAGGGACGCTGAGCAGGCCTCCTTTCTGCTCTTTTGGGGAAGGTTCAGCACAGGACTCTTCCTAGCCAAGGGAAACAAGGAGCAGGAGCCTGGTCCTGCCCCTCCAGCCATGCATACTAAAGCATTGCATGGGAAGGCTCCTCAACCATATCTGATTTACCTTCCAGGACATGATGGAGCAATTAGCCTTCAGTAGCTGAGGAAGGGGCACATCCGTGAAAGAGATGTTCATCTTCCAGGAGCAGTCTCTGACCTCTTCAGTCTGGCATACAATTTAACATACAGAGCTCAGCCGTGGCTGTTTCCTATGGGCTGACAGCTTGCTTCTCCAGCCCCTGCTTAACTTGGTAGTCATAACTGAACCCATAATTCCTCTTAGCATGTAATATTACAAAAAACGACTTTTAAAAAGTCAAGAATTTTTCCTGCATGGTCTAGCTGTAATATGTTTTTAAAAGACAGTGCTCAGGCCTTGCTCCCCTCTGAGCACAAAGCAGCTGGGAGTGTTGCAGAGGGAGCTCCCTTAGCCCTGGGGGAATGGGTAAAGAGGGTGTTTCCTGTGACTTGTTTGCAAACCCCGGTGGCTATTTTGAGGAGAGGCTCCTGGGATTTTATGCAGTCATGTATATCCCTTCTGACTTGGAAAGATGGATTCTGTCCAGGGTTTGGCTAAAAACAAGAAAGGAGGGCCCGTGTTCAAAGGATGAGTTTTGCTGTTTTAGAAATAAAATGCAGCTAAAGAAATCACCATTTACCGCCTCTGCCTATACCCAGATTAAATAAGGAAATCAATGAATGAATGCAAATGTATCCAAGTTTATTGACAGCTAAAGCAGTAGGTGCAGACCCGTAGTAATATGAGAGGATCATGCTCCAAAGGCACCTGGAAGCACAGACAAGATCAGATCAGGTCAAAGAGGGAACCTTGGCAGCTCTGGTCCTGCTCTGCGGAGCGCTGTGAGCCCCAGCCCAGCTTGCCAGCAGTGGGTGCAACTGCTCGACTCCCATGGCACTGCTCTTCAGTTCTGCACCCTGCCATGGAGGTGCCGGGTCCTCTCCTTCGGAGACCACAAGCTGCAAAGGAGGGAAATCACACAAACAAAAGTGGATGTTTCCACTTTCCTTAGTATACCACTGTAACCCAAGTTGCTGCTTGTTTGCTAGGCTTCAGGGTGTTCGGTTTGTTTTTTTTTTATGGATTTGGTGGTGTCATTTTTACACTGGAAGCCTGTTTCACTGTGTTTCTGGCAAACCCCAATGGTTAGACTTGTTTTACCACATCATGATCTTTTTTTATAGCCCACATCTGCTTGGAAAACTTTGTCATTCATCATCTTCCTTTCTGCTGCATTCATTTTCAGCTAGGCACAAAATGTCCTTGTATTTCTAAAGTCATGCAAAGCCTCCTGGCTCTGTGGTCAGAATGGAAGGGATAGATGGTACATAGTCCCTATGCCATGGCATGTCAATAGTGTTCAGAAGCAGGGAAGAGGAGGAAAAAGACGACCCTCAGTGTACACAAAGTAGTCTGTGGGACTTCCACTCCCCTTCTCAGTGGCATACCTTCAAGAGACTGCTGCCCCAGGTGATTCCACGTTTGCCTATGTCTACTGCTGGCTCATTCAGGTGGAGAGGAGCTTTTCCCCAGAAGCAGTCCCATGTTGTTTGCAACTTTCAGGGCTGCATTCTTCCTCCTTTTTCCTATTACTCATCCTGTAATGGATGAGAACCCTGTTGGTGGTAGCAACTCTGTTTAAACATGGGACAGAACTGAAGTGCAGCTGTGTTTTGGTCACTGGATTTCTATACCCACAGTGGAAGTATTCCAGAAATATGTAATAATACATATAAAGTTGTTTAGCTGCTGTTCTGTTAACAAGGTGGTATTATCCATGGTAGAATTCATGGATACTTTGCACAAGACCAAAAGGAGGAACAAAAGTCTCTCTGACTGTAGTTTGTTACGGTCTCTTAGTTGCACCATGTTGGACAAAAAGCTTTCTTGAAGTTCTTTGGAGAAAGTTCACGTGATTTTCCAGCAAACTTGTTTGGAGTGAATCTGGGATGGCCAGCAATTTGGGTATAAAATTAAGGTTTTGTGTAACATCTGCTCAAAGTCGCGTCGGCCTTCACACACAACTCAGAGGATTGATGGTTGTAGGTGCTTCTCGCTCAAAAAGCTGAAACCGTTTCCTAGGCTCAGAGCATTGCGACCATCTCTGTCTTCCAGAAATTTGGGCATAGATGGACCAGGGTCAGAATTTAATGTATGAAAAACAGGTATGTTCCATTTGTTTGCTGGAGATCGGTTTGTATTCCTGATTTTAAGTACCTGCTTTTGACGTTTTTGCAGTCGCGCGAATGCCTTGAAAGCGATGGGCAAATTCCCTTTGGCCTCTGTGGGCTCCAAAGGAGAAACCCCGCTGAATGAGTGGAAAGGCAGATGTGGAAGCCAACGCTCTGCTCTTTGCCACCAGAGTCTTTCTTCTTCCTCTGTATCTCGCTTGTACGGAGACAAATAAAAATTCGGGGACTTGTGCCACAATTTCTTCATAATGCGTGTGTACAAATATTTGCATGCAGCAGTGGTTCAAAGGAGCCTGAAGACAGTATCTTAACTGTGGTGCTTTCCCAGACCATTGCTGTGCTTTGCCTTTGTGAATAAAGGCAGTAGTGTCTGCAGTCAGGAGATCTCTCATATAGATTTAATCTGGCTGTTTTACTCCCTAGGGAGCAGAGTTGAGGATAGCGAAGTTCAAGGTAGCGTGTGTTTGAGTTTTGTAAGCAGAATAGACATGGAAATTTGAAGCCTAAATTGCACATTCCAGTCTTATGGAAATGGTGAGCAAAGAGGAAGCAGAGCCTTTAGTACTGAACATGCGCCAATTTTTAAATACCGATAACAGATCTCGAGAGTTTATTTATAAACGCCGCATGTGTATATGTGCACACACGCACAGACACGCTTATACATATACATGCCTATGTGTAATGTTTATAAACAGCGCGTTGCAATCTCTCTGCTTATAGATTCTATTGATGATTGCTTTATTCATCTTGTGGCAGACCCATTTAAATGAAAATATGTTCCCCATTTCCTTGCTACTATAAATTCTGCGCTATGGGGAAGTAGCGAAGTGCACTAGCTATACATCCATGGAGAAATGCCCTGTTGAGAAGAGGAGTATTATACAGGGAACAATTGACAGCCCTTCACTTCAGTGGGTACATTTCTCTGTACAGCTGCATCACCACTAATGATAAATGAGTAATGTTTGATAGCTGGCTCCACTGCCTGACAGCTACAGTTTTGGCCAGAGGGCCACGACAGGCTTTAGACTTCTGTTCAAAATGAGTTAAACATATTAGGTATTACGAAGCCACAGAAGCCTCGAGAATGAGTGCTGAAATGAGTTATCAAGGTATGCTCCTGGGTACACAACTTGCAAAGCAGATGTCATTCTAATAATGTGTGATATAGAACATGTCTGGCCTAAACCCTGCTGGATGAAATATGAAGCCCCGTTGGTGATATTTAATACCATTTTATGAGGTGCCATCTTATAAAGACAATGCCCGCCTTATGTGGAATGCTTAAGGTATTTTGCCAAAGGCACTGGGAGGTATCTGAACTAAGTAGAATTTTTATTATTTTATAAGCCTTTACTTTGTAATATTTCTGTTTCTACATTATTGTGGTACTAGCTGCACTAACCCTTTGTCTAGTGAACTTCATGAGCGGTTTACTGATAGATTGACTGATAGCCACGGCTGCCGGTGGATGTAAAGGCCAGTTCCTACCTAAATATATTCTTAGCAAAAAAATAGAGTAAAACAGAAAGCAGACTTCAAAAGGAAATAAAGCTTTACAGGAGGCACTCTTGGAAAAGAGGTCCTTGAAGCTATGAGATCCAGAGGTTTTGGTGTTTTTTAAAGGAGTGAGGCCTGGGAAGGTTGTGAGTTTGTGTATTACAGCTGCAGCATTCGTTTCGTCTTGAATTCCTCTTGTAAACTTTGACTTCCCGTTGAGATTTCTGTATCCCTCTGCCGATATCCCAAGGACACGCGCCGAGTCGCTTAGTTTAAGGAAGATGACGAGTGTTTTCACTCTCCAGTTCTCTCTTTATTTACGTATTTTCATTTAACATTGCTTTTGTGGAACAAAATTACCTCCTTGTTCAGGTCTGTTGGAAAGCGAAGGCAGAGTGCAAGCGGTTATTCTGAGCAAATTAGGTATCTCCTTCCTGGGATGCAAAGACCGTGCTGACAGCACTGCTGAGTTAAAGACCCCAGTGGGGGCAATACTTACATTTCAGTGATGCTGAGTTGGTGCAAATGGGCTCAGTGCTGAGATCCCATCGCCACTGCCAGAGGATCTGGTCCAGTGCAGCAAGAGAGTAGTTTTCTTACCTTCATCCTACATCTCTGTGTTCTGTATCTCACAGTCCTTCTAGTCTCCCATGCTTCTCTGTTTTGCCTCTCCCGAGCAAATAGTGCCCATGACCTAGAAAGCAGCAACTCCCCAAAATGCTCACCAGGAGAGGTTGATGTGCCCCAGCAGCCGCTTTTGCTCAGTGGGATGATCCAGTAGGTTGTCTCTTGCAGGGCAGGCTGGGACCCCCAGTTCTCCTCCCTCAAGGGTCTCCTGCTCAGCCATGATCTGACTTCATGAACCCCATAGGACCAGGTCCCTATGACTACTTCTGTCAATCTGCTTGTCTGAATAAACATCAGCCCTAAAGAAATTACTCAGCTTGGTGTGCCAGTGACTGCCGCGTACAATTTCCAGCTTGAAAGACGTCCCTGCGCTAAAATATGTGGCAGTTCTTACTCTTAATCCTAATGCTCTCCTTCTGTCTCCCTGGCTAAGTGATCTCTTAATGTGTGGTAGTGCAGCCTGATGTGAGGAGGTGTTAGGTTAATTCCCTTTGATAAAACCCTACTAACTTTTTTTTTGCCCTTGAAAAACTTGCTTTCCCTTCCAAATGCATCATCCTGTAAGCCCAAGGTTCGCAGATATTCAGATTCATCTTCCTTTATACCATAAACATGCCAGATATATATAATCCATTTGGACACTGGCAAGTGATGACTATCAGGAGCAGAATGGGTACTGAGGGGCCCATAGTTATACAGTAACATCGGCTTGGCAGGAGCTCATCCATCGTGCTAGATGATCTGTCCATCTCCCTGCCTATGGCTTGTAGCACATAAAATACAGACGAAAAGTCAGACCAAATATTCTGTGTACAATGCTCTTTGCATCTCAGCCTGGCTTTTCTAGCCTCAGTTTTAAATGCAGTCGTGGTCCAGCTGTCTGGTCGAGATGCTGCTTTTTGAAAGAAACGTGTCGTAGAAATTCCTGAAAGTCGCTGCTCAGTGTATGACATGTCAGGTTACATCTGCTGTGTCATGAAGCATCAGCGTGTTGCGAAAGACCGTAATGAAAGGTGACAAGATACTCTGTAAACAGTTTCAGTCGATGTTTTTGTTACCCCAGAATGAATTTCATGCAGTATCATGATTGCAGGGAGAGTTTGGCTTCTGTTTTGTCACTCAGCAAAACTTTTGCCTGTGGTGATTGGCCGAATAACCCCGAACATTTTGGGCACAAAGGTAGGTTAGCCTTCAAGCTGACATTTGCAACATGCTCTCGGGAGCACGGTCCCTCTCCCAGCACATGCGGTGGTGGGTCTGTGCTTGGGCAGATTCCAGGCACCCGCGAGGGGTAAGGAGCGCTGGGCGGCATTTCCCTCCCAAGCCCCAGCTCTGTCCCACCACCCATGCAGGTGCTGCATGGGGAATTTCCTCCTCGCCCCCTGGCACACGTGTGCCCAGGCATGGGGCTCTCTGAAAGGACCGATGCAATAGCAGTCAGGGTTCTCACGGTGTGCCGGGGTGCTTTGTGGGGTTTTCTTCACCTCTCAGAGAAAGCTCATAAACTCGTTTGCAAATCTCCATTTGAGCTGTACAGGTGGCTCACGTTTATTGAGGTTTTCTGCTTGGAGCTCCTTTCCTTAAACTCTGTCCTTACGTTTGCTAAAATCCACACAGTCCCTGTTCCAAGCCGCATGACGCTTTTAGCTCCTTTTTCCTCTCAGCATTTTTTGCCTATATTGTTGCAGGAGTTGAATGGGGAAATGCACAGAGCTGAGAGATTAAAGATGTAAATTTTACAAACAGAAATCAAAGGTCCTAAATCCTGAGCAAAGAAAAGCCAACATAAGTATGAACGTTAAAAAACATACATAAATAGTACTTCAAGGCTGAATGTGTTAAATTATTCAACAGTTAAGTCATAAGTGTTCTTAAACTTAAGTATAAAAATGCCCTTGACAATATTTCATAGCTGTGCATTTCTTTAAAATATTTAGCATTCTCATTAAAGAGAATGACTTTATTTTATATATTAGTTACACTCCTGCTTGTTAATATGAAGGAATTTAGTAGCAAAGAGCATTCTTATGTATATAAGCTGAAGACAATTTACATATAAAGTTGGGCGACTATTCACTTTTTATTTATTCCTGGATCATCTGCATTCATGCATAGCTATAGAACATTTAAACAAATTTGTTCCTTAATGTGTAGTATTAATATCTCCTGCCCCAAAATATCATTTGCTAATGCCATTGCGAAGACAGGTTCATTCAAAGCTACATGGAAGTTCTTGCCTTTGAAAGACTTAATGAACCTTACATTTTTGGTATACTGCACAGTGTAATGCCTATTACATATTCATTGCCAGAATGGAAGATTTCCTTTAACTCTGAGCTTCCTGGTCTAGTTCACTGTAAAACATTGTCAAAAGTCACAAGAGACTTTCACTGAAAATTGTGACTCTTGATAGCAGGATGTAATGGGGAGGTTTAGAATAGAAGAACCAGTGGTATATGGGCCCAGGGGGAATCGTTCTGACAGACAAATGGATGGATAATACAGTTTTTGACATAATGGGATGAAAAAGTTTATGCCAGAAAGAAGTGAATTAAAGTTATTACTTTAAGGAAATTCTGAAGTTCTCAAGACCAGAGGTATTACCTGCGTGCGTTTCATTTTACTGCATCTATGCATAACAGGTTTTTAAACAGGCTTCATTTTGAATTGATTTATAAGCTTACTAACAAATCTGCAATAAAAATTGTAGTTACTTTCTTGGAAGTAACCCCAGTAACATCATTTTACAGGGTATTTTTTTGGGAGCGGCATTTTTTGATCTGTCTGGTTTTTAAAGTCCTGCATAATCAGTTTGCCTCTCAGCTCCCTTTTGTAAGAACAGCAAACCAAAAAAGGCTATCATTCCGAGTTTTGCTCTGGAATAGTAGGAGATTGCATAGAGCTTTATTATTTTGTATACATTTCTTTTTCTCGGTGTTTTGTGAACTTTGGAAATTAGCAGCTCTGAGATCCCTGAGCCCTGATAAGACACAGAAATTGGCTGATGCAGAAACCCTTGCAAGATCAAGGCCTTCATTAATCAAGGCCATCCAAAAAGGACTGTATGTTTTTCTACTTGTTATTTTTAGGTGATTGCAGGGTTAGGCTGTCAATCAGACACATTTTTAGGGGTGTTGTGCATGTGTGCGCGTGCGTGCATGTGTGCACCCAAGGGTTTGACCAGAGGTCTCTGGAGAGGGCATAGTGCAATAACAGCCTCTCCACCCCGAAGCCTCTGTTTGAGCTGTGTTTCATTTTAGCTGGCAGTGACTAAGCCAACGGCTAAAATGCAGAACTAAGTACGGTGGAGAGAGGCCCTCATAATAGCAAAGATGAAAAATATGTTAGCACAGAACAATGAAGTGATGGTAAATCTAAGATGTAGGCACCAGTCACCACTTGTATCATGCTGTTGTCAGAAGTGTGTTGAGATATCTGAGAGAACGGCCTGAGAAAGGGAAGCTAATTATACCACATTATTCACTTCTGCTCATTAGGTATAGTACAAAGGCCCTGCTTTTTATGTGTATATTAAAGTGCTGAGGACTACAGGAATGGATAACTTAATGTTTCTTTTGTCTCACTAGTGGGTTGGTTCAGACAGAAAAATTGTATTTTACAGATCTATGATTTTCCATCCTCCAGCATTAGGGATTTCCTCGTATGTCACCCCAAGCAAACAGAAAAAGGCAACTCCCTCCCCTTCAGCACCCAGCAAAGCCAAACTAAACTAAAGCAAAGCTCCTGTGCCCTGTGGCAATTCCTTGCCCAGTGCGAGGGTGTGCAAGACGGTTCCTGCCTTCCCCCCTCTGCTCAGCATAAGCACCTGTGTCGATTAAAAAGCCCTTCCTAATCCCTCTTCCCCATATACCCTCCATAGCTCCAGGGGCAATCTGGCAGCCGCAACCTACTCCCCCACCGCTGACATCCGTCCCTGGGTCGCATCCTCCCCTTGTGTAGCCGCTTGCCCCTCCTTCATCCTGAGACGGCAGATAACCGCCCGCTCTCTAGCTGAGTGTCAATGAAATGAATTCAGCTGTTTAATAAACTTTGGATGGTATACACAATGCATTCGCTCTTAGCATGTTTTACCTGCCTCACAGTCCTTGTATTGCATTTGGATCTGTAAATGAGCCATAAGGAAAAGACGCATGGGAAGGCAGAGGATTGGTTTATTGAAATTGTTTATATATGAGAAATAACTGACTTTCAAAATTCATGGCTCTCTAATGCTCAAGTCACAGAGAACAAACCTAAGAGGAGAGGAACGGGTATCGCACTTCCACACTAAGGTGAATGAAATCAAATTTGGGCATCGAAATCTACCCTTCTCCACAATGAAAATTGCTTTGCTCTTCTAATTATGAGCATCACAAAAGTCACTGCTTCAGTAAAATACCCTGCAGCTACACAAAAGGATAGACTGGAGAAGCACACATCTACCAATAAGTGGCACTGAGCATCTACTCCATTTCTCACACAGGTTGGCATATCTCTCAGTGGTCCATCTGGTAGAATTGGATGGCATTTATCAGGAAATAATCCAATTGTGGCATGCCAAAACCTGAACATGAAAAGTACTTGTGCCTAGTGTCAATCATTCACCCTCTGACAGTTCAATAAACATCCTTACTGTGATGGTTTTCAGGAACACTGACACCCAAAATGCTGGAAACAATGCCAGAGATGGAAATGACAATGCTTCTGTGAAACATCAAAAGGGACCGACACAACCTGGCATGGATTTTGCCAAGTGTTGCTTAGCAATACAGTGTGCTTGTGGGCCGCTGGCGTGTCAGGATTAGCTGCGAAGGGAGCGATATTCACACCTTTGCTGAAAATGCATCCTTCCCAAATAAAGGAGTACAAAGTAGGGAAGTGCAGCATCAGCAGGAGAAGGGGATGCCACAGCCACAATATACCATTTCTGGCTTCCAAAAAGCCATCTGCCCTCCACGGTTGTCTTCCTTGGGCATAGAAATATAAAGTGGACTGGGCTGAGCCAGTGTACAGAGTGTGCCTTGTCCCAGCTCCGTGAGGACACAGCCCTGTCCTGCTGTCCTGATCCCTTCAGGGCTGGGATCAGAGGGGGCCAAACTCTGGGCCAAACTCTGCTGCCAGCAGCTCTTGCAGGAAGTACATGCAGGCAGAATTTGACCTGGATTGGGTTGGCCGCTGGCACTCGGGGGACAGTGACAATGTATGGGAAGAAAGCTTGAACCTGGAACTGGGAGGTGAATAACCAATGTCACTCCCAACAAAGTGTGAAATAGGGACGGTCATTTTAACAGCGTAATTGGCGGTAGTAGTACGAGGATGCAAGGAGCTCTCGGTAACGAAAGAAAAAACTTGTTCACTCACCGAATTTCCGAAGCAAGCCCCTCTCTCCAGGTGCCTGGATGCCACCCGTGTCTCTGCAGCTGCCCCCACCCCACCCCGCGAGGGATCCTGAAGGGGGAAAGCAGCATTTGCAGAAAAATGAAGAGGGCTCGGTGGCCGGAGGGAAAACATACTATTTTATGTAGCAAGCGTCACTTTGCTGCTGAGGGGGAGACTGAATTGGGGGAAGTGAAATAACTTGCCTGAAGCCACCGACAGACCTGGGAACTAAACTCTGGTCTCCTTAATGTGCCAAATCCTGGAGCAGAGGCTCACGAGTTCTAACCAAATCGCCTTTTATCTGTGTGCCTGGTAAATGGGAGTGGGAGGAACATCTGCATATCAAATAAGGGGGTTTTGTCCGTCTCGAAATTCCAGGTTTTCAGATCCAGGAATCAGCTGATGCCTGGAGCATATAAACTGCCTTTTTGGTGTGGTGAGGACAGACCCGCGGGTCCAAACACAGATGTGCCAGCCAAGCCCGTCCAAACGGAGGTGCTGGGATCTGCTGCTAGTCCAGAGCTCGGAGGGAGGCAACTGCCTGGGGAGCCACTTGTGGGGCAGCACAAGTTCGCCGCTGCCCCTTTTGGCTCAGGGCTGTCTAGTCCGTAGGCGCCGCGGTGGTGGCAAGGCTGCAAATGTCATAGAGAAGGCACTTTTGAACAGACAGCACTCTGAACAGAAATCCTGAGGTGTGCAGATTCTTATATATACTTATGACAGTTTTCCAGGGAGAAGCGCAAGCTAACTCCATCAGTGCCTTTGAGCCTTGACTTGTTAATTGGCATTACTTCTAATTCCCAGCTATATTTTAAGGTATGAACCTAAGGAATTTTAAAGTCATTATGTGGGTGAGGGACTGATAAAAATAAATCCTTCAGGTTTGAAAGTGGCAGAGAGGGAATAAAAGGTGTTAAGAAATCCAGGAGTTTTCAGCCAATTGGTTCAAAAAAGCATCCGGGTGGACTGCAGCTCCTGGAGAAAGGTCACTGATACTACTCTGGATACCTCTTTTTATGAACTTTATGCATCACATAAAATAAATTTAAAGCAGTTTAATTTAACAGTCTAATTAGTCATGGCTTTTTCATCTTGTCTATTTAACTATACATGGAACAAAGAGAAAGACACAGGGCCAAATTCAGAGCTGGCACAAATCAGCCCTGCAAGTCAAGGAAGCTGTTCCTGCTCAGCCAGGGCTGAACACAGATGCCAGTGGCCAAATTCATCCCTGGGGATAACACCCCTAATGTCTGGAGAACTGCACTGCAAATGAATTTGGCTGCCAGGAATTAACTCTCTGCAGAGCAGATCCCTGGGTCTCGATGTTCAGAATTCAAGCTAGGCGAGCTGAAATGTGGGTAAAACACTTGGGAGAAATGGTTTAAATATTTGAGATAGTTTGGAACAAAACTCCGCTGTGTGCTGGCTTTGCAAAGACTCATGCAAGTGTTTCCCTTCGCTTCAGTCCGCTTCATTTACACCCCCTTTCACTTTAAATTTCGGTGTTCATATAATCTCACGATCTCAGGCAAACAGCAGTCACATGAATGCACCCTCCACTGGAAATGAGTGTCTCTCTACTGCCTTTGATGTGGTTATCCTGGTTATACCATTACACTAAATAGTGCCTTGTTCTTCAGCTCATGTATGCAAACCCACAACATTAACCAGGTCTCGGTGCAGAAACATAAATCGATCCACATTTACAAAGATGATATTTCTGAGCAGATTTCCAGCTTATAAAGTCTTAGGCCAGCTAAAACCTAGACTTCTAAGTCCGTAGTTAGAGTCTGGTATTTGCCAGCTTTCATTAACGAAACAAATTATTTTTCAAATGTTGTAGATTCTAGCAGGAACCTATCTCCCATCGGCTGAGGCACGGTTCTCATTTATTTTATGATGTCCTTTGCAAGAGTATGTCCCAGGGGCAGGTTGCCATTTGATGCTGGAAGACAGCAGAGGGGCTTGGGGGGGGACGGACTGATGTGGCTTAGCCGTGTGACACCCCAACCCTGAGTGACACGAGTCCCTTGCAAATGGCTCTTTTCAAAGTTCCTGCAAGTTACCGTTTCCCCAGCCAAAACTAACTACAACTAATAACACAAACACAATAATTAAAATGTATCTTAAACCACTAATAATTAATCATGTTCAATTAGTCTCTGGGGTGCTCTATGCTGCTGTGTGGTCTCCCTGGAGGCACTGCCAGCACCACAGAGGTGAGTTCATGAGCTCTGGTTGCGTCTTGTCCGCAGACTTGGCTGCCTCACCCTGCTCCTCCTCTGGCCAGGCGTTCCTAGGAAGAACACTCACTTCTGAGGTCTTTCTCCCTCTTCCTGCTGGATGCTGGTGAAACACTCAGTCCTCCCCTGTGCGAACGCGGGGCTTGGCAGGGTGCCACCCCATGCCCCCTTCCTGCGTACCGTCTTGCTTGTCTGGTTGGTTGCGGAGCGTAGGTCCCCGCATTTGTCACATGAAGCCCAGGTCTCCATTTTGACAATATATTTTCAAGAGAGTGACTTAATCCTCTCTTTCTGGGGGGGTCTGTAGACATCTAGGTCTAGCATCTGTTTAAGTTACTCCTATTTCTTCTGAAGCTTGGTGTTGCCAGGCTGTCAGGACTTTTTGCACATCTTTCTCTTACCTTAAATTCACATTTCACTCAGCATTTGCTCAGCAACACATTTCTCAAAGTTTCTTGAAGCTCTGATTACGCTTTTATCCTTCTTTTCTTCAGATTCAGCCAGCATCTTTGCAGACCCTGGACCTCTAGAACATCGAGAAATCGTATTTTCCCATGAAATGCCACACAAACCAAGTATTGCATGAGTACTGAATTTAAGTGAAAGCAACCCTGTGGACGCATCCAGCACAGGCACATACTTGGCATTAGCCCAACTTCAGAAAGCATCTCTTTGTAGGTAATGGGAAATGATCTCTTTTTGCACCTCTAGATAAACACTGGTCCGTAAGGATGAGGGGCTTCATCAGCTCCTTCAGTCCTGCTCCGTTGGGAGCTTCCTGTTGTCTCGGAGCTTGCTGGATCTTCCTTGGGGTTTGTTCCTACACCCTTCTGACGAGTGTCCCGCACATACTCACTAGAAGTCCATGGCTGCCATCTTTTGAGATTTAGCTTTTTAATTTCCATATTGCTCCTGGCTTTTCTTTTCCTAATACTACTGGAGTTGGCCCCACGCTGACTTGTGCACCATTGCTGGACTCACAGCCACTAACCCTCTTTTTCCTCCCTGGGCTGAGTTCACCCACGCCCAGATGCAACAGCGGCAGTTGGTGCCAGGAGGACCCCGGAGCCCCCACTGCTGCTGCTGGCATTTTGCTTTCCCCACGCTCCACTGCTGCATGTCCCCTCTCCTGTATCACTCCCCACACAGCGGACAGTTTAATGTATCATATTCTGCAGACTCCAACCTTCACTGCTTCGTGCCTTCCTGACATGGGACTGGTTTCCTGCAGTACTTTGTATGAAGTGTCTCACAGAGCTGCTTTCCAGGAACTGTGTTCTGGACATGATTAATTCCTTCCTGTGGCAAGTTTTAATTGTTTTATCAAGGTTTTTTTCTGAGTTTTCCAACCTCTTTCCCTGGTGTTTTGCCCCAAATCCCAGCCATAATATGTTCTCTCTAATAAGGACTCAAACCTGAAAACTGTAAGATCGGCACTGCAACCTCATGTTATTAAGAGGTGTTTTTATGCTTTCATCTGGACTTTGTACCATGTTATTTTTTTCTGTTGAAAAATAAGATATAGATGTATTACATCTCTCGAGAGTGGAGGCCAACAGTAGGAGGCCCAGTGAGTGAGAGTCTGAAAGAGTGGAGGCTGAGATGGTTGGAGGCCAGCAGTGGGACACTAAGATTATAGAGGCCAAGAGTTGGAGGCTGAAAGACTGGGAGGCTTTGTGGAAGGACCAGTGGTTGATTAGGAGGTCCAGGAAGTGGAGGCCCGGGGCGGGGGGGCGCTAAAAGATTGGAGGCTGAGCGAGTAGGAGGCCAAGAGAGTGTGGTCCCAGAGAGCAGGAGGCTGAGACAGTGGGAGGCCTAGGCAATGGAGGCCAGGAAATTGGGAGGCCCAGTGAGTGGGAAGTGAAGATGGTGGAATGTCAATAGTAGAGGCCCTGCGAGTGGGAGGGTGGCAGCGGGAGGCCCAGAGAGTAGAAGCCCAGAGTGGAGCCTGAGACTGGGAGTCTGATAGTGGGAGTGAAGGCCCAGAGGCTGGAGGCCAAGTGAGTGGGAGGCCCAGTAAGAGAAAACCCCATCAGTGAGAGGCCCATAGAGCGGGGCAGGCCCAGGGAGGGGACGGCTGAAGGAGCCGGAGGCCACTGAGTGCAGGCCCTGCGAGTTCCCCAGAGAGCGGCTGCAGCGATGGGCAGGGCGGGTGTGTTTTCCTGAGGAGTAATGTCACAATGTCTCCTGAGGGCGCTGTAATCTGCTCCTCAGCTACACTCTTGCTGTTTTTCCCTTAAATACTCAGTTTCCCGCTCAGTGCCCACCTACATGCACATGTGTGTGACCCCCCCCCCCCATGCCTGAGGTGGGGACAGGGTCTGTCTCAGCCCAGTCACGAGTGGCTCCAGCCTTTGAGTGGGCTTGCTCGGCTCCAAAAGTCTCATAACCCCCGAGTTGTGCCTAATCAGGCAGCATCTGAGATTAATTGTAAGGGCTTTTCTCTACCCACCCGCAGAGATAAATGCAGAGGAGCCAATTTGGTAATTGCCCTGAGTCCTGGTGTGCTTCTGAGTTGTTCTCGGGCCAGGATAAGGCTGGGTGAGGGAATATTTGCTGAGAGGTGGAAGGAGCACTTACTGCTGCCCCAGCTGATAAAAGACACCAGGGTGTCTTGCACGGGGCATTAGAAAGGGGCCCGGTGAGAGAGGTGAGCTGGGAAGGGGTCAGGAAGATTGCCACAGGTGAACACAATGATCTTTTAAATAAGAGAGGGAAAGCCCCTACTTTGGCTTTGCTTTGACTCCCTCCAGCTTTCAAACAGCTTTGAAACCTGCTGTTGGGGTTTCCTATGGCTCCCTTGTACCAGAAAGAAGGGAGTGGCCGTTGTGGTTGTTACCCTTAAACCAGCTACACCTCAGATGTGATATTGTGACAGTGATCCAGCTGATGATGCCATTTCCCAAAGGTGAGGTGCTCTTGTTTGGTTTTGGTAACCTACAGTGTTGTCAGGTTGGTGTGGGACATATGTTGCTGTGTCATCGAAGATGCTGGGGTGTAAACAGAAATAAAAGACAGGGAGGGAGCAGACATGCCATTTGAAGTGGATTGGTGCTTTACTGGCTGTGGGTAGGTGGAGAGGGAAAAGCAGCCTTGGCACCTGTTAGTGGCCATTAAAAACTCCCATGTTCTGCTAATCTGTGCTCGTAAAAAGGCCATCTGCTAATGCTCAAAGGTCATTAAGTTACCAGCCCTGTTTACTCCTCCCGCACTGCTGGGCCAAGCCTTTCTGAGAAAAGAGGGCTTAAATGGTTATTATGGTGGCGCCTGCTCATGCTGCTCTATGGTTAAGGGTCTGTTGCTATTTTCATTAGAAACCCAGATTTTCAGGGCTTTTTTAACTCGGCCATTAAAGCGCCTGCTTCTCACTGCCTGCACAGGCTCTGGTGTAGCCTGGCAGGTTTCAGGGAGTTCTTGTAGGCACATTTTTTATTTTTACTTGAAGAAATTGATCTGGCTTCTGGTTTAATTTGAGGAATAGAAAAGTTCAGAAATCTTTGGTCTGGGGTGCTCTGGCAGTGCTGCTTACACTTGGCCATGGCTGTGCTTTGAAGAGGGAAACGCTGTGTTGGATCATTTTATGGTGAAACTGTTTATTGCTTTTATATTTTCGTTACAAAAAACAAAGGAAAAAAGAAAAAGCATAAAAAATGTAAGACAATTTTTTGTGTGGCTCTAAAGGCTACTTATTCCCTAGAGGTGTGGGCTGTACTGGGTGGTGTTGTTGGGATTACGAGAGCCAGCAGTATGGCCTGCTTGTATAATTGAGACTGTGTCCCCAAGCAGGCAGCTTTTGTGTCTCCCATGGTCTGGGCACTATGGGTAGGTTAGGGAAGAAGCTGAGGCCTTAACTCTGAATTGCCTTGATTTTGTAGATTTTAGTCAAAGCTTTAAGGTTACATTAACATAGTTTTCTTGCAGTTTAATGGAACTATCAAAAACTTTTGATAATTCTTTTTTCCTTCTGAGACTTCCTAGCAATAAAACGAGATGTAGCTGCTCAAGTTTTTATCCTTCATTTCTGATAATGACAGTGTCTGTCTCATAAAAACCTGCCTTTTATCTTACCCAATTAGCTGAGTCGCTGCACCCTTGTGCTGTGAAGTTCTGAGCGTGCTATAGCCTCTTCCTGAGTGCAGTCAAAGTGCCCTTTCCCCACCTCTGTGGGGCCGGCCTGTCCACAGCACCCACCCTCCAATCTCTGCTCCCATTGGCATCGGTTTAATCTTTTGCTTTCTGCATAACATAAAGAAGAAACCTGGGTCAATGAATAATGAAAGATCATTCAAAACCTGGACTCTTACAGTTAGGTCTCTGATGCCTTTTAGTTTAAAATGAGCTTCTCTCACATACCTGTTTAATTTTTTTTTTTCTAGTTAACGCATTCAGACTTTCCCTTGTGGATTTCATGGGGTTTTTCATCCAGGATTTAGGGATGTTCACACTGCTGTCTGTGATTCACTTGTTCTTCAGATTGTTTTTAATTGTTTTTATTTCTGTTCTGACTGAGCTCCGAGGCCAGCTGGGGACAGGATGCTGTTGTGCTGGCCACTGTGTGTAAATAAGGAATATGGACTGCCTTGGAGAGCTAAGAGTCATAAAAGGGCATGCAAAACAGAGGAAAGGAATGTATCTCAGTTTTTTAAAACAGCATTTCCAAGCCATGATGTTGAACTTAAAAAAAAAAAAAAAAAAAACAAAAAAACACAAACCAAAACAAAACCAAAAAACAACCCCACAACAACAACAAAAAAAAAAAAACCCACAAAAAAAAAGGACAAAAGAAACCCACCCCACCAAAGTCTCCCTAACTCAGCAGAGATGTTTTTGCCAGACCCCTCTTCTCACCAGCCAGTCCTTCTTAAATCTATAACAACCCAACAGGTAGTTAAAATAGTCCCGACTAATTGTAACCAGGACTGCTGGCTTCTTCTGAGCTATTGTTCTGATTATGCACCACAGCCAAAAGCTTCAGGAGGTATATAGACAAAGTAGTTAGTGTAAGAACTCAAGAGCAACTACAGGCCTGTTTGGGGTTTTTTGTTTTTGTTTTTGTTGGGGTTTTTTTATTTTTTTTTTATTTTATTTTATTAAACTGCTATAAAAACAGGCCCTGGGTCTCTGCTGCAGATGTGTCACAGTCCCCTGCTCCAGTGCTTCCTATCCAACTATTTTTAACCTTATTAAACAGCAGAGAGAGCCTTTGGCTGCGGTGGTGGAACTCACCCGACTCTCATTATAAACTTTCTTTGTTTTATATCTATCTCTCAAGTGTAAGTCTGCAATGTGTTAGGCTTCAGTTGAATGTAATCCCTGTACAGATCCATAGTGTAGCAGTGGGTTGCTTTAAAGGAGGCTGAGACTAATAGTAGGTCTCCAAGTGGAGGAGAGGGGAAGAAGTTTTTCCCTCCTTGGCCTTTCCATGTTGCTCGAATTTTAGTTGCATCTTCTAAAACATTAATTTACTGAAATAGCAATTTATCAAAATTGAGATTTACCTTTATCCTTGGGCCCTGTAAACAGCCCTGCTTTTCACCAGTCTTTAGTCCTGGTTTCTGGCATCGTTTGGGACAGCCATCTGCCAAGGTGCTGTTTGCCAGAGGTTTCACTGTAAAGGTTTGTCTCACGTGGTATGTGCAGAACAGTTTGACATGGCAAAAGCTAAGTATTATCTAAATTATTATAAAGTGGACAATAATTAGGAATGATCAGGAATTATGGATCTCTCTGATCTACAGATTGAGGCATGACTGTAGCATAGCAATGTGAGTACTGTGTTTGGGTAGGAAAGCCTCGGTGGGATGGCCACCACAGCCCTGGGAGGGCTGCAGGCGAGGTGGAGGTGGTTGTCCAAAGCAGCTCAGCTTGGAGCTAGTTTGGGTGCCTTTGCACCGGGCAGGCAGACCGAGGGAGCAATGGGTCAGGATGATGTCCTTTTCTGGGTTTTCCTGCCACGGACCAGATTATCAGTTGGTATAACTCAATATTGCTCCATTGACTTAATAAGAAGACTGAGTTACAACATGTATTACAAGTTGAGGTTTTAATTCATGTTTTCCTGAAAAACACAAGTGATAAATTTTTACAACCTCACACCACTCTTCTAACATCTACCATTTCAGGAAAAGCCTGGGGTTTTTTAAATACAGTCTTTAAAAAAAGGTGTTGTTTTTTTTTTAATTGTATGCCAAATGCTGGACAGACTTGCGAATATAAGATAACATGTCTTCATCAACAGGCATGTGGTACAGCAGCTGGAAGTGCGAGGACGGAGCAGGTGTAGTGTAGGGCACAGTCGCCCCCTGCCCCAAACCCAGAAGGAGAAATGTGATGGTCAGTAACCTCTGAGTCTGGCTTAGCCTGCACACTGACAAAACTCGCTGGTGAGGATAGGAAGTAGAGGTTTTAAGCTAGTAAACTGATCAAAGAAAATGGATGTGGTTGTCATGATAGCATAGGAAGCCAAACCTGGCAGACTCTGGGACAACAGACTATGGGAGAAATTGTCTTGTGGTAGATACAGTAAGGTATTTGGAAAGGCAATGATGCAGTGAACAGCCATCCTCAATGCTGGAGTGGTGCAAAATGCTGTTTTCCTTCCCCCTTTATCCCTCTGTTTGAACCAAGTACTAAAAAAGGTGTTTCATATTTTTGCAGTAGTCAGTACTTAAAATATTTTGGTTCCTTATAGGTACTGACACAGTCTGCTTTGGTGATACACACGAAAGCAAACAAGGAAAGAGACAGAAAGCACAGGCAATTCCTCCAATGTCATATTTCACCAAGGCTATAAAGGGGAGGAGGCAGCAATTTGTTGGGATTCTTGCTCAGCACATGCAGTCAAATTGTTGGCGAGTTTTGGAGTTGAGGGGAAAAATATTTAGCCTGGGGAAGGGCGAGGGATTTCACTTTGCAGATATCCTTCTATTTTACTGCATATATTTATTTGTTTATCTCTTGCTTAGGAGCATTGGGTAGGTCTGCTCTATAGGATTAAATCATATCCCAAACCCTCCTGGCTTTGTGACAGTACAAACATTATTGGATTTAGTTCCCTTCTGCTTATCCACCTCCCGTCTTCCAAGATCCCCATTATTATTATAATAATACCCACAAAACTCCTGCTCTGAGATCAGAGGGGTTTTCAAGTGCCAAAGCAATCAACAAAACATACCTGGTCCTTTTAATCTCTTTTAATCCCATCATGTGGGACTATCCCAATAAATGATCGCGTATCAAAAAATTCTTTCTCTGTAATGACGCTTGATTATTTTTTAGCTCACAGTTTTCATGAAACTGTCTCTGATATCAAAGATGATGTACTGAGACCTTCTTATGCCATCAATAAAATAAGTTGGGGTTGAAAAATTATCTTATGGAATAAAATAGAATAACAAAAATCCATCATTATCTATGTTTCAGAAAAGCATTGTGTTTTGTTTTGCATTTTCGTTAGAAATGATGTATGACTACATCATAAAACACTTATATTAAAGAGATCTTCTAACCCTGAATTCAAAATATATATTGTACTCTCTTATCATCCAGTCATTTTAGAGTGAAAGTTAAAAATGTCCATCCTGTGGTAGTAGTTGCCGGTATTATATCTTATAGCTGATATATTCTTCTAATACTTTTACTTAAAAGGCCTATTACTCAGGGCTTGTGAGTGTAGACATTTATTTTCTTATTGAAAATGGTAATGCCGTGGATGGTTTTTTGTATTTAGATTGGCATTTATGGTTTTTCCCCTGGGCTGCAGAAGGTCAGCCCAACTCGGTCTCTGGAAGTTTGGGTCATGACTGTGTTCCCCGTCGAAGAAGGGAAAACGTTTCTGTGGGGTAAGACACAGTGGAGAAGAGGAGCTTGTTATTATTTTGCCAAGGCATGGTCTATGCTTTCTGTTGGTTTTTTTGTGCATATGTGGAAAACCACTTAATTTTAAAGAAAATCAAGTGTTAGCAGAATAAAGGGTGGCCCATGCCGTGGCTCAAAGACTTGAGGGCTTGCGCTGCCCAGGAATTTTCACAAAAATCCCTGTAGCAGGAACAGGCAATGTGACAAAAACCAGGACTCTACAACATCCTGGTTTGATGTTTTAGAGATGAAAAGTTTCTCCTGCCTAGAGGTATAAATTCTGGCTTGAATGAGAGAGCCTAACCCTAAGGTGAAGATGCTGGGACCCGGATTCCTGTTATTAGCTTGAACCATGCAAAGCAGAGACTTATAACTGACTTTATTGTGTCCTAAGTGAATGCCCTCACCACTAAAAATGAATATTGTAAGGAAAAAAAGGAGAGGGGCATTTTTTCTGGTGGTAGGGTTTTTGTTTTGTTTAATTTTCTTTTTTTTTCCTAAAGGACCTGGATCCATGCAGGACACCAGCATCTCTGAAATACCAAACTTTCACAAGGATGGAAAAAAACCCCAACCCTTTCCCACACATTTGATAGGAGATTTGAGTCAAGTCATAGGAAAGTGCAAGGCAGAACTGGGTAAAATCAGGCCAGTCCCTTTTGTGGGAAAGCAAATGCTGGTGGAGGAGGGAAGTTTGCAAAGTAACTAACTTGAATGCTCCTCTCTGGCCTGCAGAACAATTTACTGAAGGGGCGGTTAAATGGCACAGATTAAGCTCATTAATGGTTCAGATATTTGCTTGGTTTACACAATGCTGTCCAGCAAATTATATTGATGCTTGACAGAATTATTGTCATTATTTATTTTGCTCTAAGTCAGATTTATAGATATTTGTAGCTTTTGTAAGGCTAAACATAAGAAACATTAATAGCTTTGCTAATTATATCACTGCTTTAGAGATATAAATAGTGATTAAAATGCCAAGTAAAGTGAGCTAGTAAAACATTTTAAAGAGAATTTTAAAGTGAGTTACTGATTGATGATCCCTTGGGTGAGTCTTAACTTTTGAATGTGAGAGTGGAGCTTCCCGCTAGGGCACCAGTGCCTTTTACCTCCATCAACTCTTCGGAGAGAGACAAGGAAGAACAATAGTTGTATTGAACAACTGATTATTAAATCAGATTCCATAATCTGAAAAATATTGAAATCCTATAATAGCATAAACTGAGGCTGAACTTATGACAGCACAACAGGGTTGGTTTTTTTTTCTACCTTTACCTTGTCCTCAAACCCTCCTGCCTCCTGGATGGTTTATCTGCACTTCTTTGTCTCTTATAACATGCTAAAATTGCAACCTCTTTAGAGCAGGAGCTACTTCCTCCCTCTGTCTTATTACAGGCCCTAGCACACTACAGCTCTGGTGAGGAATTTGGGGTCCTAACAACAATATGAATAATAATTTCATGGCTGTTAAAAAAAAATCTTTAATTGGTAAAGAGTGTCTATACTGGGCTATATACAAATTAAAGGTGTGGTTTTTACCCAGCTGTCAAATGAAAAATCTGTTTTCTTAACTATTGATCCTGGTTTTGCTGTAAGCACCCTTTTAAGGAGGGAGATAATGAGTGAGAAAACAGTTAATAAATGTTCAGCCGTTACTGCAAGCATGAATGGAAATCCATCATCGGTTTAAGTGCTGGATGGGCTCTAGACGATAATCCAGGCCTGTTTGACCACGATCAGTGCCACCGTGAAGAAACCCGCAGGGGCCTGGGAGCTGTGGTCCTTAGGGATGGTGTGCGGTTCCCTGCTTTTCTCTGTTATACGGCATAGTAAAGGCCTGAATTTTATTTTTCATTGAGTTTAGTAATGACCTGGTTGAAACTCCCTTGAAGCTAGCAGAAAGACTCACAATCTCTAATGGCCTTTGGATCAGGATTGTTGCTGTGCTTTCTTGGAGAGAACTGCCAGTGGGAAATTTCTCCCAGGTGGGGGGAAAAAACAATTTTCTTTTTTCTTTTTTTTTTTCCTTGTAATTTCTGATTAATTGGTCTTCCTAACATAGTCGTAGATAGTGTGTTGTGGAGTTGGATGTTTCTATGAGGAGAAAGTTAGGGCCCACTGCATATGTGGCGACATTTCATTGCTGTTTGATGGGACGAGCACAAGGGCAGGGGATTACAGGCAAAGCTTTAGAGCAGACTGTGTAGAGCTTGTAATGAAGATGGGGAATGTGATCCTGAACCCACTGAAATCCTCTATGTTTGGGCTGCCTTCTTGCAGTATGAGAACAGGCCAAGCAAGTGACAGTGAGACTTGCAGTCCTTACTAGGAAATTGGGATGATGCATCTCCACAGCAGCTGGGACAGCTGAAAAATTTTGGCACTGGCACCCAGCTGCGCAGCACCCGAATGCTCACCCACACCACATGAGAGTTTTAGCTGTGCAAAGAAACTGGAAAACCTCATAGGAACAGGCTTTGGTGGAAGATTTCTGGAGTTTTTTTCTAGTCATGCTGTAAATGTCACAGGGGCTTTTCTCCCTTTAATCCCAAACTAGCGGTGAAAGGGACAATTTGCACACATTTTTGAACCATAAAAAACATGTGGCTTGACGTTGGTTCCAGAAACAGGCCAAGATGTAGGATAATATTTTTTATTAAATATTTGAACTGTCTCTTTTCACCATATTATGAAGCTATGCCATAGCCTCAGAAAATAAACGGAGTGTGTTGTGGGACTTAATTCTCAAAATGTGGGCAAAAGGAAGAGTCTGTTTGACTTGGGTTAGCAGACCTTTATGCTCAATACTAGAACTCAAAGTCAAATTGCTGCATTACTACCTTATTTCCATCTTCTCTAATATACTCTGTAGCACACAGTTTAAATTTTAGGATTTTAGAGTGGAGGTTATTTGAATTTGTAGGTTGTGAGTATGGAGAAAAGGCTTCATGTGTGGTTCTAGCCTGGGAAGTGATGAGATAACAAATGCTTTTAATGAGTAGTCCTACTGTGGATGAGAGTTTCAGTGTGAAACTTAACCAATCTGAAAACTAAAAATGTGGGGGGGTTTCTGCCTTTTTGTTCCCAGAAGTGTAAACACACTTGGAGGGACGGCACTGGCTTCTCTTGCCCTTAGTGCTTTGGGACTGTATCAACCAGTTGGTCAACATTGTGCAGTGGTGGGTGTAGGTAGCAGTGCCCCACACGCCAAGAGGACTTCTAACTCCTTCTCCGGTATCTTTAAGTAAAAGCTCGGCTCACAGCCAAATTAACTGATCAGTGTCAGTCTGAGGTAGTTGGAAAGTAGACGAGACCATGTTTCATCCACTTCAGTAGATACACTGTTAAAATAGTGTATCTTACTTTTAAGATCCTGTTTGGGACCATTGCTGTCCACCTGCACTCAGGCTCATGGGCTTCCTTTGCTTTTACTCTCCTTCCCAAATGGGTCTTCGACTTGCAGATATTTTAAAATTCTTGGACACCCCAGAATCTGGCCAGCTCTCCTAAAAAATGACATCTACCAGTCTGAGTGTAAACCCCAGTCTACAGATAAAATTAGAAATTCAGAAATTATATTTGCCTTCTGCTGAACTTTGAAAGAAATTCTGAGAAAATTATGGGGGCTGAAGAGGTTTTATGGTTGCCAGGAAATACCAGTTCTGAAGTTTCAGAAGGTTAATGACTGTCTGTATTGAGAAAGAATACAGCCCCGTCTAATTATCTTGCACCAATAAGGATAAAGGTTTGGCAGCTGAGTGAGATTGTGACAGGACTAGTCGAATAATGTCGATATTTTTTTACCTCCACGCTTTTTTCCAAAAAAGGGGATGTTGCATCTTTAATTAAATGTTATGTGAATACATTTCAGATAGACCCAAACACAGGGCAACTGTGTTTCAGAAATGCTGTTTCTACATTTAAAATGTATTTGAAATGTAATTTAAGAAAAAAGATAATGGAAAAAACCCCTAAAATAACTCGAAACAAGCCAGAATATAGTAGCTCATCATTACACTAATATATCAAACAATATGAGCTTAGCTTAATTATCCCCTTTGAGAGTTGAGAAAACTAAGCACAACCTTCAATTTACAGCTGTTTGGTGCCGGGAACCTGAATTATTATTTAAGAAGAAGGGAAAAAAAAAAAGTTTATTTATTGTGACCTACACTCAGTTTTTATTCATCATGGAAAAATCTGTATATTCACAAATGAGGGCTATTCATCTGCAGACTGCAGCATTCTTCAGCTGTCCGGGGCTGCATCAGCCGCACTTCTTCAGCTTTTGTGTTCATCTCGAAGCCTCTTCATCCAAATTGTTCATCATCTTGATGGCGGAGCTTTATCTTGCTCTAGTGCAGCTGCATTCCCCTTATCCAAAGTGCTGAGAGATACAAGGGAGAGGGAGAGAGGGAGAAAGAGAGAGAGGCAGAATAGAAAAGAGAAAAAGGAATGGCCAGTGCTCATATGAGGATAATTTGTAGTTTCTCAATAATAATAAAAAAAAAAGGAGGACAGGCTAATTACTGGCTTAACTAGGGCAGCCTGTGGATCCTCATGTCAAAAGGACTAGCGTAATTATTTGCCATCAAAGCACATTCATATTGTGGTACAAAAGAAGGGCCTTTCGCAAATGGATCTCACTAATAAACAGGGCTGAGAGGAGCATTATGTGTCTCCCTGGATGCAAGCGCATTAACACAGTGACATGGAGCATAACTCTCAGCCTGGAGTGGGGGGGAGAGGAAGAATGATAATTATCTCCCCTCCCCATCTTTCCTCTCTTTTTCCTTTGTGTTGGGCTAGCAAGCTGAACGCGACCCGCTGGAAGGCCCAAGGCAGGCTATTAGTGACCTCTGAGCATTGACAAGGTGGCTACACTCTTAAAAGCCTGGCTCTCCATGTCAGGAGGGTCGCAGGAGCCCGTGAGAGGAGCTTTAAATGGTCCAGCAAACACTTCAACCTTAAAGACACCTGGAAGGTCGCAACCAATTTAATGTAGATGAATCTGGCATAAAGAGGGCTCTTTTGAATCCACAGACAAAAGTGTGGGGTTTTTTTCCTTATTCTTTTTTTTTTCCACGTTGTTTTTCCACAGATCTTAGCAAAAGAGATACCGGAGAAAGAGACTTGATTCTGGAGACCACTTCTGTACTCGCTGAGCAGATGTGGTGCCAGGAGGCCTCAAAAGCTCTGGCTTTTCATTAGGAAAAGTAAACAGGTTTGGAAAGAAAGAGAAGGAACATGTCTATCTTCCAGGGATGTCTGCAAGCATTGACGCACTAACACGTTTCAGACTCAGATATATTGCAAAATGTGTGTGTGTGTATATATAGATATATATGTTATAGGTAAAGAGGACTCTCTGGTTGTTGGGTTTTTTAATACTCCAGCTACATAAGGCTATTCACACCGCCAATGCCCGCTGGCAGACGGGCTCCAGTTCCTCGCTTGCCAGCCATGGAGTTTATCTGTTGGACTGGTGTCTGGCACTGTCTGCTACCACTGCAAACCATCACTGAGCGAGCCCATCGCTTGCAATGGATTAAGAGGCTTCGCAGTCAGCTTGGGAGAGCTGCTGGGAAATGGTAGGCACGGTGGTTTGGTTTTCCCACCCTCCTTGCTTGCCACTGTGCGACCTCAGTGCTGGGGTGCATGAGGCTGACTTGGCTGCATTGGGTCCTGGTGGGTTTTCCCAAGGAAATCCCTTCTGCCCCTCCTCATCCTCTCACCAAGAGGAGGTGCAGGCTGCAACGGGGACAGTCTGTGCTTAATGGAAACGCGCCATCCACCCGCAGTGCTCCTCTGCTCTGGAGGAACTTACAGGTTTTCAATGGTTTGTTTCTTTTCTTATAATGCCTATTTTTTTAAAAAACCATACTCTGACCTCAGTGTTCATGTCACAACTTTTTTTTTTTTTTTTTTAAATAAAACAGCTCTGCTGGTCATTGAAACAGTAAACTGTGATAGTCCTTTCTTGTGACAGCCTTGCCCAGCACTGCAAAACATGCAATGTGCAGTTAGAAAGAAGAAAGGTGTTGGTATGAGCGCAGACCACATGGCACATGGTGACATGAATCTGTGCGTGCAACCACATGTGACTGGGATAAAAGGATTTTGAAGCCCAAGTCACCTGTGTGACAAGGGGCTGAAAGCCAAAGTTGTTTCCTTTCCAGCACTCATCTAGGTCACGCTACAGAGGGGAGCCCCTTTTCCTTATCACAGCACTTGGGGACATTGTTGTCCGTGTCACATTGATGGGCAGTAGAAGCCCAGGGCCACACACACTTGCGAGCATTGCTTGCCCCAGGAACAGCTCACCAAGCCACTGGATTTAGGATGACAGTTGCCAAATTGTCAACTTTGTACACCCAATCATGAGTCAAGCTTGAAAAATGATGAGATGGATTTAAAAATTGTGGAGTTAAACCAGCGGCAGAGCTTTCCTTGGGTTTTTGGGGTTTTTTTTTTTTTGGTGATTCCCCCCTGCCTATTCTTGCTTAGTACCTTTAGAAAGGAATTGGTTGCTTTCTCCATATTGTGCCTTGAAAGGAAAAAGAGCAGCAAACACGGGCTTGCAGGGGGAGAAAATAACCCAGGAGGAGACTGTTTAGTACAGATCACAGAAACCTGATGCAACTCATAGCAAAATAGCAAACATTGGCAATAAAGGAGTACAGATGAACTGTGCATTCCTACCCAGGCAGGGTTTTAGGGCTGGGCAGTGTTTCTAGGACATGACCAATGTCTGTGACCTAAAAAATCCCAAATATTCACCCACCCAGGAGCTGTACAACCCCTCACCCCCAACGTGTAGTGCTGGAGGGATGAGAACCCATTGGAGCAGCTGATAGCAGCAGCCCACCGCCAAGGAGAACCAAAGCTGCTTGTGGTCTCCTCCTAGATGTTTCCCTGTCTCTCTAGCTCTATGATATTTTTTTCCTTTTTGCCCTTATTTCCCTGGATTTTAGAAAATTCTGTGTACAGGAAATTGTAACCAGGGACTTAATGGCAGAATCGGATCCACTGAGATATGGATATACTGGAGTATAAAGAACATAATTAATTTCACCTTAAAACAAATGTCTCTAGGAAAGGGATTCGAGAAGTCAGCTCTATAAACTTGGGAGGGGGTGGGGATTTTTGTATATTTAAATTAATCCAGGTGAATTTTCCTGGTTTAGTTGTATCCAGCCATGCCAAGGACCAAGTGGTGATATTAGCAATAAAGGCAACATTATTAATATCATTACGTCAATGTAAAGAAGGTTATAGAGTAACATTTGTATAAAACCAAAAACCAACCAAACAAAAAATACCCAAACCAAAAACCTAACCAAAACACCCAGAACCTGTGAATGGTGACTTTTTGCCATTAACTCACTCTTCTGCAGTATTTTATACACTTATATAGTGTTTATGAACCTGGATATGTATTTCTAGTGTTGCCAAGAATAATCAAAGAGAAACATAACAGTTGCAGGGTTTCTTTCCTGATGAAATTGTATTGCTACTTCTAAACCCAGAGCTGGCCTCCAGCAAGGGACTGTGTCCTCTTAAAGTAGAAGTGTACCGCTTGAACTTTGCTATCACATAATGCTTTCAAGGTTGCTTGTCTAAAGTGACTTAATTTGTACTGCAGAACTAGCCTTGTACCCACAAACACGCCAAAAGCTGCAGTGAGCCAGGGCAGCAGGGCTATTACTAATTTTTTATTAAAATCCCTTAGGCACACACAGAAGGCCCAAAAGCAGCTTTAATAATAGACAACATACAGCACATTTTTCTTGTATTGCCATGTAATCAAATCTAAAGCTTCTGTTCACTTTCTTTGTTTTACCTAGAGGACCAGCTTCCAATTTAGTTGTGGCCTGCACTAAACTGATTTTTCATTGTAATTAATGCCTACTTCGGCCTCAGCCACTTATACAACTTTCCATTAGAGGTTTGCAGCCATCCGCAGAGTATTTCACCAAGTTACCCTCCTGATCCTGCTACAGTTGCAATTTTTGTTAAACTATTTTTTTATTATTATTTTGCAAAGAATATTTAAATTACTCAGCCAAATAGTTCTCCCCCCTTTTATTTTTCTCTCCTTTCTCCCCCCTGCTCCCTCTTTCTTCCCCCTGCCTGCTGCACCTATTAAAGTGGTTGGGCAGGAGTCCAATTGGAAGGAAAGCCTTTAAGTGATTTCAGAAAGGGCTAGTGGAACTTATTTAGGCCTGGGGTCTGCTGTGGTTAATTTTCAGTCTGTGTTTTGTGCTGTCCATTTCCTCTGAAATACTACCTGGGGTTTAAGGTTCCTCAGCACAGGATGTTAATAGGCCTCTGCAAACATTCAAAAGGCAGCTTTCCCACCACTAACCTTAAAAAGATTGTGGCACTGGGCCCAGGGTCAGATTGAATAGATGAAAAAGTATATGCTGTGCTTTTGCTCGCTCCTTGGACCTTTCCCTGTTGGCTTGCCTGATGTTTTCAGTGACTTTCCTTAGTACCTTATTTTCAGCGTGCTTCCTAGAAAATTCTGCTCATTACCTTCTCCTATCCCCCCACCAGTATTACTAAATTGGGAAGCACAACAATTTGCACCTATGCTTTTCTGACTTCTTGGACTCTTCCCTTGCAGCTGCAAGGCGCTACTTCTCGCGGCCCCGATGAACCAGCCAAGCCCCTCAACGTATAATCCATGCACCATCGCTGCGACCTGGTGCACTTGCTGACACCGTGTTTGGGGCACTCTCTGCAGATCTCTTGCGTGCTCCTTACCGGGGAAAGCATCTCTGCTGCGAGGCTAAAGCAAAGAGCTAATGACCAGTTATTTGTGCCTCTGCTATACTGGCTTTCCTCACCGGGGCAAGAAATTCAGTCACGGGAGCACCAGTATAGATGTGTGGGTTTCTGGGCACTGGGGTCCCACCTTTTGCAATGTTCAGATTCGGGCACCGACGTTCTTGCCTTGCTGTGGCATTGCTCAAAATGAACCGAAGGATGCTGACTCTGTGTGAGCCCTCCTAAAGAGTTTAAAGCAGATATATTCACCTACCTTTTAATTGTACCTGAGAAATTAAGCAAAACTAGTGCCAAGAGGTGCCTGGTGTCCTCTGGTCTGTGATGGCAAGTTGTTGATTGTGCTGTTTCAATATACTGGCCTGATGGACTCCGTGCTAAGGGACCAGTTGCATTGGTCTCCTTTACATAGGTGCAGCTCCCCTTAGGAAAGGAGGTGGCTGCATTTCGCTTGATATAATTTAAGGGCTCACTTGGGTGCAATAAGTAGTTTTTTAGAAACATGTCCTGTTAGACTTCCCTGGACTGAGGAGGAGAGGTGGATGTGATACCTGGGATCACATAGGTCTGACATAGGTCTGCTCTGTATTGTCACTGTGTCAGATGTCCCCATCTTAGTGTGGGAAGAGTAAGAAGCAGATTTTTTTTTCCCCTGCAGAATAGTGGTGGCTCTTCCTTAATTGTCAGGGGAACCAACGTAGCATTTCAGATGAGGATGTGAAGACACCCAGATGTTCCATACATGCAAGTGATGGGTCACAAGCTAGGCCTTGAATCCCAAGCAATGGATTTACATCCCTACCCAAGCCAGCTGCCCTTCTGGCTTTTGACTCTGGTCCACAACTTGACTCATCTCCCTCTTGCAAGCTTAGTCCTTTCTTGCACCTCTGGAACCCAGAAGTGTTCTGGGTGAAGCAGGCAGAGAAAGAAGACTAGACCAGCGGAAGGACAGTGCACTATCTGCTCTGTGTGAACTGGTAGTGTGAGGTGCCACCACGGGTGTGCCAAAACAGGGATATGCACAGTCCCTTTTTCTGTTATAAGGATCTGGCCCCTTACACCTAGGAGTATGATTTCCAGGGCTGCTTTCTCCAAGAGTGTCCTGCAACACTGTGCCCCTTCTGCATGTACAGCGGCTGGAAATCCCTTGCTGTACCTGTGCCTGCGTGAGCACCCCCCACAGAGAAGCAACTGATATTGGTCTAAACACATTTGTGTATCTCTCCCTGACATTTGCTCTGTTAAAAGGTCAGGCTTCTGCAGCAGAGACAAGAGCCGTCTTCCTCATTATCACATATTACTGCAAATCTCCATTTCCAGCTCCGAAGTTTCCAGTGACTTTGGCTGCTGCGGCTGGGGCGATGCAGCACAAAGTGCCATCTGCCAGCCTGGAAGCTCTGCCCTGAACTGCACCAAAGATGCTCTGGGAGAGAACCAATGACTGTTTGGGGAATACCTGGGAAAACGCAGTGAATTTCTTGCTGCAGTAAGTTCCTTGCTTGCAGTGACAAGGTGGAAAAATATGTGACAAATTTAACTTAGAAATGCAAGTCTGCAGAAAGAAAGGGCCATTCTGCAATCATTCATATTTTTCAGTCTTCCTGCAGAAGCTCTGTTCTCGGTTTCTCTGTAATCTCTGATACTTCCCAATATCAGAGTGCAGTGCTGGCAGAGGCAAAACCTGAGGCTAAACTTCAGTCTGTATTCTTGCTCAGAGGAAGTAGATTCTGGGATCTCTTTGGCTTCCGAACGTCAAGAAGCCAGACTTGGAAGCCTGAGGGTGGGGGGAACACGTATTTTTCTTGTTAAGCTAAGGTCTTGCTAATAGGAAGATACAGATGCCAAAATAAAAGTGTGTGTGATGTTGGAGTTGGGCAGGCTCTTTAGGATTTCACTTTGTAAGGGTGTCCGCTCTCTGTTTTTCATATCAACACTCCTGTACCACCTCAGGAGCAGTTGTATGTATCCTTACATATACAAGGTACCGTAAACGTTGATGGGATAACATCGTTGTAGAGTAAGCAGATATGGTTCTTGCTTTTCGCATGTATTTGGCTATGTATTGACAAACAGGCACAGGAAAAGCATTTGCTTGGTTGTTAGATGACCTGGCTAGGAGATGGATCTTGCTGGTACTCTGAGTCACATGTGCTGTGTGGATGGCCACTGGCTGACTTTGCCGAATTTTCTGCTGACTGCAAATGTGCTGTAAGGTGGCCACTCAACGGTGGCCTTGGGAGAAGAGGTGATAAACTGCTGATTTAGTAATGGAAGAGTTAGGGGAGAGGAAGGACCTTACTTACTTTGGCCTCAGATATGGGTGAGACCTGGGGAGCCCTTCTACAACAACAAAGTCGAAAGAACAGTTGTACCACACAGCGTAGTTTGAATGTAAAATTTTTTTCCAATAACAGCCGTAAAGAAAATATACTTTGGAAGCAAAATATTTTTTTCACATTCTTCCCCTTAGTTTTCTTCCTTTATGTGGTGGTGGCAGACCACAGAGCTGCAGTCATGGAAGGCAAAGGCCATACTGGTATTTACTCTTTAAATACGCAGATACTAAAAATTATGGTATAGTAATTTCTCCACGAGTGGTGCACCTCCCTTCTTGGCTCTGTAATGCGGTTGGGTACCTGCTGGAGAAAGGGTTCCCACGAGGGATGGACTGCCACCAAAGCAGGGTTAGGCTGCAGGATGCTTTGACTGTGTTCCTACCCTGATAACCTGTGATTTGTCCCTTCCTGCCAGATCTGGAGTGGTAAAAACACCTGATCAGGAAGGAGTATTTAGCATAATTCCCTTGCCGTTGCATTTTTGCCTTACAAAAAACATTATTGGGCCTAATGTTTTTAGGTACTCGGGAAGTACCTTTCCCTGAAGCATTTGTAGATACTTTGGATACAATGCGTTGTGTCAGTTTTTTTTTTTTATGTTAATTCTGTAAAGAAATAATGATGCATTTCAATTCTTTGCCATTGAAGTTGTGACTGAAGACAGTTGTAATGTAACAAGATGGGGATGACCTCCTTTTATCTGTTCTCCTGTCTCGCCGCTATAGAAAGTTAGTGCTAGCTTAAACCCTGCTTGCCATTAATGAAAAATTCCACTATTTTTATTAAATTTCAGAATCACCTCAGCTAGCATGAAAAACAATGATATTGGATTTCTTTTTAAAATTAACAATGTATGTAACACAGTAAAAAAAGCTGACATTTACTTAGTGCCTAGAAGCAAAGAGACTGTGAGGCAGACGGCAAGCTGCGGCGCTTCTCTCCTTCATCCTGCAGCCTGCGTATGTGGTTAGGAGACATGGGGTGAGGTGGCTCGGGGTGGATTGCACAGTTAGGATAAAAGCCAAGAAACACCACCACTATTGCTACCTTTCACCAGTAGGAGAATGTCAGGGCTCACAGGGAAAAAAAAAAAAAAAAAGATTTATTTTAGCAGCTGGCCTGGATGTCTGCCAAAATGAGAGGGAACTCAGAAGTGAAGGCGAGGATCTTGGTTCAAGGATGCAGGAGAAGTGAGCCGGGGCTGGACAGTCACGAGCTCTGATCTGTGCTGTGTTCAGGCTGGGAAGGGACCATAAACCCCCTTCAGAGATCAAATGGACGTTCACCATTCAACCAGTGTAAGAAGTGGGGATGGTGCATGGGGATCACAAAGCAAGGAGCCGGCCAGTAAAATGGGAGGGGAGCTGATAAGAGGTGTTACTCTAATTTGGCTTAAATTTTTAAGACATGTTTATTTATGGTATAAAATTATGGAGTTAGTATATTACCTTAGGTTCATTTTAAAATTCGCTCTCTTTAGGAAGTTTCTACTGCAATCAGCAGGATCCCTTATAAAAGTAAAAGCAGGGAGTTGCTTCATACCTGCTTGCAGGCACTAGAGAGGATGCAGTGTCTGGTAGAGACCAGCCTATCTTAGGCTGGTACTGTTATTTGATTAACAGTCTGGAGTAACCTGGAAATAAGCTTGCTTTCAAGGAGAGTCCACAGATCACCAGGAACATATTCTTGTAGGGAAGCATCCTCATTGCCTTCCTAATTCATTCCTCCTCGCTTTATCCAACATGCATTGCTACTGGATTATTGACTATGTGATTTTTTTTCTTGATGTGAGCCACAATAGAAAAGGCATTACTGCACAAGACAGGGAAATAAAGCAGGGTCGTGTGTGTTAGACTTGTAATATTGAGTATGGCTGGTACGTGGTATACTCATTCTCATTTAGGGCTTGGTCCCCACCCTCCTCTGTGGCTTAGAGGATGCTCTGGATGTGTAGAGCAAATGTGGGACCAGAGACCTGTGCCAAGGTGTCTCTCTCCATCCTTATAGCCCCCTGCTGTAGGGGAATCTTGACGTATCTGCGGGGGGACTGTACAGTACAGAAATTGCTCGAGTCTAATGTGGGGGGGATATGCAACAATTAAATGATGGCAGGCGGGACAAGGCCTTGCACTCTGGGTTATAAACTGATTTGCCTGGAGTTGGGAAAAGTCATCCCACCTGCAAACAGAGCTGGACACTGAGCGGTCAAGGGAGACTGCGCAGGAAGCTCGTGCAAAGGTCTGTGCACCATTGAAACATTACTGGCACAGACCTCCTGCTCTTGGTACTAGAGTGATTGTAAAGATACATGCTGCCCTTCCACCCCGGTTCCCCAGGTACCAGCCAGGAGCAGGATTTCACCGTATCACATGTCTGGTTTAAACTCCTCCCTTACAAGGAGCGCTTGTGAGAGGATGCTGCAGGTTTCTCCTGTTACCTACCTCGACTGTTTCCAGTGTTGGTTTGGTTTGCTTCTGGCTTTGAACTCCTGCACGTGCTAAGCACAATGCAAAGATGTCCCAGCAAAGACTGAGCTATCCATGTAAAGGGTGCTCTGCAAGTATATACGATTGGCTGATCAGTTCTGATCAGCAGTTGGGAATTATAAATAGCAGAAAAGCAGCTAACCATCATCCTATGCTGCCATAGTAATAAATAAGTGCATATTTTTGAAAGGCTTTTACTCTTAGAAGAGAAAAATATAATAGCTTTTTTTTAATGTCACGTAATTTATTCTGACAAACAGATGTATTCTGTTGTTACCATTATCTTTTGATGAAATACTTTAAAGCTGGTCCAAGGTGGTGCATTTTCAAATATAATGTATACAGTACATCTAGCAGTTAACAAAATTTGGATGTGCAGCATAGAATGGTCATTATTTTTACTGAAAAAAATAAAGGCACTAATTACTTACAGACAAGATACTTAGCACAAACAGATAAGCTTCAAAATGAAAAATTCTCGGTTTATGATAATTATGTTCTCTGCTTTGTTTTCAGAGACTGATAATTTGAGGCTTTAAAATCACCAGGAAGCCATTAATTGGAATTCTTCAATAAAAAATAAATTACATAGAAGTTCATGATGAGTTGTAAAAACACAGAGACTGTATTATGCAGTGAGCGACATTGCTCTACTATTTATAGACATGCACAGCTATGTCTAACAGCAAAACTGTAAAGAATTTGAGATGTGCAGATAGCAATTATTCACGGATCCCAACGATCTGCAGATATTTCAAATAACTGCTTTTAGCAGATCAGCTATCCAATAAAAGCAGGGCTTTATTTCCAAGTGGCACCCTTCTAACATGTTGCTTCTTGTTTTTGACATCTTCTGTGACATTATTCTCCTAGTTGATTATAATGAGAAGATATGGAAATCCACGTTATTGGAGCAGGCACTCCACTCCACACACATGCTTGGGTTGAAGGGATTTCTCTTATGAAAGGTCAATATGGTCCTTCTTCCTATATACCAGGCTTGGATCCTGAAATCCATAGCAGCTGACCAAAAGAAAGTGTTTGATTTCATTCATGCTGCATTTTTCTGCTCTCCCCTTGTTCTCTGCTTGTGCCTGGGACCAAATCCTTGATGGCTGAACAGCACCAGGAATAGGCCCTGTGAAAGTTGGTGGAGCAGGTCCAAGGACTAAGGATCTGCCCTATGGCAACGATCACAGCATTTCTCTTGACTTCTGAAGGAGCTGGACTGAACCTTCAGTGGAGGTATATGAGCTCTTTGAAGGAGTGTAGGAGACCTGCTACTGGCTTCCAACCACCCAGGCCCCTTAAAATATCCACTGCTGTCCTTTAAAACACGTGGCACAACAGTGGGGCAGAGGCACCAGGCTTCAGCAGCTTTCCATCAAGAAAGAGTCCCAAAAGAGTGGTAGATGAGGCAAAACATATTGTTTTGTTCTACTTTTCTCCTGCCTCTCTCCCACATGTGGGTGAGTCCCAGGAGAAGACTCGTCTTTCCCCTTTCCCGAGGTAGAACTGATACCTCTTTGCTACCTCTTGGAATCCAGGCCTGAGACTGGAGACAGAGCTGCTAATGGGCCTCGGTTAATTGTCTCACCCAGAGGGTATAAAATACTGTTATATTCCAGCTATGCTCTTTTCATGACCACTGAAACCCAGGGCTCCCTACAAGGAGCTCTCTAGATAAAGCAAGTAATAAAAGTGATCGTAGGGATCCTTGACATATGCCACCTAGTAAAGGAAAGGGAGCAGTTTTCAGCTTATTCACCGGTGATCTCTAGGGGATGCACAAAAGAGTGAAGTGGCCTTGGCAGAGCCTGGTCTAAAGTTACACTCCAGGAAGATGGAGGAAGTATTTCCTGAGGACCTGATCAAAGGCTCTCTCTCTTCAATGCCAGTATAATGCCTTCTGGCTGCCATCGTACGCAGGTAGTGTTCAAGGGCTTTACATGACTCTTGGGTGAGTGCAGAATAAACATAATCAATCTAAGCGAGTTAATTTTTACAATATCAGAGTCACAAACCATCTTGTCTAATATTTTGTGGCTAAAATTAATCAAATGTATCAGCTGGTTTATTCCCCCCCTCCCTCCTGTTTGTTTAAATCTGAGTTAGTGTGATCACGGGGAAGGCAGGGCAATGCAAGTCTGGGGAGACAAGGATCATGCGAGACAATAGCAGAGAGTCTGCAGGGAGACTGCTATGGTGTCGAGATGAAATGACATAGTGTCAAGAGACAAAGCCATACAAAAAAAAAAAAATTGGGTCTCTGCTGGCACTTAAGGAGTATCGTAATTCTTGGAGAATAAAACCTACCATGCACAATCCAAAATCAATTGATAAGATATCTCAGAGAGATTAAAAATTGTTGCCTCCCATTCATTAGTAAAGGTGGCTTCTGTCCAAAGCTGATTGTTGGTGTGGGCCAACTATGATAAATGCTCTCTTACCCACTGAAAAGAAACACTTCTTAATGAGCTATCGTCTTGTGTACATTTTAATTTCCAAATTGCTACAGTGGGTATACAGAGCTCCCCAGAAGCAATAGTGCTGCTCAGAGGTATGCTACCCTAAGCAATATTTTAAAGTATTTTTTTTGTAGGTTCCCAGAACTTTTTAATGCCAAAACAGTCCCATGACATCACCTTTGCATTGTATTAACATTGCAACAATGAACTATTAATTTTTATTTGCATGTATTTTAGTACTCCTTAGAAATAAGTATTCATAAGTGGTTAGTGTGAGGCGCCTAGGCATTTGTGGGATGTAATTGCAATGACTGGGCACCCGCAGATCCTATTTATTCATGAGGGAGTTACTGATGCTCAGCACCTTTGAATATCAGGACCTTTCTTTCTGGGAAAAGCTACTTCCCAATAGGATGGTTCTGCCTGTGCTCCGTGGCTCAGTTGTGCCCTCTTCCTCCATGTGTGGCTTAGCCTAAGAATGTCTTTCTACAGCCCCCATGCTCCTTTGGGAGGGCAGAGACCAGGAGGTCCCACGCAGCAGCCCACAGAGCAGCGCACAGGAGTTGGCAAGGACACACGGAGCCCACCTTTGCTTTCCTCCTGCATCCCTGAAGTTCACAGCTTAGCACTGAGCCAGTTCTCAGTCCTGGGAATGCCTCGTGCGTCCCGTCCTGTCGCAAACCCCACAGCTCTTAAAGAGCATCCATGACATTTATCCCATGTCTTTAAATTATTCTCAGTGGAGTGGCACTTGGGCCAATGACAGTGATGCTGCAAAAGGTCACTTGATGGACCTTGGTGTTCTGTTTTACTTAGTTCATTCAGCTTGCAACAGAGACAGGACACACTTAATACATTGGCCATGTCACAGGCAGCCAAGCTCCGGTCCCCTGCACCTCCTCAGATTAGAACATTTGTAGGAGGCATTAGAAGAAATAGAAGGAGTTCAGCATATTTTTTGGTATGTCAAAATTTCAAAGGATTTCTGAAATTTAATAAACTCATTTAATAGGCATAATTGTCTTGAGTACATGTGAGAAAACTTCTGAAATAGCAGAATTAGGCATGCTCCATTTTGTAGCCTTTCAATGACCTCCAGCAAACGTGTGACCCAGATATGAAAGCCTCCTGTCCACTTGCATAAACATGATGTTTTAAAAAGGCGGGGGGGGGGGGTGAATAAAAGAATTGAGCTTTTAATGGTACATGGAGAGAGACATACTGCAATTGCAAAACAAATTCAGAAGCAGATAGAGAATTGCCTCGAGACTCTGCACGCCGAAAATCAGATGCCTCCTGCGAGATGGAGGTTTGATGGCTGTGGACCTTCGGTCAAAACAGCTCTGGATTTTCCTATGCAGAGGCTCAAATGATAGTAAGGTGCACATATCTGTTTTAGGCCCATGAAAATCTCTGCTTTAATGCCTGAATGATGTCTGAGCTGCTGTTACACGATGTATTCAGGATGTGTTGTAACATACGGGACTTTTTATTTCCCGACCTTGATGGAGGATGTGTAGGGGTTGTAAAGGCAGAAGTAACGGCCGTGCCAGGTGGCAAGGAGGTGGTAGCTGCCCGCTCCACCTGTGACCAGCCCTCCTACTGCTTGCATACCTGTTACAATGCAAGAAAAAGCTATAATTTTTAAAATCTCATTAATTAACTTGCATTTCTAATACATCATTAACTTCCTATTTCATGCTTTCCCTGCTCCCTTGGTCCAGAGGAGTTCTGTGGCAGGTTCCCACCACAGACTACTTTGCCCATACTCACAGAGAGGGGTGAGTGGCTCTTGATTAGTTTAGACCCACCACTACCATAGTAATGAGCCCTGATTGACAGGACTCTGAATTAATATGCATACTTAGGAGAAGAGGATGGGGGTCCTGCCAGGCACGCCCGTGCCAGCAGACACGGGATAATGCCATCACTGCCGGCCCCACTCATCGCGGGCTGTGTCTCCAGCCTTGCACCTATTAGATCGCTGCTTCTCAGAGTGTTACAAGTCAGGTTTAATTAAAAGCAGGAACTAACAAAGTGTTGCTGGGATATAAAATTATATGCCATTAGTTATTAACCGCTACAAATTAGGTAGATGTTGTTTCAAGGAGAGCAATTTCCACAGACAGCGCTGGTAAAGCGAGCTGGCGTGCAGTATCGCACAACTTTCCAAAACAGGGATCACCAGCTTTCTCAGAAAAGCGCTTTTTTGGCGACTTCTTGGGTTTTACGCATGACCGAGATTTAGCATTGTTCATGCTTGCTTGCAGCAATGATACTTTTCTGTCTGAGAAAACTCATTTTTCATTTTAACAATAATTCCCAGGCAGGAAAAAACATGTCCTGTTTTTTTCACTGAGCCAAACACTGAAACAAAATATTGGGCCAAATTATGTTCGGATTTTGCAACTTTAAAATCTGCCTTTGCAAGTTAGTGCTGAATTTAGTTCATTCCCCTCAGGCATTTTCCATGCAATAAAAATTGTGTTTCTTTTTTTTTTTTTCTCCTGCTATTTGGGGAAAATGAAAACTCAAACAAGAGAATGAAGTCAATTGTTAGATTAAAATTTTCTGTACTCTTGGTGTTAGAAGAAAACAATGCAGAAGGCTCACTCCGAGTATCTTGCCTGGTAATCTGCATTATCAGTGTGACTAAAGCTGCTGATACATATGAGGCATTTTGAGTTGCAGTAGCCAGTGACAGGAAAAAAAACCAAACAAACAGAGAAAAAGAAAACTTTGAGGCCTTAATACTTCTGTTCAGCAGTTTAAAAGGAGAAAGTGGTGAGCTGGTCTGAAGATTTTCCTTCTCTGCTGCTTTTGCTGCTTCCACAGCCCTGCAGGGGAGAGGAGAAAAGTCTTTGAGCTATAATAGGTGTAAAACTAGGCAAATTCAACAAAGTTTTAGTGAGTGAGAATGGAAAGCAGCATTCACAACATTTTATTTGGCAATCTCTTTATAGGTACTCAGACATGAAGACTGGGAGTGTGATGCATGGAGACAGATTGCTCTGCGCTGGAGAATGGGGAATTTAAGGTACCAGGCATAACGCAACTTTTATTGGGCTAACAAGCGTAGAGAGCAAACCATGGTCTTTGGTGCAAAAGGAGGAAGAAAAAGCTCTTCAACACCAAAGTTTTCATGTTAATCTGGTAAAAGATATTACAATATCTATAATTGCTAACTTTTTAAAAGCCAGTAAGGCTGAAGGCCACAACCTACACATATCTTCAGAGTAGATATATCAATTTTTTTTCCAGAAATTACCTGATAAATTGCATGTACGTGTGTGTATATGTACGTATGGGTGGGTATATGTTTTCCTGTGACTGTGAGACATAAAGTAGATAGCAAGGGAATGTAAAAGCTCATTATAGTTTATCGTCGAGTGTGGCAAAGGAACAGAAATTAAAGAGGCTGGGGGGGAGTGAGCAGCTGTAGCCATACTGGCACCAATAACTTTTCACGAGGGTGAGTCAAAGCATCAGGATGTCAGACCCTTGTTCCTGCCCTTTTGAACTTACTTCTATAGATCACAACAAAATAGAGAAGTGAGAGAAAGATTCTTCTCTCCCCAGCAGGGCAGAGAAGAAACCAGCCGCTCATGCAAATATTTCAGATGAGAAGTTGAACACACACCCTGCTCACATCCGCAGGGGCAGCCACGTTAAGCAGTACCGACATGTTTCGGAGACAGAAACAGGTATAAAGTAATAAGTACCTGGGGGAGAAGCGGGGCTTCCTCACGTCCACCCATGTGAAGTGTAAAATAGTAATTTAGCTGTGATGGGGCCTTGCAAATGTGTTAAGTGCAACAGTGGAGCCCCCAAATGCAGGTGGTATGAGGCACGGAAGGAAGGAGCTCCATGGGCGCATCCTGGCCAGGCTGGGGCTCAGCTGTCCCCAGGCACAGGCAGCAGCTCAGTGGGTCGTGCTCTTGCCCTGGACATGTGGCTGACGGCTCTGCCTGCAAGAAGCAATGAGCTACATCCCCTGTCGTATCCCTGCTGCCGGCAGCTGTGGGGTGGTTCACGCTGGGTTGGCACGAGTTGCCCTATGGAACCTGTGCAAGGAGATGTTTATGCTTGGAGTGTTTTGTCCTTGAGAGCTGGCCCTGAACATCCCCTCCATGCTGGGGATAGCAGAGACATGACATGGCAGCAGACCTGCTGCCGAGGCTGCTGGCCGTGCTTTCGAGCTGGCCTTGGGGCTTTCCACCAGGCCCCGCGTTGCAGGTGTCAGATACGGAGGGGCCACCGCACGCCCCGGTAGCTCTTCAGATTTTTTTTGGCATCTGTCTGCTACTCAAATGGCAGTGGTTGAGGTCCCGCTGGGCTCAGGAGGCTCTGCACGTTAATGTTGTGCTGCATTGCGTGGTCTATGATTTGTTTTTTTGAAAGCAAAATGAGAAGTGAGAGGCAGCTGGCATGCTCACGGACCTTTCATGAAAAGATGCCTCCCAAATTGCTCTCTTGGACAAAGAAATAAAGTCATTTGCAAAACCCAAATTTGCCCACCGTGGTAGCACAGGCTGCCTTTTCACTCATCTCAAGGAATGGAGATAGCAAGGGATGCTCAAACTTGGATAATACCCAAGTGTATTTTGCTCTCTTGGATTAAAACAAGCTTCTGAAATCAGAAGATTTCTGCTGAGGTTAAGAGGTGCTGCTTCTCACCTGCCAGCTGTTTCTGCTTGATTTCTTACCGCAGTACCTCAAGGTCCCAGCCAAGACACAAGTCCCATAGTGTCAGGAACCGCACACACCCCATTGAAGAAAAACATTTGCTGTCTCACAGAGATTCAGATTTAAATAGACAACGGTGGGAGGGGAAAAAAAAGCAAAGTGACTCAGGGTTGCTGGGTTGGCTGGCGGCAGATGTGGGACTAGACTCTACCTCTCCTGCTGGACTGGTGGCCTCAGGATGAAGCCATTCTTCCTTGTCCTGGTGCGCTGAGTGTGTGGCCACACAGCCTGCGCGGGCTTCCCGCTAGCATTAAGCAACAGCAAGGAACTGTTTTTTTATGTATGTATGCATGGTCAGTGTTGTTGTTAATATTATAATGAATTATAATTGCTTAGGAAGTTCAACTGCATTGCACTGTCATGGGTTGAAAAGCTGGAAACACCTGTATTTCCAGACACCATCACCCCTGCTCGATGGCTAGTTCATCTAAACAAAGGAGATATTTTACATGAGTGGATGTGTTATTTAAAAATGTGAAGATCTCTTGTTTTACATGAAGAGGCACATTTTCAAATAGGGAAACAGGTACATAATATCTACCGAAAGCCCCTGGAAGTAAAAGTGCCATTAGCAGCTCTGCAAAAGTTGCCCTGTCTGTACTCCTCTCACAGTGCTTTGGTGACAATTTGTGATCAACACTTCAAAGCTGATTTTAGTAAGCCTGGTTCTGCCTGCACTTTCCAGACCTTATTACCTACAACTCAGTTGCCCAGAATTTGCTGTTATTTCAAAATACGATATGTCCCAAGAAAACTCCTCCTCAATTCTGTAGGTTAGCCCAGAGTTTGATCATCTGCATCTTTTTTTAAAGTGTCTCCAATGGTATTTAGATATTTTGGTGACTTGTAAAATAGTGAGAGGTGGTTGCCCTTTCATGCACTTTGAATTTTCACCCATGCATCTATTGACGTTGGGGTTTATTCTTGACTGTGAATAGTTCAAAGGGAAGACCTGGTCCGAGCTTCCCCGACAGTAAATATTGCATATCCATAGCTATCTTCACTGTTAGCAGCAGCCATAGAATATTTCTGCAAGATTTTGTTTTCTAGTCAGCATTTCTTTCTTTTCCAGCAGCAGTTAGGCAATTTAGGTCTCAAGTTTCATCTTTAATGTATTTTAACACTATGAGGTTGCATAACCTTCCTGAAGTAAAAAGAAGTTAATATGTTACATCTATTTAGTTTATTACACCCCCCCCACACACACAATTCTAATGGCTGCCCAGTTCTTTTGGGAAAATCCTGACTCACGCCACTCTCAAACTGCAGGTAAATGTATTTTGGTGACTGTGCTGGTTTTGGCTGGGGTAGAGTTAATTTTCTTCACAGTAGCTCATATGGGGCTGTGGTTTGGATTTGTGCTGGAAACAGTGTTGATAATCCAGGGATGTTTTCGTTCCTGCTGAGCAGGGCTTGCACAGAGCCAAGGCCTTTTCTGCCCCTCACCCCACCCCACCAGCGAGCAGGCTGGGGGGGCACAAGGGGCTGGGAGGGGACACGGCCGGGACAGCTGACCCCAACTGACCCCAGGGATGCCCCGCACCATACGGCGTCATGCTCAGCTCATAAAGCTGGGGGAAGAAGCAGGAAGGGGGGGATGTTTGGAGTGACGGTGTTTGCCTTCCCAAGTCACCGTCACATGTGATGGAGCCCGGCTTTCCTGGAGATGGCTGCACACCTGCCTGCCCATGGGAAGGAGTGAAGGAATTCCTGGTTTTGCTTTGGTTGTGCGGGCGGCTTTTGCTTTGCCTATTAAGCTGTCTTTATCTCAGCCCACGTGTTTTCTCACTTTTAATCTTCTGATTCTCTCCCCCATCCCACTGCGGGGGGAGTGAGCGAGTGGCTTTGTGGTGTTTAGCACAACAGTGATACACCATGACATGGGCCAACATTCACCCAAACCCTCTGCTGCTGGGGGACCTGGAAAACAAAGTAAGATACTACATTCAAATACTGAGAGGTAGAGATGTCCTTTTTTGGAGGAAATACTCAAAGGAGATGCACAAACACCCTGGAAACTGGAACGGGGCAGGAGCCAGGGAGCAGCAGCCTGTCCCTTGCAAGAGAAACCAGCAAATAACGAGTTGGTTATAGAAGAGATAAAAGAAAAAGCTGACCTCTGCGATAAGCATGGAGGTGGTGGGAACAACGAAGCAAGGAGGCAATTATCCCAACTCTCCGGGATGAAGTGGGTACAAGAGCTAACGTAGCTGAGCAGTGAACTTCAGCAGCAAAAAAATGGATCATGCACAGCTGCAGGGGTTATTGCTGGAGACTGTATCAGAAAGAAGAAAAATGGATATTGCCTGCAGAGGGACTTGGCACTTTACTGGGCTTCCAGGAGAAGTCGGCTCCAGCGTATGCAGGAATTTCTGAGATGATTTTCCAGCTACTTTAGAGTCACTGCAAACAGGTTTCAAGTGATAAAATTCTTTGGGGGATATGGGTTATAATGAATGATCCGTTTTAGAAGAGAAAACAAATAGTGGGATGTTGCAATGTTTTAGCAGTGAGAAAGCCATTGTTTCCAGATTTGTATTAATGATACAGAGTTGGAAGAGAATGGCGAGATGTCAGCGTTTGTAAATGAAGAAAGTGATCAAAGATCAACGGCAGTCCCAGAAGGAAGGGTGAGAGCAGCTGGAAAATACTAAATTTCAGCTCCTATTCTCATACCCCTTAGGATATTTTATAAATTTATTTTTTCCTGAAGAGTTTTCTGGGCACCTCAACTCAAGACAGTGCATTAAGCCTGCATACCTCTGTTATTTCGCCAGCAGTTAAATCCAACTTCAGCTGCTGATACCGATGAGCCTGGAGTCAGGAGAGACTGCAATACTCGAGCCTTGTGAGCGACGGCCAGCTAACATTATTTCAAGACTCCTGTCATGAGCGCAGCTCTTGCCATGTGAACAATTCTGGGTATTACTCACAACTTGTAAGAACAAAGTGAAGAACGGTATTTGAACTGTGTTTTCTAAATACAGCCACATGAACAATACTTTGAAAGGAAAAATTTCCTGTCAAGAAGCATTTATATGCAGCACCAGGAAAAAAAATTATCTGCTCTGGAGATCTAGATCTGTAGGCAAAAAGATGCAAAATAGGAAATCCCGAACCACAAAAAGAATTATGTTGCTCAACTAACATGATATTTCATGCATGATAATTATTATAAACAGACACACCATTTGATGGTTTACAGATTATTTCTCTTCTTCACTTAGTTCAGCTAAAATTTGTGAAGTATTTCCCTTCATTTGTGGAATAATGGACTTGTTCTTATGACAACCCCAGCTTGCGATCCAAAGCTGAGCACGATCTTTCAGTCGAAGCTGGATGCCTCTGTGAAATAAGCACTATGATTTCATCGCACCTTATTGGGTTTGGTACAAAAATTACTGTTGAGATGTAATCACCTGGGCTGTGCAGAAAATGACACCAGCTGAGGGGAAGGGTTGCTTGCATCCTTTACATTCACTGAAACAACAAACCCAGTGACTCTCTCCTTTACACAATGTCTGTAGGGATGCCAAAACCAAAAGCTTTGGAGAAACAAAAGTTTTAAAGAATGGCATGTCGGGGAATGGCAGATGAAGACACTTAGTTTCTAAAGCTGTGCGGGCTCTTTGGAGCGACCTGCTCTGCCACGACTGCTGGCTGGGCTTCCCGTGCTTCCTTTTCTTCACGTGCCCCCGCCGCCACCGCCCCAGATTGCCCCATCTTCTTTGTTTAAAAATCATTTCAGCTGTTGACATTGCTGTTTGCTGACTTGTTTTGCAAGGCCATTTGATGCAGAGGGATGCCTTGGCACAACATTGGCTTTGCTGCAGCTGGGCTTTGCTGCTGGGCTCCTCCTCAAGCAAAGCCCTCGTGTCTCCTTTGTCAGACCCTGACACCCGCAATGCCTTCCTCTAGTCGGGGTGAGGGTGCACATGTGCCCCCAAACCTCCTTCCTCTCGATCAACCTTTCTTTATCCTCCTTGCATGAGCACAGACCTGGAGGACAACTCCCTCGTACCATGGAGTGAGCTACCTGTCTTGTCTCTGAAGGCACAGGTAGATGCCACACTTCTCAGGCTTTTCATGTGACAGAAAATACCTGGCTGTGTATACAAACTGAGTTGCCTTCTGCCTGCAGTTGCAGTCCTCGTCAGACATCGTTTCAAGCGTTATTCTTGGCAATAATGTCTCATTCAGCTCAGCCTTTTCTCCCCAGTGATCATGCACTTTGGTTTCCTATCTTTATCAGGATGTGCAGTTTTGTACTTAAAACCTGCTTTTGTTTTTGCTGCTTTGTGTTTGTTTTGGGCATTTTTGTGGTTGGGAAATTGTGTTTTCCCTGTGGACCATGCTCCTTCACACTGCCAATTTGGTTTGTGTCTCACTGCCTGGTTTCCCAAGGAGCTGGTCCCAAGCAGAAATGGGAGGTCACCTCTTGTGTGTTTTGAAAATTTGCAAGAAATACTCATTGGAAATCAGATACTAAGATATTAAATGTGCACATAGAGTTAGAAGAGAATGTATTAGTGGCATAATCCTTTTTATGATATTCCGTACAGACCGTAAGTATGTATGTTTCCAGTGTTGAACAAGTGCTACCTAAAATCATTCAATCACCTGTGTAGGCTGCAGCTCACTCAACAGCAAAGTTTAGGCCTGTTTCCAACCTCTCCTCAATAGACAACATAGCACTGCTCCATCATATTCACTGTTTTCTCTCGTGCTGCCATTTTCCACCCTTCTTGGCCAGGTCGTTTTCCCCCAGTAGGGCAACTGATAAGCAACCATTACCTCACTTTGGTTATTTGACTCAATTAATTTAGTCTCTGCCTGTTATCAGGTGCAAATCTAACCATTAGTAGGACACCAATAGCTTTTTTTTATGGGTGACGTACTTTGCCCCGTCACGGATGATTGAGGCCAGGCTCTCATGGACATCCTGTCTGGTTCTGTCAGCAGAGTTACACCAGGGAAAGGTTTGACACATGCTGTAAAAACTAAACCTTGACCCAGCCAGGAGCAAATGAGAGAGAGAGGCTTTTAAAATGCATGATGATGAAGTCAGATGAAGCCATTTCAATATTGACTGAAATACTTAATTTTATCGGCACTGGCTACTATGAACATATTTTCCTCTCGGCTACAAGCAGCGGGATTACCAAGCTCAGAGATCACCAGGTGGACTCTCCATCCTTAGCTCGCCTCTGAGGACAGGGCTGGGAGAAAGGGCAATCCTCACACGGGCCATCGTCCCCACGGCCTTACACCTCTGCCCTTGAACAAGGGGAAAAATGAACCAGATGCAATTGGCTGGTGATTTGGTTTTCAACCCAGTAGTCCTGACCAGAGGATGTTGGACTCTCTGTGGCCCGAAGCCAGTTAGCTGCCAGCAAAGTATTTGCGTGAAGACTCACATAATATCTTCTGGCTGACAAACTGCATTATATGTCTGTCCCTGTGCCCAGCAGTAAGCATCGCAGTTTTTTGCCTCAATACACTGTGTTATATATATCACCAAAATTGTAAACTTCTTGTGGTGGTGGTGTTCTCCAAGCTAGCGTCCGAGACGGAGCCAATGTCAGGGACCTGTCTTGAGAAGGGGAAGGTGCTCTGTCTCAGCTACTGCTGCTTGGGCAACTTGCTGACGCCAGAGTCCCTAAAAAATTGTCTTAGCAGTGGGCAAGATCCGAGCCAAAAAATGGCAGATCAGCAGCTGCTGGAAGCAGAAACTCCTTCACAAGTTCTGGTTCTCTCTGGTATCACTCAAGCTGCTTTCCTGACTTTTAGCAACAGCTTTTTGTTAATTAGGTCATGTGTGGCCATTGTATATAAAGTGCTACATGATCCAGTAGGAACAGTGTTTTGTGCCAGTGTGTCTTTTCACTTCATAAGTCTCGCATTTTCTTTGCTCTCCAGGTTATGCTGAGATGGAAGGAGGGGCTCGGAGAGGGAAGATTAACCTTTCACTGGCCACAATTCGTTCCCTCTTATCACGGAGGATTCGGCAATCCACCCCCCTCCCATCCAGCCTATCTGTCTGAATTGCTGAAAGCATAATGCTCCCATATGAGAGATAAGTAAGTGAGCTCTCCTTCTGTTCCATAGGGATGAACTATAGTGTATGCAGATTATTAGGAGAAGAAAATAATATCAGAGAAAGGTGGCTTTCTTAAAAGGCATCAGTAGCATTAGTGTCATGTGTGAAGCACCCATTTGTGACAACTGTACAGACCTTTCAATGGAAAATTGTGCTGTGCTACCTTTTAAAGTATGAAATGCTAATTTTGGATTTACAGTTTTTGAACTGGAGGGCTGCATCTTGCATGGAATTTTGTTTAATTTCCCAGTGAAAAAAGGCATTTGAAACACAACTGCCTACAGCCAACTGTCAACAAAAATCAACCGTAATAACACGCAGCCTGTCACTGATTTATGTGGTGATGTGGTAATCTTCTCAATTTAGCTGGATATTTCTTCTTCATACCAAATAGCTGAAAGTCTTGCTAGACATTTATGAATATCGGGAGGTACTATTAGGATGATAATGGGGCAAGATTAAAGAGGTGTTCACTAGTTCAAAGTGCCAGTTAAAGAGACAGGGAATCGAGAGGTGTAGATATATATGGCCCATTGGTATAAGTGAACTTTATATTTTCAGAGTTGCTTAAGATTTGGGAGACGGCATATTGAGATCCATCTGCCATGAGAGCATCTTTCTAAGGGAGACTGGGGGGAGCAGCTATACACATTTTTTTCTTCCCCAAAAAAATCTGCTTTTGTTTAGCGGGGGGTGTGTGTGTGTATGTGTGTTTGAAAATCTTAGGTGTTGAAGATGGAGCAAATGAGTATGGGTGGTGTTATAGCAAACAGGGTGCTGGGATGCTTCAGCCTTTTCTCCGAAGGTCTGAGCCTTAGACGTGGTCACTTAGCACCAGGCTGCGTCTCAGCGAGGGCTGGCGAGTAAGATATCACACTCTGTGTTTTACAGCTAAGAAAAGTAATTGGCCTCTCATAAAGAGCTAGAACTAATGCAGACAAAACGATACTGCAAGACTTGAGCTGCAAATAAAGAGACAAGTTTGTGTTTTACAAAAATGTATAATTTACCAGGCATTTCATTATGCTGTATAAAAAGGCAAAAATGATAATTGAAAATAAATGCGGCTGCCTAGCTACAGTATATGCTGCCAGCGTTACTGGAAATAGAAGCGCTTTCTTGCTGAAGATAGTTAAAATTTTGATACAACTTCTGTCTGCAGATTTGTATAATGTATCTTGTTAAATTTGTTTCAGTTTGGGTATTTGTTACAGAGAAGCAGGCAAAATGTGAGGATCTGCCTGTGTATTTATATACCTAGGGGTTTATACAATTATATTAATTATTAACAGTGTGTTCTGCAGATGCATGCATCTGTGGAGCCTGAGTAAGGGTACATCTTGCTGAGTTTATTTCAGAGTATGCAAAGTACACCAGTCACTTTCGAGGTTGCCAAAGATATTCCATTGCAAACTCCTGTCTTCCAGGGAACAAGATTACAAATATAAATATACCAAAGTAATGTTGTTGGGTTCTTTTCCCCTGAAGCAAAGGGAGCACTGAGTTGCCATTTTTCTTGGGCAGCAATCAAAGATGGGGCTACTTAGGGATGCTGAGAATTACTAAAGGAGGAGAAAATAGGTTCATTAATTGTCCTTGGTTCTGTTCTGAAAGCTTCCTTCTGGCCCTCCTCATCCTCTGGCAAGAGCAAGTTGCCACAGACACAGTGTTTACCTATGTCCTAGTGCATGAGTCTACCTGCAGTGATCCTGGTGCTCTCCACACCCAAAATGAGGAAAATGTCTCCCGAGGGAGGTTTTTTTGGGAAAAAACCCTCTCCTGCATTGAGATTTTTCTTCTAAGCCCTTCAATTTCTCAGCAGAGAGAAGTGCAAATATCTCTAGGCTCACTTCCTCATGGTGTCCACTTGTGCCCTGCAGCAACAGAAGGCCGTGCAGGTTACTCAAGTTATGAGCAAAGCTACTGAGTTGCCATTAGCTCTGGAATTAAGCTAAAAAAGGAAAGGTAAGAGGCCTACCATTGACTGAAAGAGGCTTGACATCACCAAGCTGGCTTTAGAGGCCAGGGGGGTAGGTTCAGAGAAACAGCAAACTGTCGTTGTTTAACCCCAGCCGGCAACTAAACACCACAGAGCCGCTCGCTCACCGTCTCCCCCAGTGAGAAGGGGGAGAGAATCGGAGGGGTGAAAGTAAGAAAACTCATGGATTGAGATAAGAACAGTGTAATGATTGAAATATATTAATAATAATAATAATGATGATGATGATGATGTAGTGAAAAGGAATACAACAAAAAGAGAGGAAAAAACCCAGGAAAAACAAGCGATGCAACCACTCACCACCCGCTGACTGATGCCCAGCCAGTCCCTGAGCAGGATCACTGACCCCTGGCCAACTCCCCCCCATTTGTATACTGAGCATGATGTCATATGGTATGGAATATGCCTTTGGCCAGTTTGGGTCAGCTGTCCTGGCTATACTCCCTCCCAGCTTCTTGTGCATCACCTCTCATGGGAAGCTGAAAAGTCCTTGACTTAGTATAAGCACTGCTTAGCAACAATTAAAACATCAGTGTGTTATCACATTATTTTCATGCTAAATCCAAAACACAGCACTGTACCAGCTACTAGGAGGAAAACTAATCCTATCCCAGGCAAAATCAGGGCACAAACAAAATGAGTTGCTTGTTGAGATTCCCATACTGCAGATCCCTCACCAGGATGGATGGGATGGGAACACAGTGGACCAAGTACTGGGAAATGAACCAATCAGAAGGAGAATTATTCTTTCGTGTGTGTTTTTAGATCCACTGTTTTTTTTTTTTCTTCTTTCCTTTTGGACTCTTTTTTTATCTATAGACTCAGCTGGGCTGCATTGTTCAGACAGTCATGGTTGTGTTTGGATGGGTCAGGCCCTATGAATTCACTTGGCCTTGAAGCAAAAAACTCATCATGAATAATGAAAGAAAAGGAAAATAATGCCTGAGACAAAATGACTTTAAAAATGATTAATATCTATTCTTTCCCTCATAATTTGCCTCCAGACTTTTCCCTTTTCAAAATAGCTTGCCATTAGCAGTTGAACTTTCAATAGTCAGTACTTTGATGGAACTAGTGTTCTGAAGCCAAAGGGAACATTGCTGTATTATTATTATTATTGTTATTATTGTTATTATTATTATTATTTTATGAAATTAAGGTTCTTTTTTATAAGTTCAAAGACCTAGATGAATATAGAAAGGACCAAGTTCTGCCCTCAACCACATCTAGTGTGCTCAAATTGGTCACTTGAAACACAGCAATGTTTGCCAGAGAGGTACTGAAATTCTTGAGACCGTAGAGGTGTAAACACCACCGTCAGGTTCCCATCCAATAACTGCTTACAGAAAAGCGGGTCCTGTGCAGAGCATCGCGGAGGGGATTTGCAATTATGAAGGAACGGGATATATCAGGGATGCAGTCGACTGCCACTAAGTAGCTCAGCTACTCTCAGGGGCCTCCAGTCAGGTTCCCAATGCCTCATCTCATGCAGGAGATTTTCTTTCTTCAAAGGCTTTTATTAAAAACCAGTTCAGGTAAATGCTGACAATAAGCAAGCAAACCTGTTGAGCCCCAAGTCCACAACTTGCTAGGCAACAGGATGCTTCTCTGTGACATTTAAGAGAGCTAACAGCTGAAGAAAATATTGCATGGTTTACCCTTTCTACTTAAAACAACAAAAAAAATGCTGCTCTTACAATTTGGTTCATTTTCAGCAGGCTGTCCCCACCTCCCATTCCCAAGGTCTCAAGGCTCCCAGCTGCCTCCTGTTAAAGGGGACACTTTCCTGATAGTGCCCTGTCCAGGGCTTGAAATAACCTGAAGCTGCTTTGTCTACCCCAGAAGCAGATTGACACCAGGATTTAGGGTATGCTGAGTCTAGGGCTTGGGGAGCCCAGCTGGCAGGGTATGGATGTAGAGCAATTGCAACCAATGAGATAAAGGGAGTTAATTAATGTATTCCAAACACCTGTAGAGCTGTTTCCACCATGGTTGAAGCTTCTGTTTGCTCCTGGTGCACACAGTTTTATTGCATGTCGCTTCACCTTGCCTCTGAATATCTCCATCCAACCATCTCCTTGTCTTGGGCTACCCTGAACCTCAGGTAAATCTTTTTCTTTTTCCTGAAGTCTTAAAGCTTTATAGCATGATAATGCTTCAAGTTTTTCTGAGACTATGAGCAGAGAAAGTTTGATGGTTGTAGGACCTGAAGGTGCTCCTTTCCATGGCAGTTGCAAGGTGGAGTTGCTTGATGTGAAAGATGATGGTTTTGTCTTTGTGTGGTGAGAATCTAATCTTCTTTTTACTTTTTAATCCCTCTACCCACCTATATTTACCCCCCACTACGTGATTCTGCTTTGTTGGCATGTTTAACCTTTAGACACCTATATGCACATATTGCCTCTCTTGTGAGTCTTCATCTAGCTGGTCATCTGTAGATAGCAGCAAGAAATTATGGGAATGGGTACCTCTTGAGAAAGTCAGACTTCTTTGATTTTCTGTCAAAATAGTGGATGATGATTTTGTTTGTAATGGCGAGATGTGTCAGTTCTGTGAGCATTATGGTCTTTGCAGTACACAAAGTCAAAATTGTTATGGTCTTTAGTCAGGCAATGCTCCTATTGAGTATGTGGTTTTTACCCCTGGTTAAAACAGGGATTGCCCCAAGCTTCCACTTCATCCTTTTCCTGGTGTGTCTGGTCTTGGGGGAGGGTTGGGAGAGCAGAAAGTGTATCTTTTCCACCACTGCTGCAGTTTCAGAGAAACCCGGCGGTGTTAACACAAATTTCAGGTGTTCCAGCTAAATTAATTAGTGAGCTTGTGGTCACAGCTGAACTTTGTTAAAACACTTAGGGGTGAAGGATGGTTGTGAAGTACTGAGAAGCTACCAGAACCTTCTGTGTCTTTGGAATCAGGCTCTGAATTATCTCTGCCTGTGCTAAGAGGTGGAAGGAGGCCTTTTAATGTATGCCAGGGGATAAAGCTACTTTTGTTGCCCACTAAAAGCATGGCAACCTCAGCTTAAATGGCTGAGCCTGTGTCAGGTGCCCCATTATGGGGACTTTAATGGCTCAGGGGAGGAAGGCTTATATGGCAAACCCCCCTCCCCACTGAAAATCCCCCTGATTTCAGGGGTTTCACCTGCAGCATATAGCAGTCTGGGTTTTAAGACATAAAAGTGCACTTGCGTATTATCCGCAGATATAATTGAATGTATATACAAATCCACAATAGGTATACCTGTGCTGCCTCCCTGGCATGCATAAGTATTCCCTGCATGCATGTGTATTCTCTGCAAGCTACCCTACACATTATTAAGACAATCCATATATTGCATTAGGATATACTGTATGCAGACCATGCTCCAGGTACTGAATTTTTTTTTTTTTGTAAATCCTGAAATATGGCTGATATGGTCCACTGCAAAATGAACCTATATTGGAAATGGCAAAATTGTAATGTAAAATATACTGGGGTCAGTGGGGTGTGATGTTTTTTGCATACATTTTTTCTCCCTTGACCCATGCCATTCTCCCGCATATAGGGGGAAAAAAGCTTCATCTCACAGAGAAATGTGATGTCCTTTACTGCCAGAGGCTGTTGCTGTTTTAAATGAGGAAAAAGCACAATGCATGAAGAAGGAAAATTAAAGCATATTCATTTTGGAAATTAGATACGGTGTTAGAAGACTCTCTGGAAATAGCAGGGTTTGAATGGAGCACCAGACTACAAGACAGTTCACTGAACTTTTGACCACTATTTATACTATGGGAGCTTTTGAAATGGGAAGACAGCAAAGTATTTTATAGCTGTTTAATAGTGGATTGTGGTTTTTACTAGACATTTATCTTCTCTCAGAGTGTATATAAGATAAGTAAACATTATGTAGTGTAATTGCATTATGTTGGAGGCGCTTTAATTTAGGGTTGGTTTATTTTCTCTGTTTGTGGTACATCTCATCTCAAGCAGCAAAGACACCCGCCTCTGCAAGTGGGTGCGGTTGCCACCTGAATGCCTGACCCCATCCTAGGATCTAACATGTAACTGGGGTCCCTCCTGGGATCTAGGGGATGTTTTTGCTGGTTGTTGTACTGGGCAAAAATTTAAGTCTAAAGCAGGGGTGACAGTGGCCCTGGACTGTTTGGGAAGCACAAGTAACTTCTAGCTCCAGGCTTGACTTAATCTTTCTCTTATTTCTATATAGTGAAACTCATTTTAATCTCCTCTAACAGCTTCAGTCTTTCTTTAGCATTCCAGGTACACTGAGCAATATACCCTTCCAGGGTTGGCAGCTATCACATTACAATTGTAATGGTGCATCACCAGGCAGACATGCATGAATGAAACACTGTTTGGAAAACTAAAAATGTGTTTGGGGTGCTTTTAAGTCCTATTAACTTGGGCTGTTGTTCACGGAAATAACGTGGAAAGATAAGAATTTTGCTGTAATCCGAGAAGTGTGGTCTCAGAGCAGTTTTAGCTCTTAGTGGAGACTCTTCTTTTCCTTCTCCTTTTTCTTTCCATCTGCATAAATTGAGCTTGAGCTGGCATGGGGAAAGTTGCACTGTGATGCTGTGTGTCAGAGGAGCCAGCCATCCAAGAGGGAAGTGCTCTGGAGAAGGAGCTGACACCATCAAACAAGCCATCTCCTGTAGCTGAAGGTTCAAACGGAGTGGTGCTGTACAGTGATAGTGGTGCATGGTGCTATTTTCCTTTTCTTTTTTACTTTTTTCTCTTGGAGATGATTATAAAATGGATCTGTTATTGCTTGAAACTGTGAAGCACTAAAATAAAGCCTTTTTTTCTTTTTTTTTTAATGTGATATTAGGAAAAGTTTAAGCTGATGAGCAACCATTGTGTAGTCCCTTTGTCTTCTGTCATTTAGCCTTCCATATAGTATAGCCTATGTGGGAAGGAAAAAAAAAAAGATTCTCCTTCTGCCATGGAAGATGCTTTTCTTCCTTGGACCAGAAGCTCCTCTCCTATCACTAGCCAGTAACAACCCTTCTGTTCATCCTTATGTCAAAGCCACACTACTGAGCTAATAGAGATCGCTGACAATTAGAGATGAGCTGAAATGATTTGGCAAACTCCGGGTGCTTGTGAACCTGAGGGTGTTCTCGGATCCTTTCGAGCCTGTTGGGTGTATTGCCAGCCGTGCGCTTTCCCCATCCTAATGGGGAGAGCAGTTGGGATGTTGAGTCCAGCTGGGCCCGGAGGTTGGAGAAGAATGAGAGGGGGAGTCTATCAAGACGCAGCTCTTCCCTGCTGAGAGATGCAGCTCTTCCCTGCTCTTCCCTGCATCTTTTCCCTGTTCCCCTTCCTGGCTGCTCTTTGTTGCTTCTTGCCAAGATGTCCCAGGCACTGTCAGGTTTCTTCTCCCTGTGTGAGATGATGTGACAAGATCCCAGGATGGCTTTGTCTTTTGCTTGTGAGTAGCTAGATGGGCCATATCTGGAGAGACGATGTCACTTGAACAGACAAGATGAACAAGACATAAGATAATGTTTCAAAAGGACTACAAATTCCCTACCAGCAAACACCTCATTGAGTTTTCTGTTTGGTTTGTTTCCTCCTTTTTGTAACAGCTTTTTTTTTTTTAATCTCTAGACTGATGAAGCATTTCTATCTTGTTCTTCCTTGTTGTCTAAGACAATATAATGAATGTCTTGAGATTCTATTTATGCCAAAACTCTATTGGGCAAGTGGTAATTGTGGATGCTTTCCTTAACATTTATTCAGTTTAAGGCTGCTTGAAGATAACCACTTAAAACAATATCCCAAGTAACCATTATTGAAAAAGCAACCTACTTTAGCATACCCCAAAGAAATGCCTCAAAGCTAAGTGTATGTAATGGGATGGTCTATCACTGGAAAAAGTAGTTGGCTGATGGTTAAGTTATGGCCAGCAGCTTGGCATCAGTAGCGTGATTTCCGCCTTGAAAGAGTTTGCCTTTTATGCTCATCGCAGACCTGCACCAGCCAAGAAAGCTTTCGTTCAGCCCTGACTAGCTGTTTGTGGTAGTGTGGAGAGAAGCTGGTTCCCCAGCCTCATTAGGGAGCTGTGCTGCAGGAAAATTGCTTAGGGAATTTTTTTTAAATCATTTGAATCCCGTGAAACTGAAATGAAGAGGTGTATTTTCATTATTTTATTTTATTTTTAAGGCTTCAGGGTCTCTTTCTTTTTCGTCATGGTGTGGAAATCTGTACTTCAGTGTTCCCATCTGCCAGCAGGTCTAATATTTGTGGAAGACTTCGGAAGTGTCTTAGCCTTAAGTCCAGTAAAACTTTTAACCTGCGCCATGTGCAAACTCCTGTCTATTCAATAGTAGTGGTGAAGAGCAACAGGTGGCTGAAAACTAGAAATCAGCAAATTTCAGTTTGCATATTGCATTTGCAGTTTGTCTTTCTGTCCAGCCTCTAGAAAAGCAGAGAGGGACCATGCTGACAGTTAGATCTTTATCCTACATGACTGCACGTGCTTTGCTGTAGAAAACCATACAAAACCAGAGCAGAGTGGAGACCCAGAGGTAATCAAACAGAAAAACAAATGACTTGACCCCATCATTTGCATTGTACACCACGTTAGACACAAATTCTTTGTGTGCGTGAAGAGATAACGGATCCACATTAATTTTAGAGCTGATTGCCATTCTTTATCAATAGAAGTGTAATGCAGTGCCAATGCCAAGTCCTGCCAGCCTTTCCTTTTTATCTTCTCTTTCAAACATAGAGAGCATTGAAGGTCTGATCGTAGTATCCCCCAGTCCCTATTTATTTAAGAGCTGCTTGTTAAGCCAGGGGACAGCAAGGGCACCTTATCACAGCTGAGGTGATGATGTCTTGTCAGCAAACACTGTAAATATCACTTGGAAGTTTTTCTTAGGCTGAAAATAGTTTCTGTGGAATAATGCTAATTTAATATAGTTTCATAAATTGAAAAGAATTGAATGAATGACAGTATATTTGTGTATAATTTGCAAATGGAAGCAGTGAGAGAATTTCTCAAATAATATGTTCTCTATTAATTGTTTGCTCTGCTCTATGTATCTACCAAGCGGTCTTGGTTCTCTTTTTTTTGAGGAAAAGCTGGATTCTTCTTATTATTTTTGTTGTTTTTTTAACACAATCCTTTTTTCTATTCCAAGGGCCATTGTTTACTTTTGAAGTGGATGAAAGATGAATTCAGATTACGTTCTGACATTACAATGAAATTGTCAATAGAAATCAATGACTTGTCACATGATGAGTTAGGGTCTATAAGGCAGCCTAACAGTGTCCTTATATCTTCAGCCTCCTTCATTGTGCTACCCTCCTCAGGAGCCAAGCAACTGTACTGTTATAGAAAGGTGTTGTCATCATTAAGGGGATTATAGTGGAGTTTAATAAACCTGGAAGCTGAGGCATGGAACCCTGATATTGGTGCCAGTGCTATAAAGCGGTGTATTGTCTGCAGAGCCTGGTATTTGTATCTGCATTTATTGACCCTAGAGAGGTAATATAAACAGAAGAGATAGAGGTCAAAGAGCTCACCTTCAGCTGCTATGGATGGCCATCGAGCGAAGCAGGTTTGCACATGCTGCATTGAAATACCACCGTGTCAACTCTGTCCTCCCAAAGACCTCGGCTTACTTAGCCACGGTTGCTTTTTAATGTTCACATGGGAATGACAACAGGATTATTTAGCCTTGGGGAAAGTCAATGTTACAAACATGGAGTCACCACCCATGAAGGCATTGGTGTCACCCAGATGCTTGCTGGTGGGGTTTGCACTGGGCACGTGCCGTGCAAACTGGCTGCTGATGGGCTGCTTAGTGTTCCCAGGACACTCATTCCTGATGAAGCAAGGATGTAGCTGAAGCTCTTTCCTTTTAGACCATGCTTACCATTTACAGCCCATTCACTTGGGGCAGCTTAGAGCCGGTTGTCTTCTCTGGCTGCCTGAGCTCCAGCCACTGCAACCGGGAGGATGTGGGTGCTTCAGCCACCAAATGGCCTGGCCAGGAGAGTAGTTTCCCTCACCCAGAGGGATTGTGCAGCAAGCTCACTCCCTTGTACCGCCCTCAAATTTGGCCAGATTGTAAATTATGCAATCTGGCTTCAGACCCTTTCCGGAACAGAAGTGCCTTCAGCTTAAACTAGTTCAGCCCCGGAAAGAGATGGCCCTAAACAGAAATTATTATTATTATTTTAAAATTAGGAAAAAAAAAAAGAAATCCCCAAAGAACATGATTTATAACAAGATACAGGAACAATTTATTCCCTCTCTCCATGGATTAGAGAGGTGGTACTTGGAGCAGCTTGTTAAACAGAAGTGCTTGGCCCCTGGCCTTGCACTGCTGTTTAATGATCCACTCCTCATGTGCCACCTCTCTAATCCATGGAGAGATAGGTACAAATTGTATCTATAATGTTATATTACTTAACAGTATAATGTATTATAAATCATAGAATTGCATCCCTGCCTTGTAATTGGTGAGATGTGTTGCATGAGAAATCCCCTAATTCAATGTAAAGTGGTTGCTCTTATGCATAACTACCTCTCTGGATCAAACCAATTCAGCCCAGAAGTGGTGAGGGGAAAGTTAAAGCTTTTTTAATTAAAAAAAAGCAAAAATATGACTTAGCATGGCTTTATGGGCCCCTCATTGGCTTTATAGGCCCCTGCCCTCAAATGGCTGTTTAAGAAGCTCCTTACAGGGAGCTTCTCTCTGCAGCAGGAGCTGGTCTGCAGCACATCCTACCTCTTCCCAGAGGGTGCCTCCCTGCGTGCCGATCCCTTTGCACCAGGACTTATCCTGATGGGGGATCTTCCCCTCTGCCAGAGGGAAGGAAAAATGTCTGCGGTGGGGACTTCAGCAGTCTGGCCCCTCTGTGCACCCAGCACCGTCTATGGTGCCCGTCACAGTGATGTTGGAGCCCTCTTGCAAGTAAGGTGCAAAGAAAGACCTATGGTTTGTTTTCCCCCCCTTAAACAAAGCAAATGTTTTGTCCTTGAATAGTGATGAGAATCAACCATGGCTTCAAGGGAGACTTGAAACTACCAAAAATATCCTTATTATGTAACACTTTATCAGTAAAAGAAATATTTTTCCTGACCCTGATAGTAATCCACTAATGTCCTAAAGCAGGTTGAGTGATGGGCTGTGTCATTTATTCCATGAAGTTGCAACTACAGATGTGTCTCCCCCCCAGTAAATAACTAACCTTTCTTTAATAAATAATAAATAAACCCTGAAGCTATTCTAGACAAACTATGCTTAATTAAAGTCTGTGACACTAAAACAAGTTACCTCTCTTTTCAATTAGAAAATGCACTTGTGGCAGAAAAAAGAAAATTTAGGAGTAAGAGTTTGTCTAAACTTGTGATGGGAAAAGGCCTTAATGAAGGCAAAGAAAATAGCTTTGTTTTGGTTTTTTAACAAAGCTCGTCTCTGGGATTAGAGGCTCTCTGCAGGGATGGTGGGGTGATGGGTCCCTGCACCCCAGCCACGGGTGCTAACAGGGCTGCTGCCATTGACTTCGCTGGACAAGATCTCATACGGTTTCCAAAAGTGCTAGAGATCGGCAGTCAAAGAGGTATCCGAACTCTTCCAGCCTCTTGGAGGAAAGAAGTCTGGAAATCTCATATCATTAGTAATTTTTATTACTATTTTTTCTCTCTGCTTAGTTAGGGCTAATCCATAAATACATAGGAAACCAATTCTCTCATCACACTCCTCCTGCAGTATTTCACCCACAAGAAGAAATCGGGTAGGCTTAAAATTAAGAAGAAAAAGAAATAAACTCTTTGGACCTCCTAATGACTTAAGCTAGTACAAATTTGCATTGGAGCTGGTCAGGGGGATCAAGCAGGTCTCGCTTTAGGAGGAAGCATTGTGGGGTATGTTAATGAAGTGAAGCACCCTTTTGGCCATCCTCATCTCCTCCCAGAGTCACAGGGCAGCCTGAATTACTGACTCAGAAAAGTTACTTAATGTTTTGTGCCACCTTATGTAAAATGGGAAGGAAAATAATTCCCTTTGTCTGTGAATTGAAGGTGGGGAGGCGGAGGGTTGTTTCTCCCCGGTTTTGTATGCAGCATCTCTGCTGCGAGGTGATACCCTATAGTAGGTTTTCTGGAGATGGGAAAGGAGCTGAAATGTTTGCGTTCAAAGTTTGTTTTCCTTGGCAAATAATACATAGTGAGAACCTGAGAGATCATACCTTTATTTGCAAACAAGCTGTTCAAGTTTCCTTTTTAATTTGAAACTCTCATAAAGGTGGGGAATGTACAAAATTGAAGCTTGTTCCTGCAAGAGGCCTAAAATCTTGATGCGCTGATTCCTTGTGCTTTTGCTTTTTGCTTTTGAATTTATTTCTCCAAGGCTCAAAGATGCCACCAAAATTTGTAATGAAAATATTCAACATTTTTTACCAAGTAAAGCTAGGAGAATAATGACAGTACTTCTCAGGGTAGTTAGATGAGACTGTTTTTCACCAAGTTTTTTTGTTATATTTAGGTCTGTGGTACCCGGATTTCCTTCCTGATCAAGTTGTTTTGCTTTCACTGGGTGTGACTCGTCTACAAAACGAATGTGGTGCTACACATTTCCTTCTCATCTCCTCTTTCTAGTTAGCTTTACCTGCTCTTACAAGTGAAAGCCTGGGGTGGGGGAACAAAAAAAAAAAAAAAAAAAAAAAAAAACCAACACAAAAAAAAAAACCAACTCATTACTGTTTTCTTGCTGAAAGCCCCCAAATAATTATGCTAAGTGGGGCAAAGTATTTCTCTCTCCTGTGACCAGTTGCATCCCCCCTGTCCCCACCCAAACCCCCCTGAGCCATCCCCCCATGCGCCTCAGGACGCTGGATTTTCCTCCCTGCGATGGGGTTCCCGTCCTCCCCGTCAGCGACGCTGAGCAGATGGGGGGGCTGTGTGGCAGAGTGGGGTCGTGCCATGGGGAGCAAAGGGCAGCATGAAGAAAAATAAAAAAAGAGGGGGAAAAAAAAATGCTCTTTTCTCTGCAAGCTCTAATCAGTACTCACATTGTACGTTTGTAAAAATGACTGCCTAACGGGTGAAAAAATCTATTTCTCTGGCAGCATGCACTTACTCTTAAATCAATCCAAAGCAGTAGGCCTTTTTTTTTTTTTTTCCTTCTGACTTTATTTATTTGCTTTATACGACAACAAACTTGCCTTTTCCTGGACTGAAGCAAGCAGCAGAGTGCTTCGCCTCCTTCCTTTCCCCACGTGGTGGGATTATTGTGAGTAGGGTGTAAACGCAGATTCATTTTGTGGAGTGTTTTTATATGCGTGTCTGCATAAAAATAGTATGTAATGATTTTGAGGATTAAAGGTATGGTCAGAAACTTTTTAATACGGTATGAAATACTTGCACTGAGCGCAGCCCTTTCTGACCCTCCAAGACCTCCATACTGAACATACAATAGCAATAAATCCTGGAGCAGATTAAGCAATTTCCCCATAGTAATGTGTCTATTGGAGTTTCAAATAACCCAGAGTAGCTTGAAACATTTGGATATTCCAGTCTGTATCCCTTCTGTATGTAGAAAGTTGATGGCAGGGCAGCATCCTGAACTTTGACTCCTTGTAAAAGTTTAAATTGCTGCCCTGCTGGGCTGAGTGAATGCTAATTACTTTGTCTCTTACAATATGTCCAGACTACTTATTTAAAAAAAAAATCCCTGAAGACACAGCTTTTGCATGCCAAATACATTGCACTCAACAAAACACACAAAATAGCAGGCCTGTTTGCAGACAGCGAATGCAATTGCAAATTTACTGTTTAGCAACCTTTAAGAATAATTTCAGTTTTGCACTGCTCCTGTGAAAATCCGCCACAACGCCAAGTAGCGCTTGCATGGGTATTGCCCGTAGTGACAGCTGCAATGTACAAAAGCCGTGCGTGTTTCTCCGAGGACCTCAGAACGTGTCCCCAAAACAAAGATTGTCTCAAGGCTGAATCTACGTATGTCTGAAATGAGCAGAGTTTCTTGCAAGCAATTAGGAGGATTTCCTGGGCTCATACCAGGGTGGGCATTAGTCAGAGGCATGTTCAAAATAAGGACAAAGCTGTAAACCATGAAATGAGAGTCGGGCAGGCTGTATGTCTTCCTGCAGATGCTCAAAACCTTTGATGTTTCCTAGATTGCCAGAGTCTAATAATTATTAACAATTCTGTAATAACAATATTAATTACCAGGGAAGCTGAAGTTCAGCCGTGATGGTTTGGTTCCTTTCAGCAATCGTTAAGCACAATTAGGAGATCAGAACTGATGAGCTCCTGGCAGTGATGTTCTATACACGGGCCGCTTGTTGCCCCACTGCTACGGAGCAAGGAGCCACAGGCAAGGGTGGTGTTTTGTGAAGTTCATGCTGCAAGTATGGCATCGTATATCCTGAAGGCAAAGAAGAAAAAAAGAAAAAAAGGATGAAAAGAAAAGAAATCCCAAAAGGTAACAGAACTTATAAGTAGGGATGGACAAATCACTCCAGAAAACGAGAATCTAAACAAATGTTAGCCCCTGACCCCCCTACTCTGCTCATTTCTGAATTGTTAGCATGCAAGCTCACTTGAGTGCAGATCTGAGAGCAAACCTAAAAGCCACTTGTTAGCTACTTGGACTTTACATTGGACCAAAAACCAACAACCTAAAATTTTCCTGAGCTTTGGTGGAGAGCACAGGGGGTTGTGGTCCCATTTATTCTTTCATGGGCCTTGAATCAACTGGAAATTGGTGTTATGTTGTTTTTTCCCCCCACATACAAAGAGCAAACTTGTGTATTTTCAGCCAGAATAAGCTTGTCCTGCACGGTGATGACATCTCGGTTTTAGTTCTCATCCAAGACCGCTTGGGATGTTAAGCTTTGGGGAGGAGCCGTGGGTGTCAGCCCTTGATAAATAATTTTAATAGAAGATGGTCTCCCAGCCCAGTGTCTGGGAGAGCTGCACGGTTCAGACTAATCTTGAATGTTTTAGCCGAGTCCTACTCCCTTGCAAAGACAGCCTTGGAAATACGCGCTAACTTGTACCAGCTGCGTGGAGTTAAGACAAGTGTTGGGAACCAACATTGGGATGTCCCAGGCTGGTGGGTGTTCGTACTCTGGGGTGATGCTGCGGTCCCCTCAAAGACCCTTGCAAACCCCCTTCCCCTCGTTTTGGAGCAGCCGAGGCTTTAAGGTGCCCTGTGTCTCTCCCAGAACCGTGTGAGGGGATGAGCGAGTGCGCTGCTGGCACCGCGCAGCGCTAAGGGAATATTTTGGAAATAGGTTAAATGAAAGACATTCCTAACATGCAACCCACCAAATGTTTTTACACAAGGAATGTGTTTTATGGAGGGGAAACAGCCTGCAAATAATTAATTGGGGAAAGGGGTGGGGAGGAATTAAAGAATTTCGTAATATTTCAGACTCAGAAAAAGCGTCACCAAATCAACAAACAGTATTCATTAGGAAAAATGTGCTTAATTTCAGACTAGGGATGTGGAAGCGCCGTGAGAGTTGTTCTCAGAGAATTTTTAGCCCAATCAGAAATGAGAGAAGACCACAATTATTATGGGAGCCTGTTCTTCTGAGAACGCCAACCCAGTTTTGCAGACCCAAGAGGTCTGAACAATCTCAAATCAGGTCTGGCTGAACAACTCGCTGATGTCTATGCCGAGTGAGACATGAGGTTTCTTGTTACTGTTTTCAAAATCAGCGTAATGTTTAACCTTTGAGACTCTCCTGAATAGAAAGACAGGGGAGAAGCATGTTTGAGGGCTATCTGTGTTGATGAAAGGCTTTAAAATCTTACCTGCAAGTAAAGCTTGTCTCCAGAAAACTCACTGAATTTGCTGAACTAGGTTTCACATGGGGCAGGGCTGCAGAGTTTAGAGTGTTATGTACCGAGAGGACTTGGTGGTGCTTGGGCCACGATTTAGCTGATTACAGACGTGCAAAGCGCACATCTTCTGGATGTTATGTTAAGAGCCATAACAAAAATCATCAGACCGTGGGCCCCAGCTCCTCCCTGGAGGATCTTACAAAAGGTCACCCCATAGCTGCTCCCCATTTGTGCGCCATACCAAACACCGAGCTGGCAAACTCTTTGTGGATGCCTTGTCCTCAACAAGCAGATGCATGAGGATGTGCTTGCATCCCACTCTGCACAGATATCGTGCAGGTACTGATTGCTTGTCAACCAGAGCTGATTCAGTAATGTACCCAGCTCGTTTTTACGTATCGCAGGCAATGCCGTGGTGGTAGTGGAATTAACAACTCGGTGTTTTAGATTACTCCCTGGATTTATTACCTTCTGGGAAAAGAAGTTATTTCTAGACCCTCTGCCAACCCTCAATTTCTAGTAAATGAGAATATACTAGTTCTGGGACTTAGGATGCTTTATGAAAGGAGGAAAAAAAAAGATGAAGAAAAAATGATTTTGATCTGAGAGAGAAATTCAGACAAAGGATTACCCGTGTTGTTTGAACAGACAGTGCATAAACATTACCTTATATTAGAAGGAACAGAGACTTGCAACATCCAGGAAACTACTTTATTCACAAAATAAAACTAGGCCCATTTCTGCTTATTCAAATACCACCCACAACTTTCTGGGGAAAGATCATATGCAGAGCATATTTGGAAACATTATTAGGAATGCATAAAGTACAGTATTAGTCAATTTTATATGCTCAGTTGCATGAAATCTGTGTGTTTAAAAAATATAATAATTTGCATTTCATGGCTTTTGATAACCTCAGGAGTGCACTTGAAATTCAGCACATGCCCACAGCACCTCCCAGCTCACCCCATTTTTAACTGAAGACCAATGGTTTCTATTAAGGGATCAGGCAGGGACTCTGACAAGCCAGTCAATAACTATGTGAGGTTACTTCATTAATGCTATAATGGCTGATAGAGTGAGAGGCAAAAAACAGGTTCCTGACAGCAGCAAATGAAAATGATAGAGATTCCTGAAGCAACGCGCCTTTCCTTTGTCATTGTCTTTTGCTTGGCTTATTCAAAATGTGGCATTTATGTATTCAGCCTTGATGAATGTTGCAGGCTTTAAGTACTTTTTCCATCTCTAATGCAGTGCCGATTGCACATTGTTCTTTCTTTCTCTCCCTCTCTCTCCTTTTTTTTTCTTTTTTTTTTTTTTCCCCTCCTATAACCTCTGCTGTCAAGGCATTGCGGGCTGAAGGGTTGCAGGCACCAGCTAAATAGCTTTTTTGCTGTAAACGGTGAGGGTGACGGGACGATGTATCATGAGCGCTGGCGGGGTCACGCAGCGAGTGGGTGGCGGAGGCTGGAGCCGCGGAGAGGTGGTGCAGGAGTCCCCAGCCCTGCTGCCCACCAGGGGAGCAGGTCTTCAGGCAGAAAAAGGCAGGGACCCACCACCTCATGCATTACAGGGGTGGCTTATGGGACCCCGCTGATGTTTTAGGAAACACATTCCAAAGCACCCCGTAATTTCCCTTTTGAGTGGTTTGTTCCCCGGGACAAGCGAGGCCTCCATCCCCAGTGTCCCAGAGCTGCTCCTGGTGCACCCATCCCTCAATGCCTTGCTGGGGTGTCCCTTCCAGCGTCCGTCCCAGGGTGGTCCCCAAAGGGGTGTCACATTTTTGCTGTTCCCCCAGAACAGAGTCATGTGTGGAATTTGAACATCAAGATAATGGGGCTGGATAATTTAGCTTCTTTAAACATTTTTAAGTATTGCATATAAATATCCACATTACAGTTGGAAACATGATATTCTTACAGTTTGTTTTGCTTCTTATTTTGTTTCATTTAACTATTTACGGTATTGCATGCCTCGCGCTAAGTTGTGAGGTTTTTTTTGGTTGCAGGTCCTTTCTGCAAATTGCTTTTCTTTAGGCCAGGCAAACCAGGGGGTCAAGGCAAAGCTGGCCTAATCTTCACCTCTTGCAGAACCCGACACCTTCATGTTTGTCCTATGGAAAAAAGCCACTGATTTATCATTGACCAGTCTTTTAAAAGGCGATGCTAAAGGTGAAATACATCTCCTCAAACTTGTCAAAGTCGCCATATGATGAGTTACAAAAATATTTCTTGTTTATTGTTCCATTCTCATAATTATTCCAGATATCTCAGCCATATGTTGAGTATTTCTGTTAAAAAATAATCTATTCCTTTCATAGGGTGTTTCTAACACCTGGTAAATACCTTCCCACCCTCTCGTTTTCTGTTCCAAGGCAATGCTTTACTTGCTTAAAACCAGTTTGTTTAAAGCCAGCTTCTGAAGATACTGTTACTGAGGCTAAACTCAGCACAGTTTTTAGGCATGTGTTTATCTTTATATAGTCCCCCAGCAGTCACACTGCAGAGGCAATATTAGACACATGCCTAACTGTCTGCTGACTTGAGCCTAAACGGCCTAAATATCTAAATAATTAGATTAATTTGTGGCTTGATAGTGGAAGACTTTTGGCCTAGGAAATGAGAATGCAAAAAGTATGCAAAGCAGTTGCAGATGTGTATTTCCCAGCTAACTTGGAAAAGACCGTGAGGCAAAATGTTGATACTGGTCGTGCGAGTGTGTCTGAAGAGTAAAGTGCTTTAAGCTTCTTTAAGGAGCAGCTTGGGTATGAACCAAAGCTCAGTTTTAAATTGTTTCCGCAGCAGAAGCAGAGAGGCTATGAGCTTGCATTATTTATTTTTTTTTAAGGCACTGGTAGCTTCAGGGATTTTCCCATGTTTATGGTTTAACAACAAGAGAGCCAAGTATGCTGTGGTTAATGACATAAGCATTAAAAAAGAAGGATATGGGAGATCTGGACTCACAAGCCTCTTTTGGGATCTTGGGCCAGCCAAAGGATTCCCTCAGCAAAGAGGGTGGCCGCTACTTTCTCCAGCTTGTCCTCCGTATGTGCTCCCAGGCAAGGACTGCTGCTCATTGTGGGAAGGGTCTCCAGAAGAAGGTCCTAGGGCATTATTGTAAGCCCTGTGATAACAAGTCAAAATCACACAGGTACAGAGGGGAGCACAAGCTGCACGTTTCCAATTGTATAGGAAGACCTGTCGGAGACCCGTAGCATGGAGAATGGCACCGGTGCGACTAGTGTGTGTAGCAGAGACGGAGTTGTACGATAATGAAAAAAGTTATTGTGTTATTGTTAGCAAAAATATTGCTTTTAACATGAAGTTAAGCATCTCGCTCAAGATTAGCTATCTAAGAATTGTACGTCCAAGACAGTATCCAGAGTCTTCCTTATGTGGGATATATATAGAGAGAGACATCATTTGAGGAGCAACTGTGCTGTTGAGTTAGTGTCTGGCATGGGTCAAGCAAAGTATGTTTTGCAGGTGCCTGTCTCTCTCCGTAGCCTGGAAACGGAAGCCTACTTTGGAAACATAATTATTTTTTTTTTTTTTATGAAGGCGTCTGGTGTAAAGTGTCATGAAACCTCTCTCCAGATAGAAAAGCCTGTGTTCATCCATATATTGCAAAATGATTTTCTGTCTTAACTAGCCATGCTCTGAGTATTTTCCACCTATTTGCTGATACAAAGCTGTGTGGAAACCACAAACCTCCTCCAAGAAGGAGGAAATCTCACTTGGGACTGACAGGGTTACCTGCCAAATGTTTCAAGTGCCCCCAGTTTCCAGCCAAATACTCATCTATATGGCGTTTGTTGCTGAGTGCACTCTCTGTGTGTGCGTGTATGTAAACTGATGTCAGCCTGTTGGCGCCGTGGGACATTAGAAGACTTCCCAACAGGGTGATCTTGCACAACAGCCATCATTTGACTTACTCTGTGGTTGCACGTTGTTGTAGTATGTCCCTGTTGGCCTTTGTGCAAGCTATTTCTCATGCAGCCATCAGTCTGCATTCAGCCCTAAATTATTCCAGCTTCTTCCAGGTGCTTAGTGCCTCTTTTCTCCAGCCTGTTTCCCAGGTGGGAAGGTCTGCGATATCCTACCTGGTGCAGCCAGAACGGGCTTGGCACATCCCTGTCATTGCAAATAGTGGAGCTGTGGCAATCTCAGTAGGACCCAAGTGGTCCAGCACATCCTGCTGCAGAGCTGGAGTTGAGACCTGTCCCTGGATGAAAGCTGCCTTCCAGGAGATGAGTTGCTCAAAGGGTATAGCTGTGCAAACAATGCTTACCTTAACCACCCTGGGGAGGCAGCTCCAGGAGGTGCAATTTGCACCTCTTTGCACAGGCAGATGTGTGAATTGAGTAAGGAAACAGCCAGGATTTGGTTCCTTGATGGGAAACCACCTGGATTGTTTTTCACCAGGCAATAAGGAGAAATGGACAGTCATTTTGCCCTCAAACTCCAATTTGCTGTCCTCACTCACGTTGCAGTTTTTGGATCATAACGATCTTGGAAGCAGGTTTATGGGTGATCCAGCACCTCCTGCCCTTCTCGTGTAGAGCAGGACGGTACCGCTGGGCTGGGCTGCGTGCATGGGTGGGAGAAGTGGTGGCCCTGCGGGACAAGCCTCGCTACTCTGTCTTCACTCTTTAAAATTACTAAAAGTCATTTCTGTTGCACTTCTGGTTGGTATTTGGATGCAAAATCATGCTGCTATTTTGAAAGGTAGGAAAGGTCCGAAACTATTAATATAGCGTGTTTTTGTGTGCAGAGCTGGGTGTTGGCAGAGTCGAGTTTTCTTCATCTTTTGAAGTTGCAAGATTGCTCAGGAGTAACTGGAAAATGTTTTTCTGCAAACTTCACAGGAAACATTGCACCTATTTTCCCTGTTTATATTTACAGAATACTCCGAGCACAAAGGAGGGCACTTAATGAATTTAGTGAATCCATCAATTAAAGAAAATTTCATATGCTTTCCATGATCTGCTTGTTATTTCAAGGCCAAATTCTATTCACCTCAGCCCAGTAGTCCCTAGCAGATATAATATTGAAATATATCAGTTGTTACATGTGGTATATTTTTAAAAAGAGATATTAAGTGAAAGGCATTAATGCATGCATTACACAAAGATGGAGAAATGTTAAATGCTTTCACAGAAATGATATAATACAAGTGCTTTAAGAATCTTCTGCAAATTAGTCTGCATTTAGTCATTTTCTCTTTTAAACAAAAGTTAGAGAAATTATTGCTAGCAAACAAAAATCTATTTTAGACAAACACAATATGTCCTGAAAGATCCAGTTTGTCATGCCAGTAGTCTCATTGGCTGTGATTTGTATATTAAAAAGATTTTAATTGCCCAGGTAAGTGCCTGCACCTGCTAAGACATTGAATATTAGAGCACTTTATTCTAATCTCTTATAATATAGGGCACACTTCACCCATAAAATTATTCTCTACACAATTATAGCTCAGTTTTGCTGAGGTAGAAAGTGCAACTTAACAGTTTGGTTTTACTCATTATTATTAAAATCATGCAAATTAGGATCATTAGGTAGCAGTTGTGTAGTTAACTACTCAATAGCCTGGTCACTGCTTTTCCTTTCCATTACAAACAATTACAGGGATGGAGATGCGTTACCTCCCAGCTCAGGCTGTGCGGGGTGGGGAGCAGAGTCTGGAAGTGTGGGGAGCAGCCCAGACACCCTCGGGATAACTCCTCCACGCTGGACCTGCCATTTGTTTGAAGGGCAAAAGTTTCCTTCACATTTCCTCCAGCACATGACTCCTTGAGGCATCTCTGACCTGCTCTCCAAAGCAGGTAGGGCACTGGGCAGCTGTATGGGCCATCAGTGAGTGGTGGTAGAGGTAGTGGGACTTTTCCTGGGAGGAACAGTGTTTTTCGAGGCACCATCCGGTCCCTGCAATTCTGGGGTATAGCACAGCTCTCCGTCACCTAGGGCCAAAACCTGCAGTCAAGATCTTGCAGCCTTTTATGACTTTTGAGCTGTGATTAAGAGTGGGTGAAATAGAAACAATAAGCTCTCCAGCACATAATGAAGGAAACAAAGTCAGTATACTCTGAACCAACCTCCTTATAGCAGGGTCATGCATAAAGCTAACAATGGGGTCATTTAGGGATGCCCAGGGTTTGTTCTGACCACTGAATTATGTAAGCTTTGAGTCCCACACAGTTTCCTTGAGTGTTACACATCCTTACACACACATGCACATCTGATAATTTCTATCTTGAAGAACAGCACTGTATTTCCTGTCTGAATTCTGCATCTTTAGTATTATCCTGTTTCTTCCGGTGCTGCTCAGTGCCCTGTTTTGTCTACTCAGATGTCCCTAAAGCTGCTCAAAAGTTGCTGGAAAATGGAGTTACGTGTAATATTGTGATCCGTTTTGTGTAAGCTGCTTCGTTTTTCTCATTCCTTCATTTTCTGTTTAACTGGGAAATTTGTGATTTCAAAATGTAGAGGTTTGTTCTGAATTGGAACAAAAGCACAAAGTTGAAATTGCCTGTGAAAAACACATTTCTAGGACATGCTATTTTGAATTAGTCAAAATGTTCTAGTTCAATAAATCAAAAGGTTTCATTCCAATTATGTATTTCTTTTCTTTTATAATTAGCAATATAATGTAAAGTAACAGTTCAGAACAACTTTTTCTTTTGCAATGAGTAATTGACTTGCTCTGTTCCAATGAAGTTTAATTTTAGAGTTTATTCTCACCAAAACACCATGGTTCAATTTTATTCTAAATGAAATTCTATCAAAACGTGCTGGCTCCTGCACCAAGTTCCTGACAAAATGGCATTTCCTGATGGAGAATGTTTTACCCCAGCTGCTTTGACCAGCTCTTGTGTAAGTCCCCAAGTCTCTAAACAAAATAATGGTACTCGTTACTCTCCCCCCATTATACCCTTACTGAAAGAATCCCATGCAGCTGAAGAGGAAAAATGCCGTGCTCTGGAGCCCAGCATACTTTATGTAGTTCTTAATTGCAAGTAGGAAACACAACGCAACTGGTCTGTGCTGCAGATACTGGTTCAAATTAGTCTCTGGAGTAACTCCAGTGCCTTTAGTGGAGTTGCTCCAGGAATAAATTTGACCCCCCTGTTTTCATCCAGGTGGGTTTCTTTAGATATCACAAGGTAACTGCGTGGCCAAAGGATTTATCATTCTCGCAGGCAGCAGGTCCCGAAGCATGTTGCTGTAATTATCAGGGTGATTTGTTTCATTTTGTCATCTGTGAAGGAGGAAATAGTCGTTCTCTTTAGGTATGTAACCCAGAAATGCTGATGTTCAGTGCACCCATATAGGTGTTGGGGAGAGGAACCAGAACACCTTGGGTTCAGGGCGAGTTTCCACCTAAAGCTGGACTTACACTAAGGTTCTTTGGCAATGCAAGGGGGTCTTACAACAACCATAAACGTAAAGGACACAAAATTAGGAGTAAATGTCCCTCTTCAGACAGTTACTCACCAAAGTGGTGGTGAAATCCACCCTTAGCAGAGCTGGCTTGTTAACTTCTATAGGAGCAGAAGAATTAAAGATGTTTCCAGTAAGGAGTTTGGATAGACCAGAATGCTACCAGTGTATGCATAGAAGGAATTATTTGGGATATTTTAAGCGGAAAGAGTAATGGCATGAAACTGAGCTAAGGAAAACTTAAAGTGATGCCGTGGAAAAAAAATACGGTCTAGTGATCTGTGGACTGGTCTCCCATGAGATCTAGGAAAGCCATGCCATGCTGGCCAGTGAAAACTGTGGTGGGAATAGACTGAAAGAAAAATATTTTAGTTGTCAGCAGGATGGACAAGGTGCCCTACGGGATTTTGAGAGTGATTCCAGAAGTATTTGTTTTCATGTTTTGTTTTCTAATTGACCAAAACATATACAGCAGAGTCTCGCAGGACTGTGCTGAGCCAAAACTCCTGCTTAAGTCAGAGGAAGAAGAATTTTTGAGCCTGGCCTGTTGGAAAACGTCCATGGGTGAAATTGTAGGAGGTTTGAAATGCAAGGAATTCCCTCCAAAATGCTTGTTTTGCTGTACATCCTCCTTAGAAGAGACATGTTAGTAATTACCAATTGCTTCCAGTAAATGGCTCTCTGATCATGACAACAACCCAATTTGAAGGAAATTATTGTAAAAACACAATTTATGGATGGGCCCATACACTAACAAGTGCCTCGCCGGTGGAACGCCCCCATTGCAGCCAAGCATTTGCCAGCCATTGTATAAAGAGTTAGGTTTATGGCTCGCCTGCCACAGGCATCCTACAGCGTTGTGGGGATAGAAACATCCTCCTGAAGACGGCTGATCTTCCGCACCGTGGCGTTTCATGGTTAACGTACACCACAATGATGTACATATTGGGTTTGAAAGATACAACCCATGAAGAAACTTCTTAGAAAGGACTCTCATTCTTTTTTTCTTTTCTTTTAGGCACTTAGAATAATATTGTCTCTTGATGTGCTGCTAATGTAAAGTCCTTATTGTTAGATGTCCCACGGGGGAAATCCCTTTTCCTTCTCACCAGCTGGAGTGTCTGGGCTTGGCGTAACTGGGGAATGAAGTCTTTCTCCATTTACTCCATTCTTCATGAGACTTCACTACATCTATAGACCAATATGGTCTCTCCAGTATCCCTGCACTGCAGAGGATGATCCTTGACTACTGTTCATGATCAGCCTCTCCTGGTTGTCTCTTGTCCCATGTGTCACCAAGGGTACCTGTCCTTGTCCTGATCTTTCCAGGGCCCTTGGTGGTTATGCACATGCAACACACACATGCGCAGCTTAACACTCTTGCAGTGCTGGCAAAGAGCCACCTTGGTGTTGAATTTTAGCCCCCTCAGGGCTAAAATTGCCCTATTGCTGAGTGCCCAAAGGGAGGAGAATACACTGAAAGTTTATGCTTTTTATATTACTATTATTTTCTGGTTTTGCAACAATATCATTATTCTGTGACCACATCCATACCTTGTGAATCAAATCTGCAAACACAACAGCTCCTTGCCGTACAGGATGCTTCCCTCTTGGTTTGTTTTCTAAATCATAAATATTACAAATTCTGGAGAAATTCTATAAAGAAACAGGTTCATCTCTGAACTCATCAGGACAATGCTATGTTTATATAAACTGCTACTTGCGATGATGGGGTATATGGCATTTTTTATTGCAAGCAAAGGACATATTATTCAAATAAATGTAGGGAAAATAAAATGAGCTCGATAAAATTGGGATGCCCCTAGCAATCAGAGTTTCACTTTAAAATAACAATAATAATTGAAGCGCCATTCTGCTCGCCTGAACCGCAATCAGTGGTGCCATACTCCATTTGCTTCCACGGGCCCCCTTGTGCTTTGAGGTGCTTTCCAGCCCAAGCAGGAGAAGAGGAGTCTGACCTTGGCACAATCATCTTTCACTTTGGATTCTCAGTCTCTTCTTTTGCAAAGAAGCACAGAAACTGCGGTGGCTTCGCTTCCCCATCAGGACCAAGCACCCGAGAAGTGCGTCGGCAAACTGTGTGTGTGCGGAGGTAGGGCAGCAGCCAGGCAATTTGGGTGGAAAGTCGCAAGTGAATCGCAAATGTCAGAAGTTTCTTATTTTGTGCAAGCAATGCTTCTGTGGTGGGCGAGGAGTTATCCCAGCATGAAGTGAGCATCTCAGGAATGGGCTGGAGGCAAGCTAGAGCACCTTGCCCCACTGATGGACGGGCTGACCAGTGCTAGGATCTGGCTCCGTGGTGCCATCGCCTCCCAGCTTTGCCTGCTGACCTTGGTGCTTTTATCCGGAATAACCACACGTGCGTTTATCACACAACTTTATGAACAGTGAAGGTTTATTACGTTGCACTTAAACCTCATTTAACCTTTTCTCGGGAAGCAATGTTTTAAAGTGGGATTGTGGGAGTTTGCAAAATCCTGGCAAGCCACTTCCTGAGCAGGGCATACACAAGCTCCCCCCAAGACAAAATGTGGATGCAAACCCCACATCTGCTGCCTTTATTTTTCTGCCATGAGGCTGAATATTACAGCCTGGTAAAGATTTGTTAGAAGACATAACTTTAGATTTTTTTTTTTAATTTTTATTTTTAAATTAGTCCCTGGCTCAAAAAATGCATGTGTCTCCCTCCTCCATGGTGGCACCCACAGCCCCAGCACCACCCTGTACAGGTGGCCTTGGGGCAGTCCTCAGGCCCAAAGACCTCCTGTGAGCTGTCATGCTGCTCAAAAAGCTCTTCTCCTGAAGAGAAAAGTGAGAAATAGAAAACTAGAGCTGAATAGTACAGAAATCTTCCTGGCAGGAGCGGTCCCCCAGGGGAGCTAATGCAAATCCCGTCACTTGGGATGGTAAAAACTTGAGTGAATGAAGCTCCAACCTAAAGATAGTGGGGGAGCATCCTCCACGGGAAAGGAAGGGACTTGGGAGACTCCAAAGCCGGGTATTCTGTTTCCATGTGCAGTTTCAGTGGATTCTGTTCATGTCCTGGATCAGCCCTTAGTGTGTAAAATGTTTGTGCCACTTGGGAATGGAAAAACATGATGAAAAAGTTGTGAGGTATGATCAAGAGTGTTTAGTGAAATTAAGGAAATCTTAATTCTGGCAGAGAAAAAAAACCCTCACCTTTCTTTTCTGCAGCGTCAAAAAAAAATTAATAAAAATAGCCATACTTGTAAATCCTCACCACGCCAAGGCTGGGTTGCAAAACATGAATCCCCTTGTGTGCGCCCATGTTGCTTCCTTATACTGCTGAGTTAGACTTCTGTTGATACAAAATTGGTGCTGCGACAGTGCTCTATATGCCAGGTAAAGAAAATGAGCATTTGGTTAGATTTTGCTTTGATTTACTTTATTTTTTTTTTAAATTATTTTTTAAATTTTATTTTCTATTTTGTACTTATGTTCTGCTTCGGTTAAAGGGTCAGTTTGCTGGCATGTTATCTTAAACCACACATTTCTCTTTGTTTCAAAGGACCCTAAGTGATTTGCAGTAAATACTGCAATGAGTAGAGGCCATGCAAACAAGAAAGATAAGATTAGTACTGTTTGTTGGGTCCTCCACTCCAGTTTCCCATGAACTCAGGGTTTTCCCTGGCAGGGAATATCCTAGTATCCAAGCTTTATCTGAGCTTTGAGCGTCTTGCACCTGATGCCCCCTCCACTTTCTTGAAAATCTTCTCACACAGAAGCGCATAAACACAAAGGTTCCTCAACATCGTCAATGAAGATATTTCTTCTTAGAAAGTCTGAGCCTCTGCTAGATGCAGCCAAAAATAAATACTTGTAAAAAGGTATTCCAAGTCGGTGGCAAATATTACCAGAGGTTGATATCAATGATTTTCTGTAGCTCGGGGAATGAGCGGAGGAGTTGTAGAAATGGCAATATTTAAGGTGGTTGGGCCAGAGAGTGCTGCTTGCAAGGCAACCTGACAATTAAATCAATAATTTACTTAGTGGTACGTCTGCAATGGGTTGAGTCTTCCCAAGTCAACTTAGAGGTAAGCAAGAATGTGCCATAACAGCGTGTTTTTGAACCGCAGCATAGAAACTTAATTGATTTATTCTTTATTCTTTTCAAAAGACAGCTGAATGTCAAAGGTCTTTCTTTTGTGAAGTACTGGAAAACCCGTTGTCAAACAACCTCTACTCATTTAATAATTTATCCCATTTTGTAAAAGAAAGGCAGCTGACACGCAGTAAATCTAGTCCATGTTTAAATTACTGCATTGAACAATAATAAGAGGAATGAATAATCTAGTACATCTATTTAAAATTAAACATATATGAAACTGTTTTTCCAAATGATCACCAAGGGCTATAGTTTAAAGGCAGGACAGAAACCATGAACAGAATGAAAATGCCGAACAGTAGTTTGCAAGTGGCAGCAGAATTATTTATTCTATTTTTTCTATACATAAGGAATAGAGCTAAATGAACAATGTTTAAGCATGTCAGAATTTCATCAATTTTGCATGAGCATTCACAAATATCCTGGTGGGGGTAATTGCTTGCAAATACATTTAAACTAATGATATGTTATATCCTTACTTGATATAAAACTATTAAAAGATACGTTATTGCATTTGACAATGCCATGAAGCTGGGTCAAAGCTTAATGACAGATTTCTGCATTTGTAAATTAAGATACACTCTGCTGGAAGCAAATATTTTGTAAAAATAAAAGCCATCTACTACGAAAGTTTGATCATTGATCTAAGGTTGCTTTTTGGTTTCTCCAAGCACTGGGCTTGCAAACCTAGAGGAAAGGGAGATTCCTTTGCAAAGGCAACTCTGAAAATCCAGTGTGGCTGTTCCCCATGCAACAGAACTAACAACGCTTGTAAAAGATATCGTATGATTTTAACAGTCCAATTGGAGACTTGAGGAATGAAGCCTATGCATCAGCTGGCGAGATTGCTTGGGTTTCCTGAAGGAAGTGCTAGATGGTTCATTTTATCTAAAGTTGAGGGTGCTGGGGAGGCTTTTTAGCCTGGGAAGAAATTCAGAAACCAGTATCGAGAGCATCAAGAGACTCTGAAGGAGCCAGTCAAATTGAGGTTAGTGTGATGAGTTTGTTAAGGTGTGGCCATGTCCTTCCTTGCTCAGATGCCCGTCTGAGGCATCCCTGGTCGGTTTGGCATGGCAGGAGTGTGCCGCGGATCAGCTCTGTGTGCATCAGCGGTTATTTTGGTTTTTCCTTATGCAAGTTTGCAACCAATGTGGTACTATGCTGGTGAACGATTTCAGTTATTTACTGGAGATTATCATAAATATGAAATATTTAGAAAATAAAATGTCCACAGGATGCAGCCAGGCAGCCTTCAACAGGAAATGGAAAGGTCTTGGAGTGGTGCAGACGGCTGGGAAATTCTGTGTTGTCCCAGGAGAAGCTGTGGGTTGTTATGACCATAGGAGAGATACTGATAAACTTTTACTAATGGTTTCTGGGGAGTTTGAACTCTGTGATGATGTCATTACATGGCTATGAGTTATATCCATAATCACAAAGAAAACACATCCCTCGTGAAGGACGATGCATCCCACAGAGACACTGCTGCACACTGCTGCTCTACGCCCAGCAGCACACATACAGCAGCAAGTAGGGAGACAGCAGGAGTAATGATAAATTCTCATTTACCCCACCAGAAAGCTGCCCCAAACCACTGTGATGGCACTGTAAATGAGCCCAGACTGGTCCCAGCCCATGCCCGGGAGCTGGCCCCAACGCTGGCGTTGCGGTGGTGGTTTGAGCATCTGCTCTGGGATGTTTTATGTTCGCACTCGCAGCGCCTTTGCTGCAGCCTGCGGTCCTCCGCTGCATGGCAATACTGAAATATCCTTTCCCGTCACCTCTCGCGCTCTCTTTCACTTTGAATTGCTCCGGTTCCTAACATCATTGAGGATTATTATAACCTCCCTTCGTAACATACTATAAATTTTATTATAAAGCACAAATTCTTCGTCTCCCAAGCCCCATCTTACAGGGAGACAGTGTGCTGTAGTTCTTCCGCTCACAGTAATGTGAGCAGAGAGCTAATGAAGGTCTTTATGTAAATTTTCCAGTTATCAGGTAAAATCTTCACATCGAAATCTGTCACATGTTATAAAAATTCTTTATGTTATCAAATGCTAATGATGACTCAGAACACAGAGCCCACGGAGGAGCTTTGAAATCCTTCATAAAAACTGCATTCGGCCCCAGCAACCGGAGCCTTGGATTTCTACTCCGACTACTCCAGTTTGTAATTAGCATAGTGCAGGCTTCTCTGCCCTCTGAAACCATAATGTTAATTACAAAAATTACACTGTGTTTAAAAGTGCAATTAAGAGACTGTGCTGCACAAAGGGAGCCGTGGAACCTCTTTGCACACTTTGAAGCCAGGTCACAATGCAGCCCATGAAAGAGAGTCCAAGGCTCGCTCCCTGCTAAAGGCTTGGGAAGATCATAGGGAGATCTCAGCTAAAATGAGCTCTGGTGGGCTCTGCTGAGCCCTTAATGAATAATACTCTTCCTTGGGAGGGAAAGTGGTAAAAGGCGGGGGGGTGGAAATACTGAACTAATTAAGGACCCAATCCTGCAGTGGTTATTGTGTCTGGTTGGGATGACTCTTGCAGTGGTGAATAAGTGCAGGATCAGGCCCTCGGAGGTCATGGCGCAATCGCAGCCACAATCAGCCTATGATTGCTATGGTATTTGCACGGCACCTGAAAGCAAAAAAACATGTTCCTTTGTCTTTGCTGTATTGAGTAACTTGATAAAAATCTAATTTTTCTGCCCCGGTCCTTGGCTGAGGGTTTGTTGTGCCCTGGGGAGCTGGGGTGTCCCGTGCGATTTGGGCAGTGCTGGGGCCGAGTGCGGTGGTTGCCGGTCGAGGGAGCCCTTGATCCTGCCTGCTGATCTTCCCTCCTTCAGCTCACAAAGGGAGGAAAAGGCAGCTCCTAAGTGTTTGGGGAGAGGCAAGAAAAAGGTGGAAAGCTGAACCACACAGTGCCAAGTGTTACACGAAAGACTTTGGAAAAACAACCACAAAAAGAAATTTTTTTTCTTAAAACTATTTGATAATATGAACTTTGGTAGTCCCCTCCACCAAAGGCCTTCCAAATGCCTTGCACAAGGCGTTAATTAATTAATTAAGACCCAGAGCACCCCTCTGTGGTTGGTATCTGCACACCAGCTTATAAATAGAGAAACCGAGGCACGGCGGGAGGTGGTGCGGGCAGCTGCGCCCAGGGCAGGAGAGCTCACGGGGCCCCATCCCTTCCCTCTGCACCACCAAAGTGTTGTTCTCGTGCGTGCGCCCAGCTGAAAAAAATCAGGCAGCTCTGTGGCATCGGCTGCCCGTGGGCGTTTTGAAGGAGGATGATGTGGGTAGCAAACATCAGGATCCCACTCTTGCAGCTCTCTGCCTGAGTCGAGGTCCGAGGCCACTGGTCCATTGGCACAGACCAAGCACTTGCAGTGACCCGTGTGGGGGCAGGATTAGGCCACGCCGGCGTGTGAAAGTCTGTCAGCCCGGGTCTGATACGAGCCGTGAGCCCTTACCTTTATGTAGTCTTTCCCTGAATTTTCCAGTAACTTTTCCATATAGCCTCATGTAAAAAAAACTTCAATAACTGTTCAATAAATCATCAACCTGACCTTTTCCAGTAAAAACGAGCACTGCCACGGGTGACGCCAAGTGCGTGTGTGTGTGTGTGGTGGGGGTGCAGGGGGAAGGCAAGGGGGAGCCCAGCTTCACCAAGAAACTTCAGTGCAGCCAGCAGCCTCGGGTTTATTTTGCTTTGGTGCCTGGAAAAAAAAAAAAAAACAAAACCCAGTTTCCTTCTCTTTGCCTTCTACCTGCCCAACTGGTTATAGACCCAGACAGTTTACATATGTGATCCTTCCTATTTAGAAAATTAATGGTGTTTTCTGGCTCCAAATCACAGCTTGTGGTGCTCTGCAGGCGATGAAAAACTTGGCCAGCTTCAGCAGCAAAGCAGCCATTAGAAAATTAACCCTTGGTGGCAAAAGAGCAAAGGTACCCCAGTGAGGTCCACGAGAAGTGGCAGGCTGTAGCTTTCAGGTGTACCTACATATGTTAGCAATGTAAAACCAGCGCAGGCAGTCCCCCCGGAGAGTGCCCATCAAGCGTGTTTGTAGCTGGATACTGTGGAGAGGGCATGGCCATATCACTTGGCAGCGAGAGCGACCAATATGCCACGATTTTCATTAGAGCACAAGAGAAGCGCTGAGCGGAGATTATGAATCAGAGACGCCTCTCTTAGCTCTACCTGACTGCAAAGCATTTGGGTGTTTGCTCCTCGGTGCTGTTCCGGTTCCCCACCGGTCCAGCATTGGCTATTCACGCATCTCTCTGTCACGTATGGATGGCAGTGGTGCACAGGAGCGAAAGTGAATATTGCAGAAAACTTAAAATAAATTAAAAAAAAAAAGAAAGGGCTTGTGCATCGCTGCAGACTTCTTTTTGGTTTTGAGGCGTGAAGGGCTGCACCCAAAACCCATGGGTTGTACGAGCGCCATGCGTCGCCCCTGAGGCAGGGAGCGGTCTGGGGATGCGTGATCTGCTTGTGGCTTTTGCAAAGATCTTGAATTTCCGCAATATGGAAGTTGTCGCTTTGTGCCGGGGGGTTCATTGGGGCTTCCCAAACTGCCCCAAAGCAGAGAAAAATAAAACAAAATGGAGCATACAGAGGAGGAATAGCACTGCGGGTCTGAGTGCCCCAACCATGCACATCTCGCATGGTGCATCTCCCAGCTGAGTGGAGCAGGGGGCCAGTCTGCCCCCAACACCCTTCCCTGCTCTGCGGGGATCCCCAGAGCCCTGCGAGGTGGCTGTAGCATGGGTTAGGGCTGTGCTGGCTCTAATTTGGAAGCAAATGAGGCAATGTTATTTTGAGGTGGCCTTAGGACAGGGCAAGTGGGAGGATGCTGCAATGACACCGCTGCCACTTTTCCTCCTGGTGAGCCAAGGGGGCTCTGGCTGGGGTTTTGCAGTGGGGTCTCTGCAATGGCCGTTTGTGCTCCTTGTGACTAGGGGATTGCACTGGCACCATCCCCTCGGGAGAGGCTTCACGGTGTCATTGCACCATGTCAAGTGGCGCAAAGGAGTAGGGCCGCCGTTTGGGTATTGCTCCTGGCTCCCTCCTGCTCGGCGGGGACCGAAGCGTCTTTGCTCCCCAGCTATTGCCTTTCCCACATGCGTGCTTGCCCCTTGTCCAACAAGAATATTTTTTTCGCGGCATCAGGGTCAGCTGTGGCTGTTGCTGCCTACCTGTAGCAGAAAGTGAGGTGACAGGACCAGGGATCCTGTGTTGGATGCAACAGAAACCAGGCAAGTATCGCCTCTGCTGCCCTCAGTCCTGTGCACCCTTGTCCTGCAATATTAGAGCTGGTTTTATCTTTAGGCTCATGGTACCGGAAACCACAGCCGTTAATTTCACTGCCTTTGAGTTTGGGCTGTGTGGCGCTCAGTGAAATCAGGCTGACCTCTTTCCTGCCGCTGCGCTAGTACGCACCTCCCCAAAACCGGGGGTAAATAACAGCACAGCGTTAATTACTCCTCTCTAGTTCACTTTGACGAAAATGCCCTAAAATGAAGACTAACATGATTATAGATGATGCATTTTCAATTAGCCTTTGTTAATGCTATTAGTAAGATTAATAACATATAGTAAAAATGTCAATAAGCTTATCTCAATAATTTTTGGATTAGCCTTTCAGCTGGTAGCAGCGAGCCCTTCTCTGCGCAGCCTCGCTGGGCTCGGGAGCAAAGTTACTGCAGTCAGATTTGATTTCCAGAGAGCAGATAGGGCATGTTTCTGCTCTCCCTTTGGTAGTCGCTGCTATAACGCTGCCTACAGAGCCGGGGCTTGCGCTCAAAGCACTGGTAAACTTGACGCAGCCCAGGACTTCCCAAAGTTGCCGCACAGCGAAATCTTCTCTTGAAAAAGCTCATTTTGTATTACCTGGGCTGGCATCGCTGACCCCGTTATGAACTGAATGATAAATCGTGCGAGAAGCTTGCTTTCCTTCTCTTTTTTTAAAACGTGCGACACAGCAGCGACTAGTGTTAATGTATAAAATTAATTGCCCCGGTGAGACATTTCTTCCAAAAAAGTAATAATAGTCAGGATTTAGCCTTGCGAATGTGAAAACCCTCTGGTATACTAATAAAATGAAAAGGTTTCACAAAATAATATCCCAAATAATTGGGTTCCCTAAACTAAAGGACCCCATGTTGTTTCTCTTAAGCAATATAAAAAAAAAAAAAATTGTGATTATTCCTTTGGACTTAATAAAACATAATTGGAAAAAAAATCTTTAAAGAAAGTGTAAGGTAATCGCTTTCACTTTTTTCCAATCAAATTGATGTTGCTTTCCCTCTTCCATCCTCCTTGTAAGGTGAAGAAGTCTTTAATGCATTCAGATCATTCAAGAGGAAAAAAAAAAAAAAAGAGAGGAAAAAAAGAGCGAACCAGCTTTTTTTTTTTTTCCCTCTTTTTATTTACAAATGGTATTGCAATGTTTATTTGTGGTGCTAATGCACCCACTCGCAGCCCCCTTTGGTTTGAAGGGCTGGTTGGTTTGGCGTTGGGGATTTTTTTTTTTTTTTTCTGGTTAATAACGGTTTTGGGAATTTTTTGGTCTTGATAATTTATTATTATTTTTTTTTTAGGCGCATTTGACCGTTCAAACTTTTGAACAGCCCTGGCTTGTAAATCCAGTGCCCGTAGCCCCCTCCTCCCGCTCCCCAGAAACTGCATGCTCCTACTGTGCTGCATTCATAATCAAATTAGTGCGCTGTGAATAGGTTAAAAAAACTGTTATCCAGCCGCTGCCACGAAAGATATTTTAGCCCACTCCCCACAAAGCCCTCCCTTCTCCGCTCCCCCCTGCCTTTTTTCCTCCCTACGTGAGACATAAAGATATCCACGCGGACAGAAAGATCTTTACCTTACTTCTCCTCTGCAATCTTAGTCTCTTTATTTATTCCCCCCCCAACCAACATAACAAAACAAAAGTAAATTCTCCAGAAATGAGCTGCTCGTGGGAGAAAAAGGGGCGCTGGGGGGGTGGGAAGCCGGTGGGCTGCTGCGCGAGAGATGCTATAGGGAGACAGCGCTGGAGATAGTTGTCCCAGCTACGAGATAAAAGCTACATTACATGAAATTAATGGAGGCTGTCTGAGACATACATGAATCACTGTTTCAACACTAAGAAACCAGCACAAAAGAATAAAGAAATCTGAGTACTAACTATATCTTCAAAGGTCTCCTATTTACCCAGCTATACCGGGTACTGACACAAGTGGGGGGAAAATATAAGAAAAAAGCACTGCTGTGATCGAATGAATGAGACCATATGAGCTATATTGGTGCCGTATGCATTCTATTTAGCTGATATCAAACACAGTTTAATGAAAGTTAAATAGTTTCTGAGGAGTGCATGAGCTGGAACAGATTAGATTCCACCGAGGGGTCTGTCAGCATATTGTTGCTCACATGTATTCCCTGCTCAGAGCTGCCACAATTCCAGCACTCCATTAGCAATACACAAAAGACTTATGCAGATAGCGAGCATAAGCACGTACCGCCATGTTGGGAAATAAAAAAAAAAAAAAAAAGAAGAAAAAAAAAGAAGAAAAAAAAGAGAGAGAAGGGGTGGGGGGGGAAAAACCCAGATGAAGGTTTTGTTCGGCACGTTCATCTGAAAATAGATCTCTGTAATTCGAAAGTGATAAGAATAGATGGAGAAAAGGAGAAGTGGGGGCTGTAAGAAAAATAAAATAAAAAAAAAGAGAAATATGTAAACTACCTTAAAAGAACAGATATTGTACCAAGTATGTAATGAGGTTTTGATCTTCCAGGGGACAATGACATGGGTGAATGCTGTGCCCTTTTGATCTGCAAGTAACATCTGGTCTTAAAGGCACAGCGGTTCCTGTGGCCTCTCTCCCCCAGAAGTTGTAGTGGAAGATGCTTTTTGGAGAAGTGAGGGGGGGAACCTTCCTACAAAACAACATTTCTCAGGCTCCTCCGTCTTATTTTAAGATGCAGAATTCATCCCAGAAATACCACCGGACAGCCTGTGTGCCTGGTACAATCGCTGTCACTGAAACTAACATGAATTGAGATTAATTTTTATCACTTCAGAGGATTTTTGTTCCTCTCCCGGGGGGAAAAAAAAAAAAAAAAAAATCCTCCTTCTCAGAGGTGTCTGTTTTAAAATTAGTAGTAGGATAAGGCTGGTGGGGGTATTTAGATATCAGATGGCAATTGCTCAGTGATTATTGCATTTTGATTTAATCTGACAGAACTGATCTTGCACCATGAAATCTGTATTTTCACAGGAAAATAGGAGTTGCCATACTGGAACAGACCATTTGTCCACCCAGTCCAGCACGCTGCTCTGGCCTGGGCCTGTACATGGGGGTAACAAACGCCTCCCCCTGCACTTGCACCCTCTGCAATTATTTATTATTTATCACCGAGGGGGGCAGGATTTCTCCTTGCTCCTGATGACAGTCACTTTCCACCCTACGGCATCAAGATTTCTTTCCTCTGAAACTTTTTTTTTAACCCAGCTAAGTGCAGCCACAAATATTATTTCTGCCCACGGAAAAGCTGCAAACTCTTTTTGGAGCGTGCCTGGCGGCAGCGGTGCTCACCCCAAACATTTCCATCCAGCGGCAGGGACGTCGCTCAGGTGCGGAAGGGCAGGTGGTTCCCCCCCCCCATCCTCTCCCCTTCCCCTTCCCTCCCCACCCACCTCTCCTCTAATTTGGTCAAAGAGAAAGGGGGCACAAACCAAAACACTATCATTTGTTAGGGTTTCTTTCTCTGCAGCTGGGAGCCTGCCTTATTAATATTATCTGGGCTGGGAGCGCGCACTGTTTCCTCAGGCATCTCTTCTGAGTCATTTTATCATTATTCATAGGGATAAAAATGGCCCAAACTGAGGATGCTGAGGATCCATTTAGGATTGCCTGTCAGATCCACTAAGGTAATTGGCTCCATTTCTTCATTCTCATTCTAAATTAAAATAATTTTATTAAGTGGTACAGTAGGTGTTTCACCTGTGTCACCAGCTGCCTATTAGAGCCAGAAGGGGCTTTTCCACATTATTTCTGTCTGTTCTTATAACATTATGTCATCGTATTCAGTGTTATATCATGTCAGAGGTTGCACAGTCTCGTGTACTTAAGCCCAATGGTTACAAAATGTAGGTCCAAGATGCCCTTTTTGGCGGGGGGAAAAGTCAAATACACTTGACTGTTCCAGCTCTGCTCGCTGTTTCCCAGATATAATCCATGCAGCAGGAAAAATGACCGTAATACTGAGAGCAGGGTCCATGGCGTAATTGAAAACACACTATTAATGAAAACGATGAACCAATGATAGTGGTGAGGTTCCCAGCAGCGGTCTATGAAGGAGTAGAGCTGGTTTTAAAGCTGCTCTGCCTGGGTTTGGGAGGGAAACACGTGAATGGGTCTGTATGGCTGTCCTGATGCCTGTCCTAATGTGGTGCTAAATAATGAATAGGAGGCTGGCTAAGCATATTTAAGGTTATTTTTTTCTTCAGAGCAGGGTGGTTCTTCCTGGTAGGCGTCTGGCTGGGGCCAGTAGTTGCACTTTGAAGAAGTGGGAACTGAGGTGGAGCTCGAAAGCACCACAGTGAAGGTGTTCAGTGTCAAAATAAGGAATCTGTGGCTTCCAGATTCACGTTTAGAACATCTAGCCACATTTCCACCAGTGCTGTTTGCATCTAGCATTCAAATACAGCAATAAGCATCTCTATTTGGTGTCTTGGCAGTAAAAGCACAGTTGAGTAAGTACACATTTCAGCATCCATCTGAATTGGACATCATGGGGATGGATAGCTGTTGACTGAGATCCCTACCTCCCGCTGGTGCAGGGGACCCAGGAGCAGTTACGGTAGCAGGAGACGCATCAGAGAAAAGTGCTGACGGATATTTTATTTTAGCCTTCCCATAAACCACTAGCTACCAGTAAGGTGGAAGTTTCCACGAGCAGATAACGCAAGCTGTGCAGTGAGAAAAGGTCACTTTTCAAACAGACAAAGTCATTTCCGTCCAGCAAAAGGTGCAGCTGCACAATAACATTCCTTGCGGTTAGATAGGGAAGGAGGGGGGGAAAAAAAGGCATGTTTGTTCAGTTTTCAGGGATCTTGCAACTGTTTTTCTTCAACCTGCAGGTGGCATTAGCACTAAAAATGGATTTTTCTTTCTTGAAAAGTGTTTAGCAATGAAATGAAGAAAGCTGCAAGGGGATCTGTAGTAGGACTGCGTGCTTGGAGTTAGTCATGCTAACTGCAGATGGCATTTTTGCATGTTTTATAAGGCAGGGATATACAAATGTTTTAGCACCCTGAAATATAATATATTAAGTTTCCAGAAGCAGGCGGGCTGGTAGGACCAGAGGAGCCTGAGCTTACGCTAAATCTGTGCAACTGTGAATGAGTTGTGCCACACTTGGAGCAGTGCTCACTGCCAGTGACGCCGGGCTGACACCTGTCCATCACAGCGCCAGGTCCAGCCAGGCAGCACCTTGAGCTGCGAGCTCGTCCCCAGCCCTCAGCAACAGACAGTTTTGGATTCTCCAAACTGCTGAGGAACACTTTATTGCAGGCCCGAGCTGGTTCCCATTAAAATCAATGGGAGAACTCCCTTAGAGCTGAGTGGAGCAGGATCAAACCCTCCTGCACAGTGGTGAGTGCTGGGGAAGTGCTGCAATCTTTGACTCTTCAGTGTCTTGGACTCTTTGGCTGTGAAATGGAGAATAATAATACCTTCTTTCCTTCCCTACCTGGCATGGGGGGCTGGAAACATTAATTAGTGCTGAAACAGGGCTTAGAATATGAAAGATTATTTTTCTCCCCCCTTTTGTGTGTGTGTCAGGAATGGGAATGAGCTCCTGTTTTAGATGGTCAAGTACATCCCAAACCCCGACACGAATACTTCCACCTTCCTGAAACACTGACATACCCTGTGGGGCACAGTCCCAGGGCAATTCCTTCCAGCAAAGCTGAGGCGTCATTTCACCTTGTCTTGGTCAGCTAAAAATGAGCCTTTTATGGCCATAGCCAGTCAGATTTGAATTTGTGGCCAGGAAAAGTCCACTCAGGTAGCACAAGAATAGCAAATTTGGAAGAACGAAGCCCAGCGAAGGTGGAGCTGGCTCAGTCTTTATCCCGCTGCCCAACTCTTTGCCCAAGAGCCACAAGGGAACCCAAATAATGATAAAACTAAGAGCAGACGTGGAAATCCCCTTGTGCTGTTTCAGCCATGATTGACCCAGGGTAAACCTCAAGTACCTGACTGCAAGACACGTACAGACTTTTCCTGCAGAAACTCAGAATCTGTAGCTGTGAAAACTAGAGCCGGTTCTCTGCTCTTTTCTTCTTTTTCTCTTAGTTTTCTGATGCCACTCAAGCACTCCTTCAACACCCGGACCCCTGACTCCAGCCAGCTGCTGTCATCTGCTCTGAAGCTGGTACTCATGGGTGAAAACCCAGGGCAAGGCTGACTTTGCTAGAAGATCTACCTATGACCTTTTAGGTGCAATTGGATGCAATCAGCTTAGATTGCGAACTTTCTCCTATTCCCCAAATTAAAAAAATTGAATGAGCATCATAAAAAAAGAGAGGGGCTGCTGGCTCCACTGGTATTGAAGCACCCAGAAGAAAGCCACAAGTGCTGGGAGGGAGAAGAGTTGCAGCAAAAGGTTGCCAAAGAGGGAAAGAGTCAGCTGAGGGAGAACTGAGGCCACAGAGCTCTCACCAGAGGCTGCATGGGGATTTCTTTTTTTTCCCTTTTTTTCTTTTTAAGCAAACCATTTTGTTATTGGGAAGTGTTAATTTGTGAAAGCAAAACAACTCCAGGCAAAGGATGTGCTTTGACAAATTTCCCATATTGAGGAGGGGCGGGGAGAAGCATGAAAAAGAGGAGAAAATAAATGTAGAACGATTGCAGTGTCATGGGGGGTAAGTGGTATGTTTGAGACAGGGGCTAAATCACTGCTAAATCACTGCAGGCAGAATTGATGTGAGACTGGAGCACACTGAGAACTGGGCAGGGGCATAAACCTAATTGATTTGAGGCTGGAGCAGGGAGTTAATTGGGGGCCAGGGTGGAACAGTAACTAACGTAGTGCTGTGATAGCCAAAAGCATATCTCACTCTACGCCAGTCACATCCATGCATCCGTTGTCCTGCCCGTGTGGGGTGTGAATGCTGGGAGCCGGGGAATCACCCCGGTAGCTTAAACCACGATTTCATTATTTGGATTGTAGGCCCGTCTCATGCATTTGAAGATGGGTTTGAGCATGTTTTGAGCACTTGCAAGTGCTCTCTGTTGCGATGGACCTTGGGAGAGAGATGGCACGCAGCATGGCTCAGCAGCACTTGTCATCCACAGCGTTGTTTTGGCTGGGGAAGGGGAGGAGCAATTGGCTGCCAGAACAATTATTGCAGTGATTGTGGAAAAAAATGGGTGCTTTTGCAGATAACTCCATTCCTCTCACAGAAGCAATGTACATCCCCAAGGAAACCACCTAGACCAGGTCCACAATTATTCCTGACAAACGTTCCCTATGTTCCCTTTTTTTTTTCTTTTTTTTTTTTTTTAAAAAAAAAGACTGTTGAATTGAGCACTCAAATTTTGAAAATGCAAAGATGAAGGTTGCCTGGGCAACTGCTTTGCACTGAATGAGGAAATGATCTTATGAAACAAACATTAAGTGATCATGTAATTAAAGACTGAATCAAAATTCCGTTGTACGAGGAAGGAGCCTAAATTAAAGTTGACCAGGCAACTTTCAATTTAGCATTTCCTAAATTTTAAGAACTTGACTTAAATCAACTTTTTAAAAATTATTTCTCCTTTTGTATGCAATCTTGTTTTGTTCTGCAAGGAAATTTATGGCATATCAATGTTTTGTGGCCAAGCTCTCCGCTAGCCAACATCTGAGTTTCAGCCCAGGAGCTGTAGATTCCCAGCGCAGATGCCTACTGTTGGGACAGAGGGTGCAACTTTCATTTGCTGCCCTTTGGGGAATGACTTACAGCTGAAGGAACAGTATGGCTTTTCAGTTTGTTAGTATGTACAGTTTGCCACACTGCCTCAGATGGGCAGTGAATTTAGTCTACATCAGATGCACCAAAGGAAGATGCAAGAAATTAGTATACAGGCGTAGAAGAGTTTGTCCACAAGAAGACTTCACCCAAGCCCCTAGTAGTTAGAGGTTGTTTTAAACCCTCAAGAATAACGTTTAAATCCCTTCCAAACCCTATTTTTTATTTATTTTTTGGCAGTGGCTTTGGTTTTAGATTTCATCCTTTCACCATTTCCATTACCCAATGTGTCAGAGGAATGTGGTGACTCAGTATTCCTGAGGTCTGCTTCAAGCTCTGGGGCAAGTCTGTGGTCCAAAACAATTGTTAGCAATCTGTCACCAAGAGCACAAGCAAACGCCTTAAAACTGGAACATTAAATGCCACTTGGCTAAGAAAAACCTTTAAGTGATGTCCACTTCTATATAATGTATGAATCCTTCTAAATAATACCTTCCATTTTGTTCCTTTTGCAAAACCACAGTGGCATCTTCCAATGCATTACAGTGTACTTGCCATTTCAAACCTGTGCTTAAGACTTTGCATCAGCAAACTCCTCTCTTTAATTCATCTGGAAACACACACGCATTTTTAGCTTACACATTTTTTAGCTTACTATGTGATAGTTACATGGAGCTCTACCATTCTTTTGCTATTTTCAAGGGCAAGAAATGTCCGTACACGCAGCATGTACTAGGGCCTGGCTTTTATTATTATAATTGTTATTGTACTTAGCTATCTGTCAATGCAGAGCTTCAATTTGACACAAATTATCTCCACAGTGGTGCGTTCCTACCGTGAGCTGCTCTCGCGGTTCCCAGCTCCAAGCATGAAGGCAAAAGACTGGTTTTAACCTTCTCCCATTTGTACCCAGTCTAATTTTGCCTAATGATCTCACTTTCTTTTTTTTCTTCTTTCTCCCCCCCTCCCCTTCTTTTTTTTGTAAACCCCAGGCTATCCAAATAGTTCCTAACAGTTACAGCTAGAAATAAAGTGCTACAATAGGGAAGATTTAACTTGCATTTACAGAACTAACTGTGGGTTTGGGGCACCTCAGTTCTCATCTGCCTTTCCAGGGACACTGAGACGCTCAATAGCAGCACTTGCCCATGACTACTTGTCGATTAGGCTGGCTTTCTTTGGTAGTTCTCTTTCCTCCACTCAGTCAGGTAGTCTTTATCAATGCAGGCTCTTGTTTCTTGTACCGTAGGCCAACAATATGACTGTGGGCAAGAAAAATTCTGTAATACCTAGGTGCCAATGTGTCTTCTCTGTTTTGAATAATGATAGCTGTATGAACTTTTTAATCTTAATGATAGTTGTATGAAATTTTTTTTCCATACTCAGTGTTTATGCGGGCAACAATGGCAGAAGTTGATGCAGGTTTGGGGTAAGGTGGCTGGAAGACATTGTGAGACTTCTTCTACCTCTGTTGCTGCATATGCTGATAAGCACAAATAGTGCCTGTTTCTAAGCAAAGGAGACTGTGTCTGTTGAATTCAGCTTTGTACTGCTTTCATTTTTCCAGGACAGGTTGGGAAGTTCATTCAAAGTTCTTCCTTTACTGTGGGACATCCCTGACATTTTCCCATTGACAGAAACCAACTGGTGTGGTTCAGTGACCTTCTGCACCTATACTTCAGTTGGATCCTGTTCCTGCTTCCTCACTCAGCCTCCTCCACGATTGTGTCCTCATCCAGCTCCACTGTTTTGCTGCCACCAGCTGACTCCCAGTCTCCTTGCATGGCCAGGCACAGCATCTCTTTTTTCTTTTTATTTATACAAGTGTTTTTATTTCATGACTTTGCTCAACCAGTCTTACTCTTTCACTCACCATTTCGTGCTATCTCCTCACTGCAGAGTTGGTGTCCACCCAGCAAGACCAGCTGTAACCCATCTTTCTCATCCCACATTTCAGTTTTTCTTGACCTGTTATCCTATGAATTTCTTTCCGTCCTCACAGTCTTCCTCACATGTCCTCTTCCCCCTCCTTTAAACTAAGTTGTTTCCTTCTCTGTGTCGCTCAGACATGGAGATACCCAGGGAAAAACCAACTCCCGCTCTTCTTTCTGAGGCCCCTCTTCCAGCAGCTGGAAGCTGCAATTACAGAAAAAGTCTGGTTTGAGTTTGGCAAACTTAGAAGCAAATGAAACAGTCTCTTATAATGGGAAGTGTCATACAAGCTTAATAATAGACAGTGCTATCAGCCCCACCTATAATATGTGTGTACGTGTGTATAAAAATGAAACCTGAAAACTGAATGAACATGGAAAGGCCTCGACCTACTTTCAAACTGATAGGCGTGCTCCCCATCTCTAATGGAAGTAGACAGGACAGGTCTTGTACATCTCTGGCTTCATTTTGCAAAAGTGTGTTACAAGTAGAGAATTATTGTGGAAGGAGTCTTGCAGACAATAAAACTGGGGGAGGGTTTTTTGCAGGATCTCATTTGCACACGGGTAAAATGCATGAGCTCTTTTGAACCCCATCCAGGGCAATTCAGACAGATGTTGAAACATGTGATAACCAAAAGTAGGTCCAAGACTGGGCTCTCAGGTGGATAGATCTTTCGCCTAACAATCCCAGGCTGTACAGTTTCAGGGTCTGCTCTCCAGCTGCAACCCAGAGGAAATTTGGAGGAAGACAGGGATTCACAGGGTCCTCTTTAAGCCTGCCATTAGCTTATTAGGAAACTGAGAGCTCTTATTCCTGGAAGCAACGTTTTGTGAACTGTCATACTCGTTTCCTTCACACGCTGGCACAGATTGCCTGCTTGACCTGAGGGCTGAAGCCATTTACATTTTTGATCTGCTCATCTCTCAGAAACCTCCACAAATTAGAAATACCATAAACCATGTTTGTTGTCGCGAGGGCAGAGAAGTCTGAAGCAAGGTCCGGGTCTCGTCTTTGACCTCGGCTGAAATACTGGTTCAAAATAGACTTTCTTTGAAGAATCTCAGAGTCTGTAAACTTCAAGGCACTGGCTAATGTCTAACTGACTGTAGGTAAGTATTTCTCTACAGGAGAGCTCTTCTGCACCAGAAGTCTCAAACAAAGCTTCTCTAGTGTCTTATAGGTGAATGAGAGAACTCAGAAACTAATGTGATCTCCAAAAAGATTTTGAATTGAAGCTGTGTAGTTGCAAGACGCTTCCCTTCTGTGTTAAGATTTCTAATGAGCTTTTTAGAGGAGACTGTCAGTCTTTTAGCTGAGAAATGCTATAGGACAGCAAACACCAGAGACTTTATTTCCTTAACCTTTATTCTTCCTCATGGCGTCTGTGGTACTTGCCATGGGTGTGCTCTACATTGCACTTTTGCTATGAGGGCGTGTCCATCCTTTTTGCTTTCCTGTGGTCGCAGGCCCCTCAGACGGGCATCGGGGTGGCAGATGTGGCTCTCTGCCTGGGACTCTTGGAGCTGCCCCATATGCCATAGCCTCAAAGGGGGCAGAGCTGAGAGTGAAACCCTAGAAGCGAGCTAGTAATGCTGCAAGATTGAGTGGTCAAAACCTTGGTATTTTTCTGTGATGAGGCCGTTTATAATTTACCCCCATTCCCTCCTGCTGAAAAATTCCTCTAATTCTTCCCATGTGAACAGAGAGCATAAAAGGAACACCAAAAGTCTCCCCCCTTACTTTCCCATTCATTTTCTTACGCTAAAGCCCTGTGGACGAAGCCCATTCCAGGTGCAGGAGAGCTTTTCCTGTAATTTACCCATGGTATTCTTATCAAAAGTGTTACCTCCAAAACTATTTCCTTTTAACATTAATTATCCTTTGAGCTGGCTCACTCACAGCACACAAAAGGGTACAGAGGCTTTGTGGGATATTTTTTTTTTCTTTTTTCTTTTTCATTAAGTACCACATGTGCCTCTCTTTGCATATATAGAGTGGTTCCCCACCACCTTGAAGACATCACAGCACGTACTGTAGGAACCAAAGCTAACAGGTATAAAATGGGTGGTTATTGTTTACTTATGTGCTGTAATGCTTCCCATATGACCTAGTGATGAGGCTTGTGGTGCTGGAGGTGTAAGAATTAAATCAAAAGTTTAAAGAAATAATAATAAAAAAAGGGACATAAGCTAACAGCTGCTGGGATAACATCTTTTGAGGCTGAATCTTTCCTCCAAGTCTTGGTGCACCCATGTGGTCTTGCCCAGCAAAGGGAGATGAGGATGTGATCAGCCCCACGGGCACGGAGGTTGCTAGCTGAAAGCAGTCCAACAGGAACTGGGAGGAGAGAGAGGGGTTAATCTCTTGTCCTCTCTGCCCAGGGGAATGTTTATCACCTTGCAGGGAAGGTCCCCTTTTCTTCGGTGAGTTAAGTCAGCCTCCGCTGTGTTTGACACTGCCCATTTGAGGAAAGCTTCTCCCTGACCTTCTGCCGGAGAGGCTGATGGCAAGGACAGTTTGAACTAACCTTGACATTCACCAGGGTAAATGGCTTTTTCCACAAGTAGTCAGCAAGCAAGGAGAGCCAGTCAAGAGCTAATGAATCTGTACCTGAGGGAAACTGAACAACAATTGTACTTTTAAAGAAGGAAGGTCTTCCCCAGCTCCATCTGTGCTTAACTGCTGGAGGATTAACTCTTCCAGCTCACGCCTGGGTCTCACCATGTTGCCTTTTGGCTGGTGGCGGGGAGGCCACTGGTGGAGGCAAAGGTAGGCAACACCACCACGGAAAAGGAAGCATGCTCAGCTCTGATTGCTGCAACGCTGGACAAAACTGCTGCTCTCCCTCCTCTCCACATGTTGGGTGATAACCCTCTTGCAGCTCCGCACTGCCCTCGGTGCAGGGCATCAGCCAGAGGGACCTAAGCGAGGACTAACAGGTGGTTGGGTAACTGCTGCCTACAGGCACCATATCCCCAGTTGCACCTTTAAAGGGGGTTTTAAGGCTGGGTTTGAGTCCTGGGCTTTGTCTTTAGGGAGTGGAGTGATCACTGTGGCTGTCACCAGAGTTGGCTCAGGTCTTGGTGGATGGGGGTATCATGCGTGGGCTGGTTTGTAACACAGGAAAGGACCCAGCTGCACCTCAGCCCCGAGTTTTGCACCAGGGTGTCCCCAGATTATAAAAGCAGAAGCATACGGAGCCTGCTGTGCCCTTTTCCTGCTTGGGGAAGGAGGTTTCATTGGCTCCTTGGATGATATCTGGAAACAATAGAAAGAGCATTGTGATTGCAACATATTTCACTTTTCTCAGTACTGTCCAGATGATGTATTCTTAGTCCTAATTAGGTTGTTCAAAGCCTACTTTTTGTGAATAAGCCATCATTGTATGAATATTGGCCTGACAGTCCTCTGGCCTGTTCATTCACAAATCTTGCCTGTTGCTTCATTTAGTGTTAACTCATTAGGGGATTCCTCCTGCAGCTGGAGGGAAGGACCAGAAGTGTTGCACTGGATGGGGCTTCCTGGATGGATGGAAATCAGGGTACGGCTGATTTCAGCCCACTTTGGTGAACCTCGCTATTTCACGGGAGCTCATGGTCTTACAAGAAGTCTGCAAGCGGACTGGCTGGTGAAGCAAAAGCCTATTTTTCTGGGATGTTCGGGAAGTGACTGCAGCCAGCTTTTGTCTGGCAGCACTTAGACTCAAGGCACAGGGACTGCTTTTCTGAGTCTGCTACTAATTCGTGTGTGCATAACTCCTACTGGCTGGACTAAATCAAGCTCTGTAAAATGTATTTATTAATACTTACTTCCTAGGGCTGTTTATTTAAATGTTTGCAAAAGGCTTTGGAAGGCTAAGCAAGGGGAAGGCATGAGCTCCAGCACTGAATCTTAAGCAGTGGTGATGGAGACGGCTGCAAAAAAACAGGGATACATTTTCCTCAGGATAACAAAAGGTAGCACTGATGCCATCTTTGTCACATGATCAACTTCCAAGGGATGATTTAAAAAAAACCCTGCAATGTTTTAAGGAGAGAATGAAGTAACACTGGGAAAATGGTCTGGTAAAACAAAATGCAGCTGGGATGCGAGCTGCATGTTTGCTTCTGAGACTTCCCCAGTGGGGCTTTGCACTGGTTTCACTGCTGCGTGTGAAGAGCAGGAGCAGAAATGGGTGACATCGGGGATAAACTGGGACCGGAGGTAGTACGTGGTGAGGATCTGCCAGGTTTTGTGTCTGCTGATAAAACACATGTGAGCGAACAGCCCAAGCACAAACTGCAGTGTTGGCATGGAGGGAAGGGCCAAAGCTGCCGCGCCGGGGTCAGCGAGCAACCCTAGGTGACGGCTGGCAGGGGCGCACTGTGGGCGGATGGGTGCATAACCCTGCAAGAGGCTGGAGACAAAGCCACGGCGCTGGTGAGGCTCATGGGGAAAAAGTTGTATACAGTGGAGGAGATAATATTTCATCTCCCTGCAGATCAGTTGGTTCTAGGCAGAGTGTTCTCTGTTTGAGATTTGAGGATTTGCAGACAGACAAACTCCACAACCCAGCAAAGGTCAGTCTAAATATCAGACAGATAAACAGCACCTTCGCCGTAAGCACAACTCCGATTTATGGTGCTCAATTTACTCTTTCCTTTACATGATAAAGTGAAACGTGTGCTTCTTCAGAGGGCGGCAGCTGAAAAATTTAAAGTAACATAACTTCCTGAGGTGTTTTTAAAGAAATATGCTTTCCTGTAGCCATAGCCTGCTTCCTCTTTAAGTTTTTTTTTTTTTTCTCTCTGACTATTTTGCTTTGGAGAATTTCTCCTTCCTGACCCCCCAGCCCTGCAGAAAAAAGGCAAAACCTGCCTTGCAGTCGCTTTTCTAAAACAAGACCTTGGTGAGTGTGGGAGCACAGCGTTGGCAAAGGGCCTCCTGGGAGATGTTGGACCCTCTTCCTTGACCAAATCTGTGCTTCTATGGCTTGACCTGCCCACGGTAAAGGCAACGCTGCTGGCAAGGTACAGGGCAGCAGACGTGTCCTCCCACCGTGTTGGCAGCTCTCTGCAGCCCTGGGGCAACCTCAGGATTCAGAAGGGCAAATTTCACACACCTCAATCAAGAGTCCTGTGAATCACTTGCAAGGGGCAGGCTTTTTGCAATTAACACCCATAGGATCAGATTGAGATAAGGAGGAACAAGGCATGAAATATTTTCAAAGTCTTATTTTCTGCTCCTTCTGCCTAGGTAGAGCAGAAAACTCGGAAATTTAACTTTGTACACAAAACACTGAAGTTAACCAGTTTTTTTTAGGGATCTGCCTTTTATTTGGGATCTGATTCCAGTTATTAACACAGCTCCTTTATGCCAGGTGAAATCCTCGTAGCTAGAATTCGCTTGTGCCATCCTAAACAGAGCCCACATTTCCCTATGCCCCATGAAGTGTGTTTAAAGTGAATATAAATTATGTTACAATGGAAAACCACCTTTAACAGTACCAGAGTGGGGAAAGGGCATCATAGTAAATCAGGATCAGACTCCCTTTAATTTTCTTCTTACTGACCTTGCAGACAAGATCTGTGTAATGAAACCATTTCTGTAGGTAGCAAAAGTGCTGAATTCAGAGGGTGTGCCAAATACTTTTTTAAGCTAAACTATTTTTCATTACTCAAATAATCAAGAAAATAATATCACACTGCATCATAAAATCAGAAAAAAAACCCAGTATTTCCACTCTTAAAAAAATATTACAATTAAGGGTTAGTGCTTTGGGGGTTTTGGGGGTAGGGTTTTTTTTTCTGTAGGCATAAATCATATGTATGTTCTCATCAAGACCAGACTATATCCATTTCTAGGAATTGTTGGTGTCTATACCTTGGATGCTGGGACTTTATCAAATTGGACTCATTTGCTTCTAAGCCAACTAATAGAGTAGCTATTTAGTCAATCTGTGGCAAGTGATTTTTTAGAATCACTGTACACTTGATGCAGTTTAAATTTTCCTTTTAAAAGCTGCCTCTGAAGGCCTGCAAGCTAACATTTGTCAGGAAAGTATATGGCTATAGGCTGTTTGTCGCAGGCATAGATGCCAATGGAGCAAACCCTGCTTCAGTTGGTCAATTCACCATTTGTAGCTGCAGCCTTGAAGTCATGCAGATTATCTGCCTAGTCTGTAATAGTAATACAAAAAAACTTTTAAATAATTTGTAGGATTTTATAACACAATACAATCATTGTAGTATTATGAAAAATGCTAATATTAGCTTAATTGCTTTGAAGTCCCTTCCAGGAATTTGTATTTCACAAAGATGTCCCTACAGGTTTTACAGTCAGTAGAAGACATTTGGGTGCAGAGAGGAAAACTGAGCTTCCTTATTATGTCTTTCAAGTTTTGTAGACTTTGGAGGACTCCAAGTGTGGGGGGTGTGATTTTATTTTCTAAGCAAAGGCAAGATTTTCACCATTAAAATATAAAGCAAAATTTTAGTGCCTTAAGTTCAAATGTGACACTTTATATTGTTTAATTCTTATTTTTTGGAGAAAGGCTGTTTTCCTTGAAAGCATGGCACATTAGTGAAGGGGAGGCAGTTGAATTAAAGCAGCAAACTCAGGCAGAGAGGCGAAGATCAGGATATTTGTGGTGGTGGGCACCAAGGGGGGTGTGTGTGTGTGTGTGCGTAGACCCTGGTAATTGAATCCCTCATGAGGCGGGTAACCCTGGGGTCCTGGTACAAGCAGGTCCCCCCATTGCATCTCTTACAGCCCATTCACTCCTACTTTATGAGACAGAAGACTGACACGCTATTAAAATTGGTTATTCTAGATAGTTCACCTCAAAGCTCATTGGGGATTTGATATAATTACTGGAATATTCCCCTGCTACCTATGGTTGGGGCAGTGGAGATGCAATGCCATACTGTGCTACTGACAGAGCTTGGCATATAGAGGCCTTCTTTAAGTTGTAATAGAAATATCATCCAGAAATTATTTTCTTTCTAGTAATTTTTGACCCACTCTTCCATGACCTAAGTAGACTTAGCCTGATAATTAGGGCTGGGTGCAAGTCCAATAAAGTAGTAAATAAATCCATCAGTATGTAGGAAGATATGTATCCTAACATGAACCTGGCTGACTCTATCTTGGTCGAAATGAGCGCTTTCTTTCTCACACAAAACGTCATGGGTGAGAGCAGCAGCGATGACAATTAACTTTTAGTATCCTTTGGAGAAAGTTAGTTTTTAAGCTTTTTACGTGCTTATTCAGACCTGAGGGCTGTGTTCGTCTTGCAAGGCAGCAGCACTGGACCCATGCTGTTTGTGAGCTGGAGCCAGCCAGTGCAGCTGGAACAAAGTTTTCTGGTACCGCTCACTGTTGTCATGAAAAGCCACGTTTTGTTTTCTCTTCTTGGGGTTTCTTTGGGAAATGTTACCACTCTTGGCAGAAGACCACGTCGCACAAGGGAAAGTATGAAGAGACGTGCGGTGTTTCTGCATCTCCGCTGCAATGCTTGCCTGGGTTTTGTTGGTCTTCCCCAGGTCAGGGTTGTGCTCTCGCCCCTGTGGGGTCGGTCGGCAGGGGACAGCCCCCTTGCTGCTCCCCACAGTGCCTGAGCATTGCCAACTTGAGCAGCACCGCTGGGTGTTTCCATGGTGACCATAGCTGGGCCAGTCTCCATGGTTACGGTGGTACCCTGGCTGTGGGATGGGGAGCTGCTGCTGATGGCTGGGGGTACCCGGCTGTCCCAGGACAAGCAGGCTGGAGGGCAGCGGGTCAGGCAGGAGCAACGGGGCATGGACCAGCAGGCTGGAGACAGCAGCAGGTTGGGGGCATCAGGTCATGGGCAACAGCTGGAGGACAGTTAGTCACCGCTGCCAGCCTCAGGGTGCAGAGCATCTCCTCCCAGCTTTCTCTGAGGCCTGCAGTTTCCCTACGGGAGGAGAAACTAAAACCCAGCCCCATTAATCGCCTGGCTCCAAATATCTCCCTTTGTGTCACTGTGTGCCACGCAGCGGCAGGAGCAGTGTCCCACCACTGTGCAGGTGGGAACATCCCCAGGAGGGCAGGGAAGCTCAGGAGCAAGACCACCCACAAGTGTCACAGACAGGTACTTTATTTCGGCTCGGCTCATGCGATGTGAACGTGTATCTGCTCAACCTGATCTTCACCAGACCCATGAGCCCTAATGCACCACAACTGCGAGAACAGAGGCTGCTCACAGGCACCCATGCACAGATGCTTAAACGCTAAGCATGATGTTCCTAAGTGAGCAAATCCTGATGGTCAGGGATGGCTTTCCATACCAAGAAGGGCTCAAGTGGGTAAGGTCAGACATGAAAATAATATATGCACCTGATAAAGAGGTTTTTTATTTAAATTAAATTTTTATTTAAATTAAAAAACATTAGATGTTGAAGGTGAAATTTGTATTTCTTGATCACTGGGCAGTGAAAGGAGCTATGTTGGCTGCTGTTGTCCCTGTATTAGTTTGGTTGAGCACTGCCTGCATCTGCATTTCATCTTGTGTGGACACTTCCCTGCTATACTGACCTGATGCTAGCCACGAAATAACCTGCCAGCTGTCAGATAAACTGTGGGCTGTGAGACACGGGGGCACAGGCACGGGCTGGTGCTGTTTCCAAACTATTGGTGAAGGAATGGCAATTTGTTATTTCAAATGATCTAATCCTGGTAAGGGCGAAGAGTGACATAAGTGCAATAGTAAACAGCATTAGTGTCACCAAGGGCCCTGGGAAGTGTTGGATCATCTTCATCTGACATGGCTAGAGGTTTCTTTTTTCTCCTTTGCTCGAAATGCTATCGATGATCCAACTTCAATCCCTATATAGCTATTTATCTTGGTGTCTCCTAGGGTCCTAGCAGACAGAACGTGCCTGCCTTGCCATGGGGCAGGGAGAAGGCAAAGGAGAGAAAGATTAACCTGCGAGTGATTCATTTGTGCTAAAACTGATCATGCCAAGTCAAAGATAAGATGATGAAAGCACATCGGAGGAGCTGATTTCAGCCCAAGCACGTGCCCATCGAGAAGAAAATCTGTCCCCTTTCAAGCACTTCCGGTTAAATAACCCTAAAAATGAAGCACCTCCTTCCTTTCTGCCCAAATTATCCAAGTCACTTTTGAAAACATCCTCCTGTTGCTTTCCAAACTTTTTAGCCCATTTTGAACTGAATATGCTGGTGTCTCCATTCTGGTCCCACTGACAACAGGGTAAAGCTTCACTCTGGCTTAAATGCAGCAGGACTGAGCCCCTGCCACAGCCTCTCAGCACAAGCACTTCCCCTGAATCTCCGTCTACCTGCTGCCTTGCAGGTAGCGCCAGACATTACTGGCACTGCAGAAGGTGAGAGAAAAGCAAAAATACTTCTCCTGATTTGCCCATCTCCCTTAATCTGTGCAGTTTTCACTTGGTGGTTTCTGCAGGCTTTTCCCACAGCAAGCAGGAGAGAATTGCCTTTAGGAAAAAAATAAAAAAAAAAAAGGGAAATTTGCAGAAATTGGCAATGGGATTGATGACCAAAGAAACTCCACTGCAGACCATCACCAAAGTTTCTTTTTTCTTCTGTTTGCAGCAGTTCAGATGAACCCTGGGTTGGTCCCCGAGGTGCTGTGACCGCTGGGTGTCACAGCTGGGCACAGGAGCATGCCCTGGAGCCGGCTGCCCCTCACGGGGCACCGCAGCCAGTGAGGCCCTGAAACTGAATAGGTAAAAAAATGTGGAAGTGCCTACCACACCTCGGATTGAAGCCTCCCAGATTTCAGCACTCAATGGAGTTCAACTGCACTTTAAAGTGTATAAAAGAGTTTAAGCGTGTGTCCAGTTTGCTTTCGCCAATGCTTGAGGATTAGAGAGGTCTATGGTGGTTAGCAATTTTCTGGATCAGTCCTTTTGGGTGGAGTTAAAAATAAAAATCAGAGGTGATCCCCGTGGATCCCCTTACCCACTCTGGAGAGAGCGAGGAGGCAGGGGCTCCCTTGCCATGCGGTTGCACCCCTTCCCCTCTCTCAAACCTGCTTGTAGGAAATAATTCAGAAAACACTGCCCTTATCTCCCGGCATTCCTGCGGAGCCAGGGCGTTATCGGAGGCCCGGGTGCCCCGCGGCACCTGGCTGTGGGAAGGTCAGCGCCGGGGCAGGCTGTGCTTTCAGCTTTGTTTTTCCTCCCCATCGCCCCGTGGCAGCCTTAGGGGTCAGTCTGCGGGAGTGCCGAAGGGCCTGGAGATTGTTAAGTGCCAAATTTTGTTTACTCCCTCTTTTATACGAGCATATTTCACCAAAGAAGCAGAGGGAGAGCTTGTTCTCTTACAAAGCAAGAGCATCCTCTCTGCATCCATTTTAGGACTGTGCCTCTTACGAGCGATTATATTAGGGGAAGGAGCCACGGTCTGCTGGATTGAGCTGCAGTGCGTGGGGCTGCAGACGGGGCTCTCGAGCGTGGGGCCGCAAGAGTGGTTAAAATATCGCCTTGCCTTTGCCAGGGATTTTTCTTTCCCTTATGAAAACAGAGTGGCCTCTGAATGTCAGCTCAGCCTGCCTGTCAGTTCTCAGCTGCACCATGGGATAAAGCTGCTGATCCCTTTTATCCCCTTCTGGGAGTAATATTAATAGTATATTCATTTTTGTTCCATTTATAATTCATTACTGCCCAGTTATTTGGATTTACTTGTGTTAAAAGGCATAACGAGACAAAAACTTAACTGGTTACAAGCCTGGGGAGGAGGGGAAAGCTCTTCTCCCCCCTCCATCCAGGGCTGGCGGGAGCTGCCAGCCCTGGGCCGAGCTTGTGGGGCAAGCAGGGGAGAAGGGAGGTCACTTTGTCCCCTGAATGTAAAGCTTTGGAGGTCACCGTTGCTCAAGGATGTTGCTTCCAAACACATAGGAAGAGCTGCGTTACTTCTGTCCAGACTGGCGTATTCCTAGACCGATGCACTCAAATCTCACTGAATTTAACTGCAAACCTAGCTCCTGTTCAGTGTTTAAAATCCTTCCGTACAACAGAAATATTTGTTCTAAACAGATAGGGGCATGCATTTTAAATAAAAATTTCTCCTTATTGTTTTAACCTCCCACCTTCCCCCCCGCCCCCCCGCCAAGTGTTTTTATCTGCTCACAGTCGCGTAAGCGTTGGCTCTCCTCTGGGCATTGCAGGTTCAGGGCCGGAGGGTCTGCTTTGCCCACAGCACACACTCCAGGAGAGGCCCAGATGTTCGGAGAGGGGAAAAAAAACCCCAACCCAACAACAAAAAAAAGCTGTGGTTTTTAAACCACCTTTACGCTTTCCTGCTCCTGGGGCCAGCCCCTTGCATAAGATAAAACAGCCTGGAGTCTGCTTTATCTCACCCCCAGCTGCCCACCGTCCCGGGGGACGCTCCAGCAGAAGGGCTCAGCCGGACACGGCAGCTCCCGGCCGTGTGCCCAGGGAGGGGGCTGTCACGGGAGCGGCCCCGCTGGGACACCCTGCAGCCGGGACTCACCCCGTGGCCGGTCGCGTTGGGTTTTCCTGTCTGTTTGCTTTGCATGAAGCCGTTGGGGCCAGCGCTGGGCTTTGCAGTCCAAGGTGCCTTTTTATTTTATTTATTTTATGTTGGATTTTTATTTTTTCCCTAAGCTATCAGGCTGCTTTCCCAGCAAACTCTGGCTTTTGTCGTGGCTCAGGGGGCCCCATTTACACAAGGAGAAGATCTAGTAGATACCTCCTATGGCTTGGCCCAAGTAGGAGCAAACTTGCTCTCGCAGTTGCTCTTGCTCTTGCAGATGGTGCTGGTGCCCCTGTGCTACCCCTTGCTGTGACCACCTACAGTTTTTTTAGCTGGCTTAAATTAGCTGCTGATAGAGGTCTGGCAAGGTCAGTCAGGACAGTCACATCCAAAATGTGCTTTCAGGAAATGATCTAAAATATGGACAGGAAGTTTTATTTTGCAGATAGACCCATGCAGAGTTCTGCAGAGAGAGAAGCATAGATGGACGAATCAGTCAGCCGGGGCGTCTTTCATCCTGAAAGCTCCCAGTCTTTGAAGGATTTTTTTTGCGTATTAGTAAGATCCCCAGTCTCAGCCATCCCTATCATCCTGCCTTGACCCAGTCACTCCCTTCCCAAAGGGCATTTGCAGATGTAGAAATAGAGTTACTGGTGGATTCCCAAGATGAGAAATCCCAAATTACTAAGGAGTATACTGTGGGTTACTTACCTGTACCTCCCCTGCTTTTGATTCAATACCCAGAATGGCCTTTCTGAAGCTCACAGAGCCTTTTGGGAGGAGGGTTTCATACTGTACGTGCTGTGTGGCTCCATAATTTCTTCATTTTGTTTCATTTTTGCACCACTGTGGACTAGAGGGTAAGTGCGGTACCAAAGACTGGTCTTGTAGGCATAATCATCACTGAAGATTAGTACTAGTAATAAATATTAGAAATATGTTTTCAGTTTAATTTTAATTAAGTATTTCCGATGAAACTTTATATATTCTCAGGGCAAAAATTGCAATATTTTTGCCCAAATACTTCCCAGAATTCTTTAGCACTCCAGGCTGGTTACCTATCTTACCTCCACCAGTAAAATCTGGACTCTCTCCCCTGATTTCAGAAGTTACCCTGGATTTGGCTGAACGTAAATGAGATGAGCTTTGCCGTATCCTGTAGAACTTCTTAGCATGTTCTGCATTTATCCTGTCTTCACTGTTAAGTAACTCATTGCCTTTGCTATGAATTAGACAGGAGAAGCATGTCACAGTGTAGATACATGGGTTCTTTTTATTTCTTTGTTTTCCTCAAAAAACACGACTTAAAAAAAAGAGAAATAAAGCCAGGCCTCAATCCCACACCTCATTAGTAATGCACTTGTCTTGCTTTTCAAAAAAGGCCAAAAACAGAGGCCAGTGGCCCGTCCCAGAGTGACGCTGGTGCTTTTGCCCTCACCCGAATGCAGGACCAGCACCTGGACTCAAATTTTTCTTTGCTTTTGTCCTTGCCACCATTTTTAATGGCACACACAGCAGCTGGCGCTGGGAAGGAGGTATGCCAGAGAAATTATATAGTCATAGGCACCGCTAGCAAGTGGCCTCCCCTTCTGAAACACATCACCTATTGACTTTGTCCACCTATTTGGTATGTCTGTGGGGTCTAATGTATTTCCAGAAGGGGAGCAGAGACCCTGAAAGGGAGGGGGAGAGTGGGCAGGGAAGCTGCTGGCAGCCCCTCTAACAGAAGCAGGGTTTGCAACCCCATTCAGAGGCATTGTCTGGCATTGTTGTACCAGACACGCTCCATTCACGGCCCCTCTCTTGTCCCTTTTCAGCAAGTGCCCGCTGGTCCTGCTCTGTTTGTCGGCAAGAATGAGCTGCTGGGAGGAGGAATGTTTCCCAGACAGGGGGTGAGGAGGTCAGTCTGGACCTCTGGACATTTGCGGCGTGGACTTGCAGCCATGGCATGTGAAAGCGGGGCGATCCTTTGAGGGTCTGACGGCAGTTTGTTTGGATATGTGCGGCAGAGCGCAATTCAGATCATGAGATTAGCTGTCAGGTCATCTGCTGTAAAATCCATTACGAAAAACACCCGGAAACTGATGCTTGACTTGAAATCCTTAGTTTACTAAATTACAGAAATCATCTTTTGAAGCTTTTGTCAGATATATATATATATGTATGTATAATATATTTATACACTCACACGCACTCACACATATAAAATAATGTTTGCAGTAATGCCTCATGCAAAATGCTAGTTGAATAAATCTGTCACTGAAACTTCAATTGCAGATTAGTACACTCCAAGATCTGCTATTATAAGTGAAAACACATCTTTAGAAAGTTCACAACAGTCTGAAGTAGATGAGCTATTGAAATGCAATAGAAAATCTACCCCTTACGGATTAGTCAAACAATGAATGTAGTCCTGCATGTAAACATTGTCTAACTGTATTGGCAGGGTAAATGGTTCCTGATTTACTGCTGCAGGAATAGGTGGCATTTCCTCAGACTGTGAATACAAATATAAATTATCTTGAGGAAAATTACATTTCTAATCTGTAAGTGTGGTCAAGCAATTCAAATACTGGTAACAAATCAGTCAACTACCAAATTACTAAACATTTCCAATATTATTATTAATCTCTGGTTGCAAGAGTGTACAATTTACCAGAAAATAAATCCTTAGTAGATCTTGAAGTACTTTAAAAAGTAGTTCTAATATGTGGACCTCCTGAAAAGCCACAACCCCAAGTCAGGGCGATCAAAGAGGAATGAAGAGTCTGGTTTTTAGGATTTCAGAGACAGCCTTTCTTGGTGGTTGTTGTTGTTACCTCTCCTTGTGTTTTCAAACTGCACGCTGCCTTGTGTGCATTATGGATTTATGCAGTAATAGCTATATTTACCTTTGCAGCCAATCGAATGTAGCAGCAAAGCACGAACTCCTGAAGGAGAAAAAGATAAAAGAAAGAGAGAAACAGAGTAATGTAGGTATTACTGTTGCTGTTGATGAAGAGCAGTTTCTGCTCTGTGTGCAAAATATTTCCTTGCCTTCCACGTGATCGTCTCAAAGAGCACTCTCAGTTCAGTGTATTTTGATGGAAATATCTGTGGTACAAAGACATGGAGAAAGGAAGAACTTAGATTTGTGGTAGGTAGAAAGTTTGGATCGTTTGAGTCCAACCCATTGAAATCTTCGCCAAGTGGTTTTTAAAATGTAATACCCTCCCAAAAGACCCTTGGTACCAAAGCCAACCTGCTTATGTGCTCCTGCCATGATGCTGGATGCAAAGGGAGCTTTCATTCCCCCTTCCACAAATGAGTAACTTAGATGAGGGGAGTGGTTTTGGCAGGTTTTCTTCAGTTCTCTAAAATGGCACATGCGCACATTGGCGCGTTCGTGCAAACACACACGCACACACAGGGTGGATTTTTCAGTGTCTCTTTTTAGTGTATCAGCCTCATCTCAAACTGGCTTCAGGCCTGAGCAAAAGAAACCAGCATCAAAAAAGACCGTCAAACCAATGTGGCCCCGGCAGAAAACGCTCTTGCCGGGCACGTGATTATGGACTTGGTCCAGCCCTGGCACAAGCGGATTGTGCAAGTCATGGATGAGCATGTCACCATTGTACTTTTTTATTTGCATAAAACAGTTACCCCATGGACAGTAGCTTCGGAGTTGTCTAGACAACATGCTTTCGATGGTATCGCTGACCTGAGACACACTGGGCTAGCTCTAAATTAGCAATGAGCAGGGCTGGAGGGATGTATTATGGTAGTTATAAACCATAAGAAGGTATTTAAATAGATAGATAAGACACATGCAAATCTTTTCATTGCCATGGCAACCATCTTGATATAGGTTTTCCATATGTAGCAAGAAGGGCAGAGCAAAAGACACTGGAAAAATAGCAAGAACCTGTAATGATAATGAACCCTGACAGTGTATTAGTCTAGATTTTGGTCACTTATTAACTCTTAATAGAATACAAACTTCTATAGTAATACAGTGTTCAGTGGGTCAGGGAGCAATTACTTCTAAACCTTTGCTATAAGGATCTCTGCTATATGGCTATACCTAATGTACCAATTCTTCACAAATTGATCTGACTGATTAAAAAACACTTTGCTATTAGATGTAAATTGCTTAGCTGCTCAAATGCTCTTTGCAGGGACAGGTTGCACAAAGCATGAAAATATGTCATTTATGGGCATGTCTATATTTCCTTCCTGGTTTTATTGGCCGGGCGAGGAATCTCGTAAATCTGAATTCACAGATAATTTTCACGTAATAGCTGGGACCGCCAATTTCAAAAGGGGAATGCATTGCAACCCCCCAACACACGTGTGACCCCTCCATACATTCCTTGTCTAAGCAGACCAGAACTAGGTATTTATTCTTTTTTTGTTCTTCCTTCTTACAGTTCTTCATTTCTTCTAAGTGCAAAACCAGTAGTTTGAAGGCCAGCTCACGGCTCTAATGATGCCTCCTGTGGCCAGTGATGGTCCCCTCCAGCAGTGTCTTCCTCAGATAGATGCATAGGATGAAAGCAGCTGCTGGAGCTCGGACCTGGAGGCGTCTTGTCCAACCTGTCCGCATCCTCAGCGCTTGTCCCCACTCAGTCCAGAGATGTTGGGGTGTGGATGGCCCAGGCGGGAAGGACACAGGCATGCTACCCCACTTCAAACAGTTTGTCCACAGATCAGATGCATCAGCACTGACTGGGGTCTTTGGAAATGAATTATGCTTAACCTTGTAACCTTGCAGGAGATTTTTTTTGTGGTTGCTTTTTTTTCCTTGATGGCAGTGAAGATGCAGTTGTAGGGACCAAGCCCGTTGCAAACTAATTCCTTGCTACTGCTGCTTGCCGTACCTGTAATGGATGGGCTTGGTGTGTAGGGGTGTTCGGAGGCAGATGGCCACACCGTGCTTTCACATTGCCCCATTTCCTTCCACCCCAGCAGGCAGTGGGGTACCCCCCTTCCCAGCCCAGCTCTGGGGGGGTACTGAATCTGCCACAGCCTCTGTGCCATCTCCTGTCACCTCTGTCTGCTGCCTCTTTCCTATCACACTTCACATAAAAGCCTTGTCCTCCTTGTCAGAGCCCTTCCTAAAATGCTGTCCTTTTATTTATGCTTTCAGGAAATAATTCTGGCTAGCACTGTCAGGCTTTTACTGCACAGCTCCCCACAACACCCATGCCAAGCCTCCTCCTTCAAACTGTTTTTGGGCAGTGACTCCTCCATTGAAGTGACTCTCCATTGAAGATGGTCAGGCAGGTAGGGTGCTACAACAACTGCTTATTATATGAACTGCAGCCATTTTACTATTGCTTTGTGTTGCCTCTCTCTGCCCAACTTGTGAGGTAGACAGGAAACAGTTTGGGGAGGCACCATCCTGTCCTCCTGCAATGTGCAGCACCGAGTGCAGCAGCTCCGACTGAAACCCTGCAGGTGATACCGCGGTGCAGAGAATAATTAAAAAGCTGTGCTCATTTCCCAGATGAGATACACTCCTGTAGTGTGTAAATCAGTCACAGTCCTGGAGGAATAATCCAGGCGGGATAATAGTGCAGGGGAAAGGCCCCAGGCGTGATAGGGGTTTGCATTAACAATGCTTTTTCATCCATCTGTCTTTTGACCAGAGCTAGAGAGGGCCAGGATTTGACTTATAAGGATGTTTTGATCAACTGCTTATTTCAGTGACAGAGCTCCTGAAGTACACACAGCCACAAAATACCTTATTTGTGTCCAGGAGCAGCCAGGAGCCAGGGACTGAAAGGTTTTCTTCAGAGATTAATCTGTTTAGTCCCAAAGATTAGAGAACTAACCAGTTCCCTTATAATCCTGAAGAATTTGACCATCAGCTTGACTGGGGGAAATATTTCTCCTTGAGTGTTTATCCGCTGAGTACGGTGGAAGCAGAAACAGGCCAAAGAAGAATCTGGCTCAGAGCAGGCATTAAATTATATAGTCTATTGGTATATTATTGTTATTTATTAATTAGGCTAAACATGAGCTGAAGAGCCCTGCTCGTGGTCAGAGCCTGATTGTGCTGTTCAAGTGTGTTAGGAGTCCCGTCCGACACCTCCAACACGTATCCCACTTTTTGGTGTCATTAAGGGAAGGTTAAAAGTGCTGAAGACGGCTGGTACCAAAAAGTATCCCAAGAATGAACATGAAAGCAATGCAAGGGTAAAAATATTCGTCCTGTAGTCAAATGCTTTTTACAAGTCATATGTAACACGCATGCTACTAACAGCAACTACGCTGTTAAAAAGTGTATTCCAAAGTTTAGAAAAGGCATTTTGGTGCTATGGAGGAGAAAGAGTCTATGACAGACTCCATGAAGACTTACCACAGAACTGAAAATTGTTGGTATTAACACTCTAGGGCATCCCGTGTACTGAATTCTCAATTTCTTATCCTGAATACGTGTTCTGGCTGACAAATTTTGGGGTGTTATTTTGCCTTCTAGATATTCAGATGTTCTTTTGACATCTGGGAATTTAATTAACAGCTTTTGCATGTATTTAAAGCAAAGTAAACTTCTTTAAAGCGTCCTGATGGTGAGGAGCGATCTTATTTATGAACACTGGCACCTGTCATATTAATTTGTACAAAGTTTTTGATTTATCCTAAAAGAACACTTTACACAGTGGATTTGGAGGAGTTAAAGGGAATCTGCAGGGTGACTTTAATCTTTATGTCTTTATATACTTGAGGGCATTTTACTGCACCTCTGCACTGCTTTCACTACACAATCATTTTCTGCTTTAGAAATGTAGCCATTTGGATCAATAGTTACAGTACAATATATTGTATTTCTGATGGGAGCCTCACAGGACAGTTAAGAAGCACCGTGGTAATTTCACAAAATGCTTGGCTACACTCTGAAATATATTTTAAAAGTAAAGTTGGCAAAACATACACTGTGCAAAATTTAGAAGAGCTCTAATAAGATTGCACTTACTCCACTTACTTTTATTAAAACTAAATTAGGAAAAATGGGATGTAAAGGGATGTTCCTTCCTTGAAACATGGGTGTTTTAATAGCAAGCTGTAAGTATTAAGGACTAGGCTATCCACCTTTCTGAATTTTTTGTAGCAGCGGTTTTAAACTCCTGTGGAACAGTGTTGGCCTGTTTGGAGGGATTTTAGAAGGGAAAGATTTCTAGCTAATGTGATAAGCATGCGTTTCCTGGGCTTGATGTAAAAGAAAGTAGTAAAAGAAGGATGTTTGGAGACATCTTCTCAGTACACAGAACAAAAAAATAAGAGAGTATCTAAAAATATACGTCCCTTAAAGCGTTAACAAATGTATCCTGCACGTTGCAGATTTTACAGTAAATTCTTTATCTATAAACAAACTGGGTTATCACAGCTGTTTATTGTACTGCTAGCCCTGATCCTAACCTTTATGTCTTTACTGCTTACATACCATTCCCTTGTTTATACGTCTGTACCAGCCTGTGCCCTTGAACTTGGCCCCCGCGAGCCCTGACCCGGCGCGCTCACTCGCTCACGCGGGTCACGTCGGCAATCAGTAAATGGGAGATGGGGCTGGCGGGCAGCCGACGGGCAATTAACACACTGCCAAAGCCTCACTTGCTGCCGGGGCTGCCGGAGGGGCAGACCACCAGCCATGGTCCTTGGCGCTGGAGCTGCAGCACCCTGGCCAGGCTGTGGGTTACGGTGGGGGGAAAAAGAACGAGCAAGCAAGGAGGGGAGGAGAAAGGAAGAAAGGGCAGACAGGATCCCCTTTGAAGGGTTGTTTCTGCCTCCATGTGGGATGCCAGCTGGACCACTCACCAGTGTCCAGCAAAACTGCCTGGTTAGCAGCGCTGGAGACTAGGTAGGAGGGGGGCGATGCTTCACCACTGCAAAATCATCAGTCCCCCTCCCCTTTCAGCTGCCCAGCTAGGGCCTTGGTGGTGCACATAAGAAGTGAAAGGAGAGCTGTGTGCTCTTCCACACTTTTTTTTTTTTCCCCTCCCCTCTGGCTGATAAGCTGACAGCCAGGCATGCCTTGTTCTCATAACTCAGCAAAGTTTGGGTTTCATACGGACAAACAGCCCATGCCCTCCAGCATCCTCGCCAGCAAGGCTTGAAGGGCAGGATGGAGCGGGCAGCGCAGGAATAAGCAGGGACAGGGATGTGGCTGGGAAGATCTGCCTTCAGATCAATGATAAACTTCAACCATAAGCCAAAAAGTACTTTACAAAACCCCTGATGTCTCACAGAGTAGATTTCAGTGCATAAAGGATTTTGGCTCAGCTCAGCGGGCTGCGTCGGCGTGTTTGCCACCAGGAGTGCAGTCAGGGCATGCTGTGGCATGAGCCCAAGAGGTGGAGTGTCCGAAACATGGGCAGCACCAAACATGCTGGGGCAAACTGGTGTCAGTGTGTACGGCGAGCCTTCCTCACCACTCCTCAGGGAAATCGTACCAGTTTTGGTTTCAGTTAGCTGAATGGGATCTTCACTGAAAACAAACCTCCTGGTGAAAATATCTCCAGGTCTGAATCAGATCCTTCATTTGCTACTAAAAATAATGTCAATGAATGGAAGAATTCATGAATTCTCCCAGGGAAAAGAAAAGATGATCCCATTAACCTACATTACAGCCATCACCATTAAAAGATACCATTATCCTGCAGTTCCCACACTGTCTTGTTGGAGATGCTACAGTCATCCCTATAATTGTGTGGTAAATCCTGGCAAATGCTGACTTTTCAATAGGCAGTATTGCAGACAAGTACTTTGTCGGATTATAAGGCCCAATCTGCGTAGTCTTGATAAGTGTTTTGGCTGTTCAGGCAAAAGCCTACCTCAAACCACGCTTTGGATCAGAGCTCCAGAAGAGGATTGGGTCCCCTGCCATCTAAAATTATGGGATTTTACTGCCTTACAAGGTCATGAGCAGTCATAAACGATCAATACAGAGGATGATACGAGTATCAAAGAGTTTTAATGACATAATATCATGTTGTAGAAGTTGTTGTTTCACTTTCTAAAGTAACATACATTTTCAATGGCTGTTCTTCACACATTTATTGATACTCAGCCACCAAAGTGAGAGTGCTAATGAGTGCCAATATTTGGTGAATAAGTTTAACTGAATACTACTAGTTGGAGAATTAGAATGTTATTATTTAGTATAAAGTGTATATATATTTACACATACATGGGCAATATTCTATTCTCTTAATATATTCTGTTTATTTTACACATTTAGGCTCTGGTTACAAGCATTCTGGTAAGTATAGTGATCAAATTTTCATGTATTCAGAAGCGTGAATTTTCCTCAGCTTTTTATTTTGTGCTGTCCTTCTGTCTACCAGCTCAAGATTTTGTTTTGTTTTATTCTTGTGGGTTTTTAACATTTTGGTTTTTTTCCTCAGAGGAAGGAACTGCAGAGAAGGGAGTGTGGTTTTGCAGTAAAGGAGCTGGAGTGGTCCTCAGGACTCATAACCTGCCTTATTTCAGGTTCTTAGTGTGACTATAAGCTAATAATTCAGTCCTTATGCCTCAGTTTCTCAGCTGTAAGGTAGTGGTAACACATTATTCTCATGAGTAACATGAAGGTATATTCAGCATTTACCTGCTGTTCTCAGGCTGGAAAAGGATGGTTTCAGAGAAAGGTGTTGTGGGAAACAGGCTGTCGGGAATCCACAAATCTCACACAGTCTTAGTTGTGGTGCCAGGTACCTGGGGGAAGAAACCCTCCCTTTCCTTCCACACCAGCTCAAAAAGCAGTTGAAAAACTCCTGATAACATCACCAAAGCAAAAGGACTTAAGAAGCTTCAGGTCTGAAAGCCAGCTGGACAGCAAAAGGACAAGACCTTAAAACCTTGACCTCCATTGTCATGCTTTAAAAAAAGGCAATAAATAGTGTTTCTGACTAAGTATGCTTCCTACAGTGCAGCTAAGTGTCCTTCCCAGTTGCATAAGGGTTAACTGAGCCCTAAGAATGTGGTTGATATATTACCATAGCTCTAATGTAGCCATCAAAGAGTACCAGCCAAACAGCATGTATTTAAAAATGTGCAGTTTTCATACCCTTCCATGGGAGATTTTAGTCTTTTTTTCCTACCCTTGCAGGTTGTCACTTTTTCTAAAGTTACTTCTTGGAAACATTCTCAAATCTAAAATTAAGAAAATCTGTATGTTAAAGGCTACAGTAAAACAGAACTTTTGTCCATAGGTTTAAAAAACCAAGTAATAAGGTGTGTATTTATGTAAGAAGGAGTCAGATTTATGAAAAATGCTGTTGTGGCTTGTAATTTCAGATGAAATGGTCCAGTCTTGGGATAAGAAGCAGCAGATGCTGACATGTAGTGATGTGCAAACTCCCCTGTCTGAGCTGAGTATATTTCTAACTTTGCTGTAATTATCAGTCACTTGATTCATGTCAGACCACTCACATTTAAATCAAGTTTTTCTGCTATTTAGACAGGTACTCTGTAAACACAGGGAGAAGAGGTGGTTTCTGGAATGAACGGGAATGGCTGCCTGAGTGCCTGCCTGAGCCCATGTTCTGTATGAACAAATTAAAAGCAAGAGTCTTTCATGCTAAATTTGTATGGCCCTCTGCACAAATTGCCCAATTTATTTAATTATTTTCTGGTGGTGAGATGTTTTGGGACATGAGGGTTGATAAAATGCATTAAGTAAAACACTGCAAGTCGAATTTAAGTATAAAATGAAATTCTTTCTGTGTTGGGTTTGATGTTCTTAATTTAATCCCTGGTGGACAGTAGTCTGCATTACAAAACCTTCACACATAATTTGGCACAGTTTGGATGATTTGCAATCTCTCCCTCGCTCTCTCTGCAGAGGATGCCCTGAGCAGATCCTGCGTGGAGCCTCGGTGACCTCTCCTCTCTCAGGAGGGTGGTCTCTTCAGGTCACTGTTCAGGTCATTTCTGCAGCAGAGTAAGGAAGCTTTGACCGTTTCTTTGCTTGTGTGGGTCAACAGAGGACTTTAATTTCCAGCACTACCGGTCCCTAACCTTCAGAAGCTAAGCAGTCACTGAGGGGGATGGGGAAAAGATGTCAAAAGAAAGTGCAGAGCAAAGAATGTAAAGAATTTTGCTTATCTGTGACAAGTTTCTAAGCGTGTTTGATTATGGTAATAAGGATACCTCATTAACAAAGGATTTTAAAGGCATGTACACCATTGATAATCAGCCCTGGCCAAAGTACAGCGTATATTTTTAGATTCTTTTTTTTTTTTTTTTTTTTTCTTCAGTGGGATAAGTTTGAAATACAGCAGCACTTTAGTGTGAATCTGGAATTTCACTTGATGCCCGAGGGTGGGGCCGTGGCAGCTAAGGCAGGAGCTGTATCTACTGAAGATAAAGTCCCCATCGCTGGCAAGAGATGACCGTAAAAGATTCACAATTCCCAATCCTTAAAACTCTCCCTAGTTGCAAATCTACTCATTGTTTTAACTTATCTCTGCCAGTACTGTGCTGAATTAGTTCTTTGGAGTCCCTGAATGGGATCAAGGGAAGAGAAGAGGAAAGGAAGGATGGGAATGAGAGCGGATGAGAAACAGAAGAAAGCAAGATAGCCAGAGAAAAGGAAGCGGGGGGGGGGGGGGGGGGGGGGGGGGCGGGGGGGGAGTGGAGTGTTAAGCATAATTGCCCTTTGGCTTCCTATGAAATTGTAAAACCTTTTGAACACGGTTGCTGAACCAGCCACGAGAACGTTTTCCGCATCCCTGCTGCATGGGAGGTGTCTGGCCTGGTGCTGTGGGGGGAAAAAGGAAAGAAATGGTTCAGCAAGAACTTACCTCCCCTGTTCAGATGCTTTCTAGTGTGTGTCTTGCCTGGAAGCTGGCCCAGTAAATGTCCCCCGCCACCAAGCCTCTGTGCCAGTCCCCCATGTTAGGTCTTTTGGCTATTCCCCCTCCTCCCCCAGCTCCCCGCTTGTGGGGTGGGAGATCCACCACCTCTGTGGTCACCCCCTTTTTTGGCCAGTTTGGCACTGTAGCAGGTAGCTGTTCTCACCAACAAGCAATCCATGGGAATTTACTCCGGCTCCACCTGATACCTGGAGTATTCCTATTTTTGCATCCTTATCTTCTAATGAGTTTATAATCTAGAACAGACCAGGACCCCTGCAGTTCTCCAGACTTCTTATCAAATGATTTCACTATCAGACACATTCAGATGACAGACAAGCCGTTTCTGGCCCCATGTGGGTTCCTGTGTGGGTGCTTTTTTGAGTAGAAATGTACTTGAGCAGAAATTTTGTGTTATGTCGAACAGGAGAAAAATGAAAACCACCTATGCACGGGGATCTTCAGGCATGTTCCGGGTATAATATTTGGGTGCTGGCTGCCCAACCCTAAACGTGAGGGATATAACTCAGTATTTCTTCTTCTAATGCATTTGGGTTGAAGAAAGCATTTTAATAGCCACACATCTCTAATAAACTAAAGCTGTAATGAGGCTTTTTCTATTTGTATTGCTCTTTTGCAGTCTCCTATGTGCATTTACCATTGATTTTTGCCAAACTCCCCTATGCTGTAACTATGCAGTTATAAACTTGTGTTATTGAGGGGAACCGAGGAGAGAAAGGATAGCCATAAAATTACTGGTTGCAAACAAACACTGCAGCTCTATTTGGGCATTTATCAGTAACACCTGGAGATTATTGCATACAACCTTCCTAATCAGTAAATCAGCCTGCCACCAGTTGTTTCCTTAGTCACATCAGACAAAAATGTAACAGCTGTTTAATTTACTTTTTTTTATGGTAGGAAATTCATATCCTGAATCATTGATATCTTCATTTTGCAACTTGCTGCCATTAAATTATTTCTTTTCTTTTCTTTTCTCTCAGTGTTGCCTGCTATAAAAGACGGGAGGGTCGGTCTGTGTGCTCAAGGTGGCCTGATGTCATCTTTCAAGATGGTGCCTGCATGGAAACGAAGTGAAACTCTCTGGAGCTTTCCTAAGTAAGTTGGGACATCCCCTCAAGTCCAAGGGGGAGCACTTGCTAACGTGAGCAGGAACTGCAGGAAGCACAAGCACAGAGCCGAAGCTTTGCAGGCTCTAGAAACTCTAAAGCAAATGGCTTCAGTTGGCTTGAGACTGTGCAACAGCCAGCTACAACTGAATGCTTTATTGCCGTCTGGAAGTGTTTATTTTCTGAACATAAATTCAAGGGACAGATTCAAGGCATGTCTAGAAATAAAGCATATCATCATGTGAGCTAAGCTGACAAGGACAATTTACTGTACCCTGCATTCGTTCTGGGCCAATCGGAAGAGAAGAGGCTATTAACATCCTGAAATTCCCGCTGTTAGGCTCTCCCTGTCCCTTCACTGAACTCAGGAATGGCATGTGTTAACCCCTTGAGGGCCTCCCATGTACGGCACACATCCAAAGAAGGGACACTTGTTTAGGCCCGGTAGACATATGCAGTATGTCCGGCTCTTATTGACAGCAGCAGAAAACTGCTTTAAAAGCCATGACACGGCCTGCGCTGTCTGGAGGCCCAGCACAGGGTTAACATCTTTCCTAGAGGCAGTTTCAGTGCTGTAGATGAGCATTGACTTACTCTGTTTAAATATGAGAGTTCACTGGTCAGCTTGACCTTGAATTCTCTTGCAAAGACAGGAACAAGTTGACATACTGTTCGTGTTTCCAGTGGCTGCAAAGTTCAGGGAATACAATGCAACTGCAGCTCACATGCCGTGAGCATCACTTTGAGAAGAGAAGGGAAAGTTCATTTCCTACTTTTTAAATCCTGCCAGCAAGAAAAGTAACAAAACCAGAAAAGAGTCAGAAGGTAAAGCATAAAGGGCACAACAGCAGTTATTGCAGAGGAAAGGTGCCATTCATAGCTGGGAACGTGTTATAATAAAATCCACAAGCAAAAGTCCACAGAGGACTGTTTGCATATCAGCATTACAATATCTACATGTGTAAATAGAAGGAACAGCCTTTAAATCCACGTTGCAGCAGCAACTGTTGGGTTTTTTACCTGCAGCTGCGCTGCTTGAAGTATTCCTCCTGACTTTGTGAATGTCCTTGTGTAGGACAGAACTATCAGCCCTATTCGAACATTGCAGCTGAGGGAAGCATATTATTCTGGCTCTGAATGTGAGTTTTCTGTATACAGCACTGCAGAAGGGCAGTGCACTTAAGTTAACTGGTCTCTAGCTCCTTCTTTTCGTCCTGTCCCATCTCTACATCGTAGGGGGTACAGATTGAGCACAGCAGCTTGTTGCTGCCTCTTGCTCCCTACGAAAAGCACGCCTCTGCACCTCCAGCCCCTGTGTGAGAAAACATAAGCTTGTGCCTTATGGAGTGCATGGGGAAAGGGAAGCCCAAAAAGAAAACTCCGTATCAGCTTTTCTAGGCTTTCTTTTAAATCGAGGCTGGCTCACACGTAGCCTGGTGAGGCTGAAGGCACAGCACACCCAGGCACTCCTGCAGCCGCCACAGACCTATAGAGGCAAGAGCAGAAGCAGGAGTAGACACTGGATCCTGGGTCATGGTCATCCCCTCAGACAGCTTCTCTGTTTATCACTGTGCCTAAGAACACATGGAGTAAATCCAGACATATTAAAAACACACACACTCCCCCCGCAGTTTGGTCCCATTTTTCATTTGGGAAATGTATTTCTGTATTTTGGCACAGAGTCATGCAGCAGGATCTCTCTACTATATTGGCATAACGTTCACAGCTGTAATCAAAACATTTATTCTCCTATCTTCTCCCAAATTACTTGGGGTCTCCTTCTCCCACCAAGGAGCCTGTCTTATTCATTCCCTGGCTTCTACACGTGGCTTAAGTATTGCAACCTTCAGTGCTAGACCAGAATAATGTAAGAACCACAAAGAATCATTTATCTGGCATGACATATTTTATGCTCTTGTGTAGGTTTTCCTAAGGGACTTCTGAATGTCCTACTGGGTGACTGTAAAGACACCGAGGACTCAAAGTCATGGGTATCATCTTTGTTACAAGCCCTAAAACACTAGGCACAAAGACAAAGCTGAGTGAATTTAACTTTTCTGAAATTGCAATACTATATTGTCTCACCAAAGTCCTTCCAAAGATCCCTTTAAGAGCAGAGTGGTTTGGGGCTGAAAGGATCCTAGTGCTGAAATTTATCTTAATCTTCCATTACTATAGAAATGTTTCTGCATTTTAAAAATACACTCCCTATTTCTTACTTTCAGACTACGCTAATCTCAAATTAGCCTTCTGAGCAAAGGTCAGGAGTGCAGGAGTGCAGGTCTTATTGGTTCAATTAAAGGAAATAACACAAAATCACACAGGCTATTGCAGAAGTCTTTGTCAACAACTTCCTGAATACTGAGAGGCTGCTCAGGCATGAGCTGTCTATACAGCCAGATAATGCTTTTATTAGAAACACATTAGTGTGAGATATTTTTTTTTAAAAATATACATGGCTAATTGATACATTCATCTCATAGCTTTCACAGTAAAAGTCTTGGGCTAGTGCTTCTGATTAATTATTAATGTTTGTCATCCTGTTCTTTTTTTCAGTGTGTTTACAACTTAGCCTTGCCTCTCTCTTTTTTTCCCAAAATGCTTGCACATAACAAAGCTCAGATAACTACACTGGTAGCTGTCATACTATTACTCGCCAGTGTCCTTAATAATGATGAAATGTTAAGTATAATGTACCAATAAATATTTTGGAGTTAGGGAACTGGCAGGTATGTGGGGAAGGCACTTTGTGTTAACAGTTGATGTACTATCGTTACATTGATGAAAACTGGGGCTAATGCATTTGTGTAAAGATCCTCTTTTTAAAGTGATTCCCTTCCCTTCCCTTCCCTTCCCTTCCCTTCCCTTCCCTTCCCTTCCCTTCCCTTCCCTTCCCTTCCCTTCCCTTCCCTTCCCTTCCCTTCCCTTCCCTTCCCTTCCCTTCCCTTCCCTTCAACCATTTGACCCTGGGGGATTAGGATGGAAAGATTGTTTAAACAGCAAAGAATTGTTTATTTCAATTTTCTCCCTCTTTTTCCCCCCCTTTTCAGTTCTCTTTACAGGTATATCACGCGCGAAACAGGACAATATCAGAAACTTCAGAGGTTTGGGGCAGGAAACGCCTTCCCTCCCCCCAGAGTTTGGATTCAGAGCTAAATTTATCTGAATTCTGTCATTTCCCTGCTTTTCCTTCTCTACCTCCTTCGCTACATTCCTCTTTCTCCCTCCCCATTGCCAGCCACCCAGATCTTATCCTTTCCTTGACCTGCAGCTCCCCCTCCCTAGCCTTCCACCACTCTAAAATGTCCAGAGGCTACAGCTGAAGGTGGTAGTTTCTCCTGTTGGGTTTTTTTAATTCCTGGGCCGTACTAGAGTGAGAAATGCTCTGTAATCCATTGCCCTCATAGGCCATCTCCATCAGCAGACACTAAAAGCAGGTTCAGTGGCCCCTAAGATGAAAAGACAGCAGTGGTGCCCAGCAGAGAAGTCCAGGCTCGCTCATGGCTTTCTGGGTGCAAGTAGGTACGGGCCATTGCAATTTGTTTTAGGTAAAAGGATTCTGAAATAGGTGCGGAAGTTCAGCCAAATTTCCAGCCTACTCCTGCTTTCTCTAACATGTTCTGTGCATTTGCATGACTTATCACTATCTTGAATGGTCTGTCCTGGTAGGGAATACACAGAGTTCAACCAGATTGTGCTCTTTTTTTTTTTTTTTTTTTTTAAATATGGTAGTCTTGCACTGTGGCTATTCGAGTTTTTCACAGAAGTGGCAGGCAGCCAAAGACTGGAGTCATTATTTGCAAACTCTAAAAATAGAGTCAAGATTTATAGGAAGAAAACAGATATGTCTTGTTATAAAACCATGAATAAGGATTGGCATGAGCATAACGGTTTATTCTTTTTTGATATTGCTTATTGTAAATTGCACTCTATCTTTCTGGGAGATACACTAGATAGTCACAGTACAGAAACATTTCCTTTACTTGAAAGTGCTGGAGAACTGCAGTTTATTTGTTGTAAAGACTTGATTATTCAAAGGAAGCGATAAGAGATGAGGTAGCCCCTGGGAATTTTGTGCATTGTTGGGGTGGACAGTTTGTTTTAAAAAAGTATTAGTGATCTTCTTCTGCAGGTCACTGCAGATAAAAATTACATTCAGCGCATCTCAGCCCAGCGTAAAGGTGCCTTACGAGTTGCACTTCTGGCTAATATTACTTGTTATTATAAACTGTGAACATCACATCCCCGATCTAACTAATGTTAATAACACTATGCACACTATCTCCTTCCTCGCAGGTTCTGGTGGGGCAGCAACAGAAGGAAAAAAAGAAAAAAAAAAAAAAAAGAAAAAAAAGGAAAAAAAAAGGAGGGGGGAAGCATAGAGAAAGAGAGGGAGAGATTTTCACAAAGAGTTAAAAAGGCTTGATGAAATCCTTACAATGTACACCATATGGCTTGACATTTACCAGATTAGTTAAACATTTCTACTGGGGATAAATATTCCTGCACATCGATGTAAAGAAATTGCATGAGACAAGGGCACATACAGCATATTTATGCCATGGAGTAATCTTTTTTTTTTTTTTTTCTCTTTTTGTTTTTCTTCCCTCCCCTTTGCTAGAAGAATTCAGGTTACCAAACATGTAAGGGCCCAGTGTACTAAACCCAAATGAACCCCCGCTCCTGTGCACTCCTGAGCTGCTTGTCAAAGTGGCTGCATACACAAGCCCCCTCCCAACATCGCCCCAAACGCACTCAAAACTCTCACCCAAAAAAGTTTCGAATGAGCAATCTTGCTATAAAAAAAAATCCCCAACTTTATGGAGAGGCTAAAACATTAAAGTTTGTCAAAATCTATTTCAGGACTCGGGTTGCCTGAGGAGAGATGACTGTGATGGCTGCCAAACTGATTCGAGGCGGGTTGATGCAGAGGAGGTGACTGCTGGTGCCCATGTCTGGTGTAGACTGCTCCGCTCCTTGGTGAACAGCCCTAAAGCCATAGATTTCATTTGATCTTCGCAAAGGCTAACATCTGTCTGCTGTCATTTTAGTAAGATTGATGACAGGTTGGGATAGGGGAGGAGGAGGGGGAGTGCAGTGGGAAGAAGGCTGGTCTCCGCAGCCCCTATGGCTTTGGCCAAGCCTGCCCGGAGTCGCTGGCCCGGACCCCCTGGTCGGCTGCGGCAGTGGCAGGGAGTCACTCCTGCACCACTCCGGCAGTAATTGCACTGGGTTGTTACAGCAGATTGCAAGAACTCGGAGACATAAAGGCAGCATTTTGCACCTTATATATCTTAATAGATTACTCGCGTCACAAGCAACACAGAGCGAAATGTTATGACAACCATAAGAATGTAGTTTACTGTGGCTTAATGTGGCTGGGCAGTGCAGGGTAAAGCTATCAAAGAAGATTTTTTTATTTTTTTAAAGTTTCCTAGAGAAACTAACCAATGTGGACATGCAGCTATTTTTATACGAAACCCTGACTTTTGGCAAAATCTTTCCAGGCTGTAGCAGAAAATGCTTACTCTTTTTATTAGTAGTAGTATCACAGTGCCAAAGCAAAAATTATATGCTTTCCCACTTGGAAGCTTTCTTGCAATCTGATGTCTGAGCTGATGTAATAGGGGAATCTTCTACAAAGGACACATGTCCCAAACCGGGCAGCCAGTTGCTGGCTGCAGCATGCAGTACGCCTCGGAAAAAAATAGCTTTCATACTTGGGCAGGATGAAGTCCATGTGTCTTTTTCCATGAATGAATGAGTGAATGAATGACTATCAACGCTGAAATTTGATCTTACTCCAAAATCCCAGAGATTCGGGTTTCACCAGGCGCAAGTATGGATACGAGAGGGATCTCGGCACCTCTGGGAAAGAAGTGCGTTGCGCTGCGGAAGGAATGCATAGTGATAGGGTTACTGCCCTCGTGGATTGGGAAGCGAGAAACATACCTGTGAATCTTAATCCCGATATTAGATTGGAAACCATTGAGGCAAGGGCTGGAAGCAGCCCTAGATCCTCTCTGGGAGCTGGAGGGGAGACGGGTGCATAAGCCGGTAACTTTAAAAAGCTGGAATTCAAAATATGCCCAGCCTAAAACCCCAGGCTGGGACATGTACAGGCTTGGGGGAAAGCTCAGCTCCAGCCCCTCCTATTGAGATTTACAGCGCTGAGACCGATGCCGTGAACATTTTAACCACACAGTGTTCCATCATGACAAAATGACATCACGTGAGGATGGGATTTCAGCTGTGGGCGGGGAAAAATGTAGTTTAGAATACAAAAACAAGCTGTGCACTTCTTATTCTTGTGGGTCAGGGGAGAGCAGAGACTCCCACCCAAATGGGAGGGCTGGCTTGGGCCCCACATGAACTTTGTGCTTGGGTGATCATAGGTGCCTGGATTGATAAAGAGTGAGTCAGAGAGATAAATACACATACAGAGGAAAATAAGAACAGATAATGGATTGGCATAAGTTGCAGTATATTTCCTCCTGGTGATGAAAGGCTAAGAGTGAGTTATAGATCTTTCCTCGCGATAAGAGCAGATATTTCTTTCCAAATCATTTATCTATAAGATACTGAGATATTATTTAGGTCTGCATTGGTATTAATCTGGCTCTTTGCGTTTCCGTCCCAGTCCTTCAGCGGGTGAAAACATGCTGGTAGGGAGCCTAAAGGTTTCATCTGCAGCCCCCGTGGACGAGGAATCAGTTTTTATTGTAGGGAGGTGAGAAGACAGAGGGCATGTTTATTCTAGTGTCTCAGGTAAATGTGACACGGCTATTTATGCAAGTCTTCGTTTGTTCAGGTCCTTAATGTAGGAGAAGTAATCGCTGTAAGCGTTACAAGATCTGTTTACTGCTCTGGGTTATAATTAACTTAAAAAAAAAAAAAAAAAAAGGGGGGAGGCCTGTATGAAGAAAACAACCTCACCTGACAGCTTTGATGTAAGAAGAACCTTCTCCCTTTGACTGCTCCAGAGACGCTGGCGCATCGGGTGGACGCGCTCAGCCCTTTCATCCCCACAGTCAAGGCTATATAACATTTTACATGTCTCAGAGATACGACATATGTACGGTACATGTGTGTGAGGGTGGGTAGCCCAGGCTTGAAAAGAGAATTCAGAAAAAAGCAGCATGTTTTTGTCAACGGGGAAAGATTAGAGTACCTGATTTTACAGCTAGAGAAATGTTTTCCGTGTGATTAGAAAAGCCATTATTATTATTATTGTTATTGTTGTTGTTGTTATTTTTAAAAATTTATTTACTAAAGGTCGGTTCTTCAAGCCGCTTCCCCTGAGGGGCTGGGCCGAGCCCCGTGGGGGAGCCGCCAGAACCGGCTGGCACCGGCTGGCACCGGCCGTGCCCGGCGAGGGCGGCGCCCGCCTCTCCTCACAGCGCGGAGCTCTCCGCGAAGCCGCCTCCAGCTTGAGGAGATGGCGGAAACACTGGGGACAGGCGACGGCACCCGGGCCGAGAGGAGAGCGCAGGCGAGCCAGGGACAGAGCCCGGGGTTTGTCACTGGCTGGGCAGCGTCAGCCAGGGCGGAGGGAACGAGGGGCGGCGGCGCTGGCGGTGCGGGCTGGGCGCCATGGCCGTGAGTAACGGCTGTTTGCCTGCAAAGGCGCTTGCGGGTCAAGGGGACTCGCATTTCTGCTAAACAGTCCGGTATATCTTCACCTTGTGTAATCTCAGCTGGAACCTTTGCTGTCATGCTTTCCCCCTGTAAAACCCCTGCTTTTGAATCTTAAGAGAAATCTTTACAGTGGTCAGTAAATCTTAATGTTGTACTTGTTCTGTTTTATGAGATTTCCAGTAACGCACGGCTTCAGAGATTTGTCACTTGGTGGATCAAATGGCTCTAAGGACACAGCAGACTTGGACTGAGGGGGGAAGAAGTCAACTGTCCCCATCTTGTTTAAATGAGCTTCAGGTTCAGTACATTAACGTGCTAATAAGGAAGTCTTGTGTTCCCACAGTGTTCTTAAAGGCATTCTCACTCTGCTGACCTGACCTCTTTAATCCTGGCTTTCCTGAAGGAAAAGCTGATCCATCAGGCCTCCTGTATCTAAAATGGGATGAAAGGAAGCAGTGGACCTATTTCTGTGCTGGTGTTTCTCAGGTACCTCAAGCAGCCTTGTTCTTTTTGTATTCATCTCTCATTTCCCTGGGAAGGAAAAAAGGGAAAAAAAAAAAAAAAAAGAAAGGAAAAAAACCCCTAGATGTGAGGGCTCAAATCACTAAAGATGAGAAACAGCAAAAGGAAGTAAAGAGGTCACACACCTAAGTTAGCTTATGATTAAAAAGAAATTAGTGGGGCTATTTTTAATTTGTTTAAATATATTACTTTCTATTAAAAAGGTCTTTATATTTCACTAAGTATGAGCTGAAGTGTGTCACCAGAGGAAGATTTTTCAGTTTTAGTCTCTTTTCTCTTCAACAATTAGAAGTCAAAGAAACTCCACTGAAGTCACAAATGTGAAGCCAGCAGAAATGGCGGCAGGGTGCGACTTTTCCTCTACAATACAGCGTGGTTGTCTTCCAGTGGGGCCACTTTACAAGAATTCAGGGAAGAAAAACGTAAGCTGTGCATAACAGGTACCTTGTGGGTAGGTCTGTGGTACCACATAGACCCCCAAATATTCAGCCTCAGAATGTCGTGCAGCCTTGAGAAGCAAAATCCCTGCGCCCAGATCCAGCCCCAGGTGTCTGAGCCCTAGCTCGAGGAGCTGGTAGGAGCCCTCTTGGAGGCTGAAGTGCATCTCGTGTCTCAGTTGTGCTGCCAGAGCTTACGTCTTTTTTTTTTTTTGTTAAATCTGCTAGGCTATGGATATTTTCAGGCTGCAGCTGACAGAAATTAGAAAGGATAGTTGTAAACGAAGTTTTGTAATGCCAGAAATCTATGATGGAGCTTTTTTAATCAGTGCATAAGCTAAATGGTGATCCAACCATTCTAAGACTTTCCATGAGATTGCTTGGTTTTCCATTTTTCCTCTATATTTTCACTTCTAGAATCTCTCTTTTGTTAAACAGAGTTTCTTAAGAGTGAGCATAGCAATTGGGTTAGTCTCCGCAGACCTGTGAGGCTACGAGGGAAATCCACCGTAATGTTTAAAAAAAAATAATAAAAGGTTTGCTTAGGAATTTGTCACAAAACTCCAAAACAATGCAAACACGCTCAGTTTCTTGTTTCATTCCCAGCTGGAAAGTCAGGCCAGAATCACTGAACATTTCACCAAGTCTTGCTAACCTTCTGAGCTGAGTTGTGAGAAATTGTTCTTGACATCACATGAGCTGGGCCACAAGGCAGGACTAATGTGATATTTGCTGTCGAAGGTTTCCTAGGAAACATGCTACTTAGAGTGCTCAGCCCTCCCTGCCACCCTTCCCGCATCCTCCAGTTTCACCCGTTCCCACAGGTTTTGCAGAGGGTGGTGATGTCCCCTCTGACCTCTGGACACCCTCGGTGCAGACCCCCCACTACAGTGCGATGCTTCCCAGCAGCCCTGTGCACCCACCTGTGTGGAGAGTGGTTGTGGAGATTTTGAGGCTCACCCACCTAATTACCCTTTTTTTCTGGGATTTATCCCTTTCTCTCCTTTCCCCCTGCCCGCCCCCCCCCAGCACTCTGCAGTGGGAGAGGTGAGAGAAACTGGGCTACATCCTGCAAGACTGGAACTCGAGAGAAGGAAGTTTGAGCATTCCCAGCAATCCTAAACTTTTGTGCCAAAGAGGAACTGGTGGAAAAAGGTTAGGAAAATCAGCAGATAACTTGCCACAAGGCTCCTCCTCTTTTGATTGCAGTTTGCAATAAAGTAGCTGTTATGGTACATCACCTATAGGGATTTTTCAGCTGAATGGGATTCCCCAGTTCATTCCCACAATTCCCACAATTTCATCTGGTGGCTGTAGATGATGTCCTTGACATCAGACCCACATAAATGATTTCTGTCATTCAGGCCAAACTTTTCAGCTTGGCTGTTTGGAGCAGCAGGATAGTTCCCGTTGAGGATGAGATAAATGGAGTCGGTTCACACATGTTAACCAAATGCAAATCCTTAGATGGAAACTCATGGTCAGCTTTTTCCAATGCTATTTTCAGAACTTCCACAAAAGACTGTGCTGTGATTATATGTATTCATGATATGTATATCATGTATTCAGCTCAAACAATATTTGAATGATGCATTTAGAAGTCTTCCTAAAAAAGGACCATGCTTCTGTAAACTGCATCATATTTGTAAAAGACGAGAAAAAAATCTAGCTTGCTTTTCCTTTCTTTTTCTCTTTCTTTTTAATATATCATTTCATAAGGCTGTAAGAATTGGTGTTAATGCTACATTACACACAGACACACTTCTACATAATCATATGCATTTGCATGTATGCCGTACATAAACAACCCTATGGAATCCCGAGTCTCCATTGTTAAGTTTGTCTCCCTATTTTTCGAAGTAAAGAAGCTCTGGGTGTCAAACAGTTGCTTTTTTCACTCTCTTTCACTGGGCTCTACAGCAAATACAGCCAACAAAATGAAGCATTGGGGGTTTTCTGGGTTGTTTGGGTTTTTTTTCCTTTTTCCTACCTGGCAATTTATAACTACCTATTTTCCCTCTTGTCTCCTCCACTGATAAAACACCATTTTTTTTGACTCTGTCATTAAGTGTCCTTCACGTTGCCCATATTGATTTCTTCATCCCCTTGAAGGCCAAGAGTGTCACCTCCATGATGCTCCCTGCAGCCACTGACTTGGAAAACAGGAGAGCTAAGGTTGCTACGGACAGACATTGGTTTCCCACATGGTAGGCAAGAAGACAAGTAGCCTTAAGTCATTGGACTGTCTGATTCATTTATCTCTGTGATGCCATTCACTTCACCTTACCGCATGTTTATGTAGCAAAGCTGTTTGGCCAACATGCCCTATGGGCCTTGTCGTAGTAATGAAAGTGCAGAGGGTGGAAAAGAAATTCCATTCTGGATTGTTTAGCTCTATCTTCAGTTTCTGATGGCATTTTGGTGTGCTTTCAGATACAGAGGAACAGCATCTGCCGGGCCCTGCAAAGCCAGCAGGACTTCACCTGTGCAAATCTGGGCAGAATTTGGGTCTTCATGGCCAGCAAAGGAAAACCAGTAATACTCTTCTCTTCCTGTTCAAACCTGGAAAAGTTTCTTCCAAGCATTAAGATCATAGGACAGATGATGTCAGTCAGCTTCAGAGAAACAGCATCAGGAGAAACAGCATCAGCTTAGCTGAGAATCTGCATACGAGTCTCAGGTCTGTACCGATCTCATAGATCAGCACTTTCCGTTGTAGAGTCATGCTTTGCTTGCATGAAAGCGATGGTGGATTTGCAAACCAACCTATGCCTGTGAGATACCATCATGAAACCACATTGGTCATACAAGGCAGAACTTTTCTAAATTATAATAGCATGCCCGATATGTAAGACTCTGGTGGGTCACCCAGACAATACATTCATTTCCAAAGCACTTTAAGATTGTCAGTCCTCATGGCACTATGTACATTATATGTCAGGGGATATTGTTATCCCCCATTGCCAGCTTGAGGAAGGGAGGAAAGGAGATTACAAAACCACAACTTGAGTTATTGTTGGAGGCAGGACTGGAACTTGGGATTTCCCGGAGAGATTACCACCCTTCACTTTTCCCTCAGTTGGTATAATTAGCAGTGTCCTGGATCTCTCTTATTCCCATGCAAGAACACATTTGAATACATTTTTCTTTGAAATTGTCTGTCTTGGGGTCATTTCTGTTGTGCACTTCTGGCTGTTAATGATCTGTTGTCTGCAGCGAAATGCTCTCTAGTACACTGTAAATCATGAGCAGATGTAAAGGTGTCCGTTTGTGACTACCGATTTAATCTCTCTGGATTTCTGAAATTGGCTACCTGTAAAACTTTGGGAGCCATGTCTTGAAAGAAACAATCCTTTGTGGCTGTTTAATTTTTTTGTTCTTGGCTGCTAGCCATTCAGGTGGGTGTCTTACATCCCTGAGATGAACTTAGTGCAGTCCTCATTGACCTAGCAAGACATTTTTTCCCTGATGACAAGCTGGGATCACATCTTGTAATGACTGCTGCAAGATTGTCTTGTTAGGGAGAGGGCTAAGGTGGGATTGTCTTTAATGACAATGAAAGCACCTCATAAAATCTGATTCTTCGGTTTTACAGGCATGGCTATAGAATTTTAGCCGATGCAGACTTAGTAAATCAGTCAGTCAAAAATTATATCAATTGAAGTATAACATTCATGGCAGTCCAAAAACCTGAACATGTAGGTGATTTGGAGGGCATTTTGTTAACTCTTTAATTGGTCGTTTGAGTGCTGGAGGCAGTAGCTAATTGCCTGTAGGTCAGAGTAGTCCTAGAGCTTAGGTAAATGTATATTGTCACATGTCACATTTTCATATGGCTCCTTTGCACAGGTTGGTAAAAGTGATTGCTGCATAATTAAAATTAAGACAAGGTGGGAAAAGTGATTCAATTAAACCCCTGAAGCCATTGCACAAATTATCTGAACTACCAAAAACTAATGAATAGTTAAAACTAGTTTTATCTTTTTACTCTTCATTCTTGAATCCTGAGGGTATTAAAATGGCTGGAGTCTCTCTCAAAGTCCTCAGAGGTAAGTTTTTGGGTGGGCAATGCAAGTATGAGTCAGCGCAGAGGAATCCAGGCCTTTTAAAATACCAGCACACAGAAACTTTGTTGCCTAGTTGTTTTGAATTGAAAATAACCAGACCTTACGCACAAGAGACCTTTTGGTTTCTCCACCAGCCCAGAATTATTTTGAAAACATCTGCAATATTTCACTCTGCATGCAGCAGGTATTATATACCAGGGAGGGTGATGACAGTAAAAATAAATGAGATATGTTGTAACCAAAACATCCCAAGTTTTACATCATACATTTCACAACCCTAGCAAGCATCCTGTGCTTTGACTTGAAGGCTAAAGGCATGTGGTAGTTTTACAAATGTCTATTAGTATTAACAAATATGTTCCATTATTAGACAGTGTGCCACTGCCCCAACCTCCTGGTGCAAGAGGTGAGTTAATGTGGCTTATAAAATATAAGAGTGCTGCAGGCACAAGCTATGGAAATAAGAGCCCTGGCTAAGCAGGAGGTCTCATTACATTTGGTGGGACAGCTTACTAGAGGCCTGAACATGAGTATAAAAGCTGCCTCCCAGCTAAGGCTTTTTATGGTTCCTGTCCTTTCCCAGAGCAATACAGCTTTAGGAGGTTTAGAGCAACAAGGTCTGCACCTTTGGATGCTGGCAGTGTGCTAATTCTGGCTGGGTTTAAAATGAGAGGTGAAGGAGAGAATTAAGATACATAGGTTTGCACTGTCCCTGCGGTTTTTAACAGAATTTTTTGATGGTTGAAAGTAGCAGGGCACTTAGGAGATGTGCTCTTGCACAGGTTTGTTTTTTTTTTTTTTTTTTAACATGGCTCTCTCCTGCTAGCTGTAAACCTCCATTTCTGGGAAACAGAGTGTTTCTTGGCCAGGGTTGCCAGGATTGTGAGTGTGTGGACTGAGAGGACCCAATATGCTGAAACTGTGTAAACAGCACACCTTACGTGGAAATAAAAAAGTCTTGCTAATCTTTATTTGAGCAGATATTGCCCTGGAAGATTTTTAAAATGTACCCTAGTAGAGACTGTTTCCAGTCATCCAAGTAGAGGAGTCTGTACGCATTGCCCCTTGCAGGGGTGGCGTAGATGGATAGTATAGATGAAGAACACAATAGTCCCTTTTTATGCTTCCACCTTTTTGAATGTTATTCTTGCTCTGCATTTGAAAGTAACAGTTATAAAAGCTATTCTGATGCTTATCCAAAGCTTAATCAGAAACCTTAAATAGGAACTAATTTATTATCACAGGTAGCATAGTCATCTAAGTACTAGTTTTATCAAGCTAAGAAAATCCCTGCTGAGGACCAGGATGATTCAGGCTATAGGAGGTTATGAAAACATGATGATGTCAACTCACTAGATGAGTCCTTCATCAATGGCTAAAGCTTCTGTAGGTAGAAAAAATAACCCTTCCGACGATTTCTGTGGATCAAAATCCCAAGAGATGCAGAGAGCAGAGTAGAGAAAACTGAAACACAGGTGGTGGTCAAATCACGTGAGGTCTCCACTTTCCCGTACTTCCTAGTGGAAAAGCAAGCAGTCAAATGTTGTCAGGGGTGCCCTAAAAAATAAAAATTGTGAACGGGCAAATGCCTCTTCTGGTGTTGCAGTCTCCCCACCAAAATACTTTCCTCAGTCTTTTTTGGTATGTGTTTGGCCTAGACTGCTGGTAATCAGAGACAAAATTTCCACTGTTTCTTCCCTGTGATTCAAGAAAAACATTGCTTATGTGATTAAACAGAGTGTTTTTCTGTAGCCTTTTCTATATACCCTTGGCCTGAGACCACCCAAATGCCAGGTAAAGTAATGCTTGTGACCAGTCTAGATTTTCCTTCCACTACAAGGCATAAGCGACAGTCTGTAGTTGCTTGCTTTTATAAATGCAGATTGAGATTTTAGAAGACTCCCAACAAAAAACAGATTATGGTATAGGCTGTTGTGGACTGCAATGAGAGAGCACTGAAATTCCTGCTCTGCCTATAGGAATGTGGAAATGTCTCAAGAGTGTTTGGGAAACCTTTGTGGATTCCACATATATATATATATAGTATTGTATTACTTTTATATAGATGTATATGGCAATACCGTACAAAACTAATACAAGACATAAAAGTTGTTAAAAGACGTTATGTGACAGATTCACAATTTTTCCTCTGTGTATAGAGAGCAATTCAAGGTCATGCCGCCAAATTCATCTTTCACAAGTGCCTCATTTCATTGACTACGGAAGGCTTGGACCAGTGCCCCATATTTACTATAAAAATACATATTTTAAGATATTTAAAACCAGTATTTTGATCTGTTAATATGGACCTTGTCAAAGAAAAATGCTAGCTATTGCCACCAGCCAGGTCCACAAATAACTAGTGTACGTGAAGAGTTTCAAAACTGTGATTGAGGATGCAATCAGTATTGCTGGTGGGGGTGCTGGGAGCACAACCCCTGCCTGCAAGGCTTTGTGGAGAAGACCTGCACAATGTGCTCATGATCAAAGCGGTGGATGGTAAAGGAATGTATCAGGGCTTTGGAGAAACTGCTTTAAAAGCCTCTGGAATTACAAAGACAGTGAGAGAGACTTTCCATAGACTTTCTGGAAATGCCCTGTGAGTCACTGGTAAGTTCCCCTGGGAACTGAAGGAGCCAGCAGGAAGATGGTAATGGCCTATTAAATTTGATAGGACATGCTTTGGTGGTGAGTGGTGGGACCATGGCATTTCCATGTGTTTTCACTAGCTAGCAGCAGAAGGGCATGCACATTGTACTTCCTTTGGGGTACATTTTACATGCAGCAAGATAGGGATGTGAAAGCAGCTGCCTTCTCCCAGAGAGCCTGGAAGCACTGAATTTCCCTCCGGACTAGCACTCCTCTTGATATGCATCAGTGTTTTAATGGTATTCTCTTGTAAAGAGGAGGTTTTAAAGGTGTTTTTAATACATGAGACAAACTTAAACCTCGTTAGCAGTGAGTCTGGGGACCCACCATCCTCGTGTTATCTCAGAGAGGCACAGCCCTTGCTCACATTACCTCGTGTGCAAGGACCTAAACGGTATACTGCTTGAGGCAACAGTTTGTGTATCAACCCAACAAAAAAGCAGGGATATCAGAGGTTGCTTTGGTAGTGTGGTTGCCCAAGGTCCGCTTTGCTGCGAGTAGAGGTATTACACTGATGTTACAGGCTTTGCAAGAGGATAATGCTCTGGGTGTTCCCACCTTCTCCTGGCTTAGACGTAAGATGACAACAAGGTTGAAAAGACTCTGTTGGATGCCTGGAAAGGGACAAAGTTAGTAATGATTGCCATACAAAGAAAGATTAGGCATGAGTAGTGGAATTGGCTTGATTTCTTTAGACATCTTTATGACTGTTTTCCTTCCTAAAGGTTTTTGTTGGTTGTTTTCTAGTAAAATAAATCGCAGCTTGTAAGATAACGCTATGTAAACAAATACCTTGCAATGTTGCAATATTTTTGGTGGCTCACAAGTAGCCTTGATAACCCAAAGGATGGAGGATAGTATATGTCATGGGTGGAGTCAGGAATAACATACATCTTTGTGTCTATTTGCATATGACATATTTCTTCAGTCAGATGCAGGCCAGGCTGAATTTAGCCATCTTGGCCTTGATATTATCCATGTGGCTAAAATTGCCAGTCCATTTACCCTGGAAATTATTACAGCGGTGCACTGCCAAATGCACAATCGTATTGTTCCTTCACTTCATGCTGTTGTATTCTGAGGTAAATGTACCTCTGAGTCTTAAACAAATCTAGACTGAGTGTTTTTTGTTTAAAAGAAATTATTGGGGGAGCGGGGGGGAGAATCTTTTAGTGTTCTTTCAGAAACTACCAGTAGTCTTTGTCATTTACTTCTAGCTTAGGTAGTTATGACTTAAGGATAAGAAGGAAGTAAAATGGCTTAGGTAAGAATTCAGGTGATGGATCACTTGAATTTATAGTGGGAAATTTGCTTTAGTGAAGGCTAGAGTAGGAGCTAGAGTAGAAGCCAGAAAATCCTAGTTTTTTCTACACCCATTCAGACAGCAATGACTAGCCCAAGTTTGTGAGCCATAAAATGAGCATACTACTTAGACCTTATGTAGGTGCTGAAGATAAGTCTACTGATGATGTAGAGATGAAGGTTCTCCTGTCTTTATCTACACCAATAACTCTTTGCTTGGAAATACATGTAGAGAGTCTTTACTATACGAAACCAAACTGCCTCATTGTGTGAGTCCCTCTTTAAAGGATGAACATGCTCAGGTATCCCTGAAGAGCAGCCATCTGGGGCACCTCTTCTTCTGGAAAGCTGTCAGGATCTGCATGCTTGAGAGGCATCCCAAGCTGGGGAGGTGATGTTTGTGTTCCAATTAGCTCTTGTCAAAGGAAGAGACCTAAAAGAATGAGCCCTCCATTAGGAAAACTACTGCAAATGACAATTTCTTCACTGTTGTTCCCAAAGCAGGGATTTTGTTAGGGTCACCCATTCTGCAATGAGAGTTTTCTTACAATTTCATGAGGAGATAGTCTTATGTCTCCATGGGGAAAGATTCATCTCTCTATGCGATTCTTTTACGTAGGATAAGGAAAGCAATTGCAAGGATTAAAGAGTAACAGCTCTTATAAAGGAAACAGGCTATCAGCCATCTCTGGAAGCCAGCAATGCCTGTCAGGGAGAAACTCTGTTCTCCTCGTACAAACCGCACGTTTCACTGTGCACTTGCAAGGCAAATATTGAGCATAATGTATACCTATATCTTGGTCAATAAAACCTGAACACAGAGGAGAAATATTATGTACTTTTTTGTTTGTTTTGCAGAAGAGAATAGAGGCTTGCTGGCACCAAGAGCAACCTTTCTGGTTTTGGCTTTCACTGCCAATTTTCCTCTATGGAAAGGGGGAGACATTCTCACTCTAGTTGCATCTGTTTTCACTATTACCAAGAACAAAACTTCCATTTTCCAAGTGAACTTAAGGTCCAAGGGCCAGCTCAGTTTTCTTCAATAACTCCTGAATCTTTCTCACATGATCAGTTCTTCTCGTGATGAGCATGAGAAGGAAGCCAGGAAGGGCAGTACAGCTGTCCAAAGCAAAACCTTTAGGCTCTTTCCTGAAATTCTCACAGATTTGGGGCAAGCTTCCTATTTTATTACAAGGTTGAATTACAAAAGCAGGGAAAACGTGGTTAGTGTGTAACGCGCTTGTGCTCTCAAATGACTCTAGATGACTGATCTGTTACATGCTGTCCTGCTCTTGAAGCCCGAAAGACTCTGTGTTAAGAGTAAGCCTGGTGGTAGCTTGCAAACAAAAATAATCCCACTGCTCACTTGTGCAGATTCAGCCTTGGGTCATGGGAACGCACAACCAGAGTGCATGTGGCCAAGTCTGTCCGAAACATTGCTAAATAGTACCTGAAACATAATGTGTTTTTTCACCCCATTTTCTTCTTATCTTTTCTTTTTTTTTTTCTATTTCCCAGCATAATAGCATGTTTTTAGCCTCCTTTTCTCCTCCATCTGGCATTTGCCTCCTTCCTCTTTCCTTGCAGCCCACAAATGTTTGCTGCTCTCTCAGCTGCTGTCTTGGGCCCCCGACACTTTTTGATGAACAGCGGCTAATCTCGAAGGAGCACGTCCGCTCTGCTGGCCACGTAGCAGGAAGTGGTGGTTTCCCTCCCGAGCACTGCAGCGAGGTCTCCTCCGGCAGCAAGGCCCCACTCCTCATCTTCCTCTTACACCCCTTCTACTTCATCCCGGCTCCCTGGGTGGGTCCTGGGCATGGGGGCCAGAGAGGTCCCCTCTGAGCAAAGGTGATTAGATTAAGTTAAAAATGAAAAATGTTTTAGATCAGATGGATTAGACAGAAGAGAGATAGATTATTCTTATTTTTTACTTCAGTCAGTGGAATTTTTAATAGCTTTTTTTTTTTTTTTTTAATCTTAGCTGGCTGAAGGTAAATATCTGCAAATTGAGCAATATTGCTTTGTTCAAACTGGACACTTGGTATTGTTTATTTCTGGGATGAACCACTGTACGCGCTCTTCCAGCCAAAATGTGTGTGTTCTTTCTAAAATTTTCTTTCCAGGAGTAAACATCCCCATAATAGTTATTGCTGAACTGTTTGCAGTAGACAAACACAAAAGGGTGGCAAATGCAGCCAAAGATAGAAATAAAAAGAAATATTCTCAGAAATGTTTGGTACTGTTTACTCACCTTTGGAATATATATCCTGTTCCTCTTCTTAATATATTTTATTTTTTAATATAGCTGGGTGAGCTGGTATTTCTTCTGCTCAAGCTGTCTCTAAATTAATACTTCCAACAGTGGCAGCAGATTATAAGATGATACTTATAGAAATGACATTATATCATTCTTTAAAATACCCATCCTGAAAGGCAAAATCTGCAGAAATTATAGGACTAAGAGGCCTCCTTTGAGAGAGGCAGAAACTATTTTAACTCGTTATTTTTAGAGCTCTGCAAATCACATATTTTTCTCTTCACTGGCAATTCAAAAAAAAAAAAAATTGGAAGTTGTAATAAGTTTGAAAAAAAAAGAATCCTTCACAACTTTTTTCTATAAAATGGAAAGTTGAAATATGTCATTTGTGGGCAAATGAGGTGCTTCGCTTTAATTTTAACCATTTTTTTTAGTTCTTTTTCTCAGAAAAAACTTAAACAGAGAATGGTCTATTATGGACTGGCTGCCCATATGGACTGCATGGGGGTTCTTGGTCAGGACTCCTGTCCTGGAGGATGAATAGTGACACAGACACATGGACAACTAAATGTTTCCGTAGTTGGCTGATCCACCACGGACACCGGTAACTGTGCGCCCGAGAGTCTACGGACTTTGCTCCCACGTCCACCAAACGCCACAAGCTGTGCAAAATTAAACAAAGAAATTGAATGACCCGGAATATTTCAGAGGAATAATGCTGAAATCTCCCATGATCACCGGCATTATCCTCAGCACCGTTTCTTAAATTGGCCTATTAAGTCAATTGTCAGGGACTGGAAGGTGCTAGTACTGTGACAGAGCTGTGTGGGGGAGCCCCACCGCACCCTGGGGAGGTGGTGGATCACCCGCCTACGGGGCACCCATGCCAGGATGCTGCCCTCGCCCTTCCTGGTCCTCTGCCCATCAACACATGGATAAGTCATGGGAACAGCTGTTTTCAATGAGGAGATGGTACTGCAAACAGAGCAAACAGCTCTGAAAGTTTCTGGTATTAAGGAGGGTTGAGCGGTGATTTCATTTTTATGGGAAGGATTTTGAAGAGGGTCGTGATTGGTAATAATCAGCCACTAAAAACTGATGCGGTAGGGAAGAGGTGGATAAGGAAAAGGGTAATGGCAGTGCCATAATTCCACGTGGATTAAGGAGAAACCGACATCCAATACAGCACAAAAGGAAATTTGTCAGGATTTGCTTTGGCTAATGCAGGCTTTATAAACAGGAATACAGCTCACTAGAGACAGGTCTAGCAAATGAAAACAGGCACAGGATTTTCTTCTTTGTGACTGAGGCAAATGTTGCCTTGCCTTTCCATGCCTTGCTGTGCCTTGCTGTGCCATACATATCTTCTTGTGTCACCACCCTTGGCAGCGTGTACCAGAGGGAGAAGGAAAATCAGCACAGGCACAGGAACCCTTGGTACTTCCAGGTATTTCGCTGGAGCCATGAATGTCTGACCGCTCCTTCCTGCTTTTCCCATTCTCACTTGTCATTTTGCAAACCTTTTCATTTTTACCTGAGCCCAGCACCGGCTGAGCCCGCTCTGTGCCCAGGGGCTGTCCAGCCTGCCCTGCTCCCCGCTGGCCATCGCTGGCACTTTGGGCACAGCCTGGGGGTTGCAGGTCTGTAATGTTGGCATCGAGCGCTTCCCTCCACTGCTTGCTGTAGCAGGAGCACCCTGCGTGGGTCCGTGCCTCTGGGACCACCGCGCTCCGCAGCACTGAGGCCGCTGTGGGTGTGACAGGCATAAGGAAGGTGCAGCAGAGCAGATTGGGGTCTGGCTTTTCCTCTTTATTTTTGTTGGGAAGGCTTTTGGAGGGGAAGGGGACTGGAGCTTCCTGGGTGAGAGAGCCAGCAGCAGATATGGTGCCTCCATGGCACCGGAGATGTTGCCAGCAGCAAGAGCAGGTTTGGGGCAATGGAGGAAGGTGTTTACAATGTGAAGAAGGGGGACAGGAGATTTGGAGAAGATCAGATGATCAGTGAGGATTGACATGATATTCTGTGAGAAGAAATTATATTTCTTGGGTGTCTTATGGGCAACCAGTTCACTGGGCTCCCACAGGATCTCACACAGGGATCGTGACTCACGAGGAGCAGTGTCAGAGAGCACCTTCACTTGCCAGACACTCTGCTCATAAGCAGGTCTCCCAGAAGATACAGTCCTGAGCCTTGTTTCCAACTCAGGAAATGTCTGCTTCAATATTGCTTGTCGATAAAAAATAATAATGCTTCTATTTCCTTTTCCTTTCTTTTTTTTTTAATGAGAAAAGACCTCAGCAGAAGAGACTTGTTTTTCAGGGATCTGACTTCCAAAACTTTTTCCTCAGAGTGGTTCAGCCTGTAATTTAAGAGGTTTTTGTTTAATTACATTTTTAAACTTCCCTCTCTTAATTATGGGGTTTTTTTATTAACACCTAAATATGCTACTGTTTGGAGCACAAACAGTCAGAGATTACAATTAACAAAATAATTACGCTTCTCTTGTCAGTGTAACTTCATGGTACAGAAAGTATTACAAATCCATTTTAAAACATATTAAATGTTCATATTAATGAGGATAATAGAGAACAAGTACCAGCAAACTAAATATTGTTAATGATTTTGAGCTATTAAATTCGTTACCATTTCCTTTCATAATAAAGTGGTTACTTGCTAATTAGACCTTTTTTAACTCATCATTATTGAATTCATTACATTGTGTGCGGTTAACCCTTAAAGATCTGCCTGGGTATACAGATGCAATTAAAAAATAATTTCAACAGCATATGAAGCTGATATGCCGTTTGCAATCCTGCTTGTATTTTTGACAGTAGCTCCATGTACTTTTCTTCTGGTACATTTTCTTGACACATCATGCCTAGCAGCTTCTTAGCTGTCACAGCAGCTTCAGCAACACATACGATGGAAACATGCTGTATTCATTTCATTTAATAGCATTTAATGTTAAAACTAAAGTAGAACCCACTTGTTTGGCCAGGGAAAAAAATATCCATCAGCGCACTAAATGATTGACGTCAACGAGCTACTCTTCTCTGAGTTAAATCTGCTGAGAGTTGGGATGAATTACCTTTTCCTCCTACGGAGACAGATATACTTTCGCCTACCTGGGTATGTGGTCTTTCTCTGCCACCCTAGATGGAAATCCTATCCCTGCTAAAGTTCATGTCAAAATTTCTCTTGATTTCAGGGTACCCCTGAACTCACCTCCCAGCAGTTGTGAGGGTTTGCTCCCCCCTTGGGGAGGGGGTGCATGCCACTGTGCCCATATCTCGTCCCATGTATCTCATTGCTGGAGAGGGCACTCGCGGGGACTGAATCAAAGTGCTGTTTTGCTTCTTCCTTCTCCCTCCAGTTCTCACTTTTTCAAATGAATAAGAGAGCGGAGACTCCATCTCTTAACTTCTTTCTTTTTTCTCCATGCACAATTCTTTTTTTCTCCAAAAAAAAAACCAAAACCCACAAACAACCTCCCCCCACACACACTTTCAAGTTATAGGTATTTAAATAGCACAAAGATACTTGTGCTGCAAATCACTGGGACCTAATGGATAGCACTCCGTGCCTTGCCTGGTCACGGCACAGCACCGTGGAAGGAAAGGGATAATAATCTCTGATTGGAAAACGCCATTTTTGGAGCAACTCTGCCATCACAGCACTGGCTGTCGCAGCGCTGGCCACATCAGCAGCCGGGCGCACACCACTCAGGTTATTCACTGTGAGCAATGCCACCAAGGAATAATTTTACTCGGGTAGGAAAGGCTTCGTGACACTTATTGCTACTGTACTTGATGGCTGGAAGCTGGGCTGATGGATACCCTGCAAATCCAATAGATAACAGATTAGATATGCACGTACTGTACAGCTCTGGAGAAATGCTACTGCGCCGTTATTCAGATCAGGCCGTCCTCCTCCTGCCAATCCGAAGCCGCGTCTTTGCATACGTGAGATATGAGGGTACAGCTGTGGGCCCGCCGGTGGGCCAGCCACAGCCCAGTGCTCCGCCTGGCTCAGGCGCTATAGCTGCACTACAATATATAATAACAATAACACCACATATTTGTAACCTCTGTTTTATTTAAAACCAGGTCCCTTTCACCTGTAAATAGCTAGGGTATAAATGTGCCTCACCAATCACATTGGACTATTGTATTATACAGTCTATTGAATGTTTTTGGCAGGCATGAGCCCCTATGCTACTGTGTCCTTATTTTATTATTGTTTTGAGGGTAGAGCTGTGTGATTATCCGTTCTTGCTTCAGGCATAGCAAGCCATCTGGAATGCTTATTAAACCCACAGGCAGATCAGAAGGATATAACTCTGATGATGTACATGTACATGGGCTGTACTACATCATCAGAGCATTGCTCCTCTGATGATGTAGTACACATTAGTGGGCCTAGATAATGGATTAGAACTAGCAGAGTGAAAGTTAGACTTTTTGAAGGATGGATATGGTGGGGTTTTTTTCTCCCTCTGGGTAACTGCTGGCATAAGATGTGGAAAGGAAAATTTAAAAGTAAGCCAAGGAGGCTTCAAAACTTGTAAGTGCTCAGCTTGTCAATGGGGAGGGACAAGTGGTGATCGAGAGGCTTAAGGAGACAGTTTTGAAACCCTGAATCATTGAAAAGAGGTCATATGTACTTGTCTACTCGAGTGAAAAGGGATGTGGAACGTGTCCAGAAATAATGCCACTTCTCCAATCCTCCTTTGGTCGGTCATCACTGAGTGGATTTTTGGTAGGACTTTGGCTTTTCGTCATACTTCAGTACCACATCAAAAACCCAGCACCCTGTGTTATGACACATAGAACTAGTTTTTCAGCGGTTTCCAAATTTATGCTCATCACATATTTGCAAGTACTATTTAGAAATAAGCTTTTCAAATGAACGAGGGATCTGATCAGCTTTCAAACTAGCCATGTGTCTTCTCTTCTGACTAAGTATGAAAAAAAAAGATCAACATCAGTAAAAAGAAAAACAATCTGAGCATTACGTATGGGGTGTAGGTGAATGAAGGAATAACTATTTGCATGTCTGTGGAGTTCTAAATATAATTTCTATTTCTCTTTGTTCGTAACCCTTCTTGCAATGGTTTTCAGAAGTGGCTGATATTTGTCTAATCGGGGAAAGGTGTTTCGTGTCTAAACAAAACCTTTTCCTGCAGAAGCTGGAAAGGTTCATAAAAGTTAGGTCATTCAGTCGAGAAACTGAATGTGTGCTATGCAATTTAGATAAAAAATTGCACACTTTAAATATCAAACTGTAAATATCAAGTACTCAAAAGAATATTAAAATTTTTGAGCAATTCCAAAGAGTAACAGAACTTTCAAAGAGGAGCCGTACATACTGAACATATGCTCTAAAAATCATAGCTGTAAAGTAAGGCAAATGCCTGTTTTAACAACGGCGAATAGCATGTACGTAAAGGGATGGATCACATTTTATTAACGCGTAGCGTGTCTCGGCTCTAGCCACTTTTGTCAACATCCTAAATGTGGGCTGCGTACATCTGCATGTCTGAGTGAAGTGTGCAGCGTGTACGGGTAGATGCATATTCGTCAAAGCAACAATTAATTATTTTGGGTGCAGAATAGCAGTACTGTAGCAGCAGCAGCAGTGTAATTACTTTGCCAAAATCTTTACTTTAGGGCGACTATATGGCTTTCTGGTTTGATGGTGACCAGATTATCCTGGAGGTGTAAGGGAGAGCTAATAAAAATTCCCGGTTGGAAGGGTGGAGTTCATAATTTGCATGACTGTAAACTGAGAGTTTCCCTTTTCACAGGTTTTGAGGTTTTTCTTGTAACACATAGTGAACCCCAGTTGTGACCTTTATGTGTTCCTCTTTACCTGGGCTTGATGGCCACTGGGAGAGTTTGCGCTCTCTCTCTTAGCAAGTATCTGGAGAAGTTTCTGTCTCATTCCTGTGCAGAATAGAAAGAAACTTGGAAAACTCTTCCCTCTCACTGCAAATCAGACCGCTCCTTTTTGGATAATCCATGCTACCACGGCTCCTAGGTAGCAACTTAGGCAGGGGAGGCGGTGGGGTGGGGGTGTGTGCATGTGTTTTGATTTCCAGATTTGCGCCCCTCTTAGTGAACCATCCAGCTTTTGCCCTTTTTCAAGCCTTCCTTCTTTTCTTTCCCTTGGTGCCTTACCGTGTTTCCACTCACAGGCACACCCTTCCTTCTCTCCCCCATGAATTGCCCTCTGTCTTCCAGTGTTTGCTTTCTTGCAACCCTCTGCAGGGCTCTCGCTTTCCTCCAGCAAAGTCTGCTGTGTTCCCCGCTAACCTGCCCTTGCCAGTTTGCTTCTTTCCCTGCTACCACTTGGTCCCCAGCTCCAGCTTGCTGGAGAAGGAGATGACAAACTGTCACTTTCTCAGACACCCTCTCCTCCACCGACTACTCTTAAAGAGGCAGTGGGATAAATGAAATTCAGCATTCGAAAGGCTCAACTCCTCCAGAAAATATTCCACCCACAAGTGGGGAGCTTCAAAATCCATTCCTAGCAGTTAATGCTCCATCCTAAATGACATAGCTTTTCAGTAGTGACATGTGCATTGATCTGCATTACAAAAATAAGAGAAATAGCACTTCTTTTCAGCAGCAGATAATTACCAGCATACATCAGGTTCCCTCCTGCTGATACCCACAGGGTGGAGGGGATGGGAGTGGGCATTAGGTGGAGGGGACGTGGCCAGCTTGCACGCTCAACCAGATAAATAATATTGATTGGGATTTGTGTAGAGCCCCAGCAACACCCCTCCTTGCTGGTTTGATTAGCCACAGGGGTACATTCGCTACAGTTACAGGATTTCACCCCAATCATGTCTTCCACACAAAGGTGCCAGTTAGGCAACAAGCAGAAGCAAGCTGGGAGCTGAGAGGTTCTTCAGCCCTTATCAGAAAAGATCAGAGCCATGTGGCTGTGGCCCTGGTGGAAGAGCTGGATGATTTATGGGACAGACATGTGTAAGAAACCCTCCCACCCTCCATCTGGGGGGTGGGGGGGGGGGGGGTGGGGTGCAGGCACCCTGGCCTAAGTGTAAAACTCCCCTCTCTCCCTTCCCTGCCACCCCTCTGCACACACGTAGTTTGGAGGCTTAAGAGCTGGGGGAGGTAATTCCCAATGGCTAATTGCCTATTTTTGTAGTCTACGTGAGGAGGCTACATGCACCATTGGGGCAAGGGTCTGCCTTATGTCCTTGGATGGTCCCCCTTGCTGGGTTTGGCTCTGGGTCCCCAATAAGCAGCCACTGCCCTGTGAAGGTGAATTCGGCTTTCCAGAAACTTCTGAGCTCCTCTGCAATGAACCCCCTTCAGGTAAGAGACACTTGAAATTTTTTGTGAGAAAAAGGGTGCCACTTACCAGCCGCCAAACATCTGTACTGCCCTCTGGCAGGACAAGGGCCTTTATTTGACTCACCTCTCTTTGGGGCAGATGTCTAAAAATTCATGGCTGTCATTTTTCTGGCTGAACCACTGGTAAACAAAAAAAAATTCATTTTTCACAGGAGTGCTGGAAAAACTGCAGCTAGCAGGGAAAGGGTCTGCTGCTGCCTACGTGGGACTTTCCCATTTCTCACTTCATAGTCTGTCATTCTTTAGAGGCAAATAAAGCCCATTGGCCATGGGACCAAAAGTGCTCTCTGGGTCTAAGCACGCTTCAGTGTGTTGGATCGACTGAATTTTCTCTCATCAGTGAATGCAATCTGCCGTGAGAAAGTTTTGCTGTCTCTGAGTCCTTATGAAAACATTCTTAGATAATTGAGACATTCCCAAACAATTAAGATAACCAGATGTGTCTGTTACTTGTAATTACCTGAACATGAATTCTTTCTTCAAGAACAGTTCCAGTTTCTGTGCTTTTTGAATTACTAGATAATGGATAGGAAGATTAACTCCTCTGAAAAGTAATCTGTGGTTTGTACCTAGTATGTCTCATTCTGATGCAAAATCGCCTCCTCCCAGAATTAAGTACTGGGGCTGAAACAATATGTGAAATGAACTTCCCAGTTCTGCAGTACCTGCGATCCACAGCCAGCGGTGCCCTTTCAGGTGACTCCATGGGGTGAACACTGAGGCTTAAAGTCTACAAACAACCCATGAAGAAGATGCTAAAATGATCTCTTCAAGCAGGGAAAATTGCTGAAATCTCAAAAATAGTTTCACAAACCACTTCATTAAGTAGCACAGTTTGAATAAAAGGGCTTTTGCACGTGCTGCATTTGCACCTAGTGCTTCTGCAACATTTTCATTTTACAAAGCACCCAGCTTTCACTGCATTGCAGCACATGAGCCAAAGGAGGTCAAGGCGTCCCTGACAAATGCACAGTGCAGGAAAGGCACCTCTACATTTGGTCACTCTTTCTTCTAGTGCTTCAGTATCAAGTGGGACTTAGCCCACACCTCAAAATTGTTATTTTCAGGGCAGTAATCATGATTTTGTTGCAAACATGTGTCTTCGAAATCATCTTCCCTCTCCGCTTCAACAAACAGAGCTTGAATCAGAACTGGCTTTTCACACCCAGCGCTGGGGTATGCATTTGCCCATCCCTTTTCTAAGAAGCCTCTTTCTCAGCTGCTTGCTCCCTAATGGGTTTCCCTCCTGCTCTGCCTGTGGGCCATGCTTCAGACAAGTGTTTCACCTGGACTTTTGTGCCACTCCCATGTACTGCAGGCTTTTTGCTAGCAGCTCCCTAAATTCAGCTCTTTGGTCCCCAGGGGCCTGTATGTCAGTGGTCCTTTCTGCACTGAGGGCTGTAGCTTTCTCCTCTGTGCTGATTATTCCTGCATCAGTAGCATTACCCCTTGCAGTCCTCCACTGGGCTTTGCACTGCTGACTTCCTCCAAATCTCTTCTTCTGTTCCTTGGCCTGGCATCGTCTCTAACTCCAGGCAAAGGGCAGCACTGTTGCAGCTCAGGGCAAAGTTAAGCTCACTGCCTCCCCCTTCCCTCCAGCACTGTGTACCCACTATGCTGCTTGTACAACCATACAGTAACTTCATACAACTCACTAGTCCAGCAGAAAATACAGACCCGTATTCTTTTCCATGTAACATTTCTGCTGGGTTAATGAGTTGTGTTGGCTCCCCATACGGTTAAGGAAGTGCCCGGGCTGGCACAAGGGAGGAAGTGGGACTAAGGGCCAGGAGATGCTGATGAGGATTAAGATGCATCGGTAGGGTTAAGGGAAAGCAGCCATGCCAGTAGGTCTCCTTAAGTGTGTTGTGTAATTTTGCTCTTTGTCTCCAAAACAGAAATTTCCCTTATGTGTTTCTCTTTTTTTAACAACTGACAGCTCTACCAATGTGCTCATGTATTTTCCGACTGGCTTTCCATTTTTCAACATACTGAGGATGTCCTATATCCTATTACTAACAATAGCTATTATCCTCATCTTTGATACATATCTTACTGCTCATGTTTTCATCATCTGATACCTGGGCACTGTAAGCAGGAAGGTGGGGAGCGTCCAAGTACCATGGTTCTTGTCCACTTTTCCTCTCTTGTTTACTCCACTTTTACTACATGAGTCAATGGCCTCATCCTTGTCTTCTCCCTGGACAACTTCCTTCTGTTCTGTATGTTTACCTGTGCTTACTATTAATACTGGTAAGACCAATGGTGATGATGTCAGTTTCAGTTATTCCAAGAAAAGGGGTTGGGTTTTGTTTTTTTTTTTTGTTTGTTTGTTTGTTTTTCAGAAAAAAGAGGAAAATAATTCTTGCGTGGTACTCAATACTTGGCAACTGGTGAGTTCAGTATAGAGTATTTTTCTTGAAGCTTATTCAAGCCTTCCCTCTTTCTCTTGACAGTTTTGCCCTGGGGACTATCTTTGTTGTCCCAATGGAATAATACCCTTGAATCTGTTAGTCATAGTCATGTACATATCACCTGAGATTTCTGTCACCACTTTCCAGCCTGCTGAGGACTTAGATTCTGCATTGACTTCATGGGGAAGATAAATGGGCCTTAGAGATGGTTTGGAAGACTAGTGAGAAATGCTTGGTTTCACTCCTGCTAACTAGTTAGAAGGTCTACTCAATACAAGCTAAGCTTCATCCTTCCTATTGCATTCAGTGAGTTACGACAATTTTGCCCAGGTATGAAGAGTACATGGTAGAGTACCTAGTTGTTAAACTGCCACCTCCCTCTCCTTCGAAAGTGGAAGGCATCATTTAGTTGGTACTTGGGAGCCAATGATGTTTCCAGGAAGGTCTGAGCATTTTCCATCCTTGGTAAATGTAAGGCAGGATTTCTGGTGCAGGGAGGCAGTTTGTCACTGATTTTCTTCACCAGGTTCCTTCACACCTGATCCTCCTCAATCAGACAAGTCCTTTTTAGGTCCATGGGAGCACGTGACATCTTCAGGATGGCCAAAATTACACTGGTAGCAGTGGGGACCAGGGAATTAGGTACCTTCTCCAAGAGACCTGTGTTTTATCGCTTCCTTGTCTCCTCTCTTCCAGTGGCTTTCCCAGGTCTGTTTGACTCCTGCCTCTCCAAGCTCTGCCTGTGCTTTAATGGAATGGTCTCCCCTATTAAAACATTTCTCAGGGGCCCCACTTACCACAAGCTACTTGTGTCATTGCCTACCTGTTAGTTAGTTACCCAGGCCTGAATTTCTTGTGGTAGTGTGTATATTGTATGCATTTTGTGTTACAGGAAAGGGGCGTGCACCTTTCTTTTGTATGGTCATTTTGTGGATAGTCTATAGCTTCATGTGGCAATCTTTTGAGCTGAACTATGTACTGGTGGGATAAGAAGGAGTCTTATCTGAAGCAAAACATGTGCTGAAGTTTGCCTTCAGGTGAACTAAGACTTTACAAAGGCTGACTTGGGATTTCAGGAGTGGCTGGAAGACTTATAAAGAAATAGAGAGTTACACAAAAGGGTTTAATTTTAATAGCATTGTGTGTGAGAGTGAGAGGGAGAAGTCTGAAGTCTACTCACATGGAACCAAAATATAAGGGAAGGGTGGCAGAGGGAGAAGAAAACTGAGGTAGGTCAAAAAGATTGCAAAAAAAAAAAAAATTGCAGTAAAGAAAAAAAAGACAAGACAAAAGCGTGACGCATAAAGCAGGATAGCAGAAAAGTGTTTGTTCAGTTTCCATATATTGGGGCAAGAGTGAGGCGTGGAGGGGAAGGAAAGGAAATTGAGCCTAAAACTATTTATCTAGCTACTGAAGAGTTGCTTTTATTCCCTTTTCTGGGAGGTTTCATTAAAATGTGTGGATGCTTTTTTTTCCCAAGAGTTTCTAAGTGTCTCTTTGTACTCATGGTAAAGCAGACATTGTGGTCCTATGGTGAGCAATGCAGAAGGTGTGGCTGGAGGTGCCTAGAAAAACAAATCCAAGCAATATCCCTCTTTATCAAATTCTAAATGTTTTGTCAGATGCAAGTTGGTCTCAGGGAGAGTCATTCCTCCCAGGAATGCTTCTAGAGAAGCACTTAGGGGTTTGGCAGGGCCACGAAAAGTGCTTCAGGCTTGGGACTTCCCATTTTCAGGTCACTCCAGTCCTCCAGATTGCTTGCACAGCTCCTTCTCTCCCTCTGCCCAACAGTCCCCACAGATATAAAATGGTAGTGTACAGCCCCTGCCTCATAAATGCACTGTGCAATTCACTGCCTGTTATTTTCCAACATGTAGAGAGAAGGTGGAGAAGCATGACAGGGCTAAGCCAAGGATGGCTGAGGACAGCACTGGCCTTGGGGGGTACTGCTGTGACCCCTGCACAAACAGTATTCAGACCTGTTTACCCAGCCTGCCCTCATCACAAATCTTGTATTTCCAAATGAATATTTTAAGGGAAGGGAATTGCATAGATTGTTAGTGTAGCTTATTAGGTTTTAAAAATTCATGTTTTCTAAATTCCGAGTATTATTTTCCCTTTGCTTTAAAGGAAAAAGAAAGAAGAGGGGGGGAATCTCTTCTCAGTAAGGGCTTAATTGTCTTTCATCTGGAAAGCCCTCTGAATTGAAACTCCCTTCTCCACAGTGCTACCTAAGCACTTTGCGATTTTCTTCCTTTGAAGTGTCTGTTGTACAGTTTGTCTCACTTTCAAGCTTTTAGCTAGAACTGGACATTTGCGGCCAGACAGAGGAATTTAAACTAAGTAGCATGTTATGGACTTGTCAGGCTCCAGTATTCATTGGGGGCTGTGCTGATGCCAAACACTCCTGACCATCAACATGAACCTAAGGGTGAGGCTCATCTCACGCCACTTTAGTCATCTAAAAACCAAGCTGCTTCTTGAATCATTTTGGCATTGCCAAAGGGAGATCTACCAAAGGTGAAATCTATCTACCTCACCTATCTTACGCATTTTCAGACAGAATGAGTCTCCCTCTGGGTTTGCCCAGCCCACTCTGTTAATGGTGGGCTCGGACTGGGTGCCTCCCTTTTACACAGCTCAAGCCATGTGAGATGAAGCCCGTGACATGGAGCTTCAGATGGAGCTTCAGCTGCTGGAGTTACAGTGTTACATTGACCAGCCTGAACTCTAATTTTGAGAAGCAGCGTCTGGAAGAAAGTTGGATGCCAAATGAATGGAGGCAGTGCCAAGGTACCGAAAGTGAAGGTTAGCAACGCTTGCTCTGGAGTGATAAGCTTACTTGGAAAAACTATGTAATTGGAATAAAAATCATTTGTACTGAGACACACACATGTTGACTCGGCGAGGGGCAGCAGTTGAACCAGGCGATCATATTTTGAGTGTACTTTGTGTTTTAGCATAGAAATTTCCCAACTCTTAAAAAAAAAAAGAAAAGAAGTTGCAACAAAAGTACTCTTTTTTTTTTGTTTTTAAAACGAGGGCCCACTACAGGTGACTTTGCTTGGATTACATCACTTTGATACTGTACCAGCTAAAGCAAAGGGCATTAATACTAGCTTATTTAATGTAGACCTGCAACAGAATTTCCCATTGCATCTTTCTAATGACCTCACCCCTGTGTTTAAGTGATGCCTGGCTAAGAGCAATCTTTTTTCTTTTTTTTTTTTTTTTTTAAAGTTCCTGGAGAAACATATTTATCTATCAGGAGACAATATGTTTTACCTGGAGTACCCCAGGATATGGAAATTTGGTCTTCTGTCTCATTTCATTACCAGACCTGGAGCTTAGGTTTGAAAATGGCATACATTTAGTGGTATGAACGGCATGGCAGACGGGGCTGGCTTGTGATATGTGGTAAGGACAGACACCTGAATCTGGCAGTTTTGCAATAGGGGACAATAATGAATATAGGTGGTAAATCAGGTAAATGACAGCTAATTCACCTGCTCACCAAAACCTCAAAGAGCCACTGGGTTGGAGCTGCCATAGGTCTGTGAAAGAGTAAATGCCCCGGAAGCACCCTGTTGTGCTGGCAGACAGGAGTACCAGCACTAGAAGATAATTTAGGACATAAAAACCCTCTGCTGGTACTGTCAGTACTCAGGTACATTGCAGGAATGCCCCTTCCAATACTAGTTTAAAACTGTCCAGAAGGCATAAAATATGCTAAGCAGCTGTTAAAGGGGAAAAAATAACATGTGGCAGAGAAGGATGAAGGATATGCATAGAAATATATTGAAAACATTTCTGATCAAAATGTGAAATATGACATTTTTCTATTTTTGATGCAGCAGAGCGCAGTAGCTGTGGTGATGGCAGGGCTGTGGAAGGGTTGTTTTTCTATTAAGGGCAAACAAAACGAGGGTAAATTTTTAAGTTGAGGAATTTTCTGCTGCTAAAAGGCAAATTACTGCACGCACTACTACAAAAGAGCAGGGGTAAACAATACAATATGCTGCGAGTTGCAGATGCGTGTGCAGTAATGCCGTGAATACATTAACTTCCCGTGTTGTCAAGGCAAGTGACAGCGGCTGACTGAAATCCAGAAAGGAGCTGCTGTCAGCGTGGCACTTGCCCGGGCAAAGTCACATCGCTCCTAATAACAAAGTCTATTCCGTTTACATCTGACATGGTGATCGAGAGGCTCTGGTTTGGAGAGTTTTATTTATTTTGACCCAGGGAAGTCCACTGAGCTGCTCGATCAGGATCCAGCCTCCTGCCACAGCAATTAGACAAATTCATCCATGCTGTTTCATCAGTAGGACTGAATGTTCTGCACATCTCTTTCCTTCCAGTAACTTTTTTCCCTCCTGCTGGACTTTTCTGTAGAAAGGACAAAAAGAAAAGTGCAGGAATAAATAAAGAACGCTCTTCGGAGCTATGCCTTGGATGGTCCGGCCATTAGTGAAGAAAGGGTTGTTTCACGAGGGGCAGAATTCTGTAGTTTTGTGCCTACAACCGTGCACCAATCTGTGCAGAAAAGGGACTGCACAGCCCCAAGTTTCTCTTTCCTTGTGTTGTGCACGTCCCCAGGAAAACCCTTCAAAGGCTAAATCAGTAGATTTAGTCTGTGTCCCAGTTTGATTAAGGTAGGTCTGTATGTGACTTACCCTGTGCTGAACATATCCAAGGCAGGAAGGTAAACATCCCATTGTGCTGGATTTGATGAAAGAAAATCCTGGAAAACGTTGCACTTGTCTAAGAAAACTGCCAGAGGCAGATTATTAGGTCTGAATTAAAATGCAGACGAGATTCATTAAATTGTTGACCCTGCCCCCTCCAAAAAAAAAGTCAGGTTGCCATCTTAAATTGACAGCATTAGAGACAAATTATGTGCACTGATTAATAAGTGTGGGCTAAATTACGGCTCAGAGAGCGGGTGGAGTGCTGTGGGAACTGGAGCGAGGGAAGGAGCGGAGGCGGCGAATGCCATCCTGCCTGCAGGGATAGGGCAGTGACAAGGGGTGGGGCATCCTGTGGCACCAGGGGTGCAGAGGGGGATGAAGGCCGATCGATGAGGGGGCAGGAGGAAGGAGCTGAGCCTCCTCCAAGGATCCCATTCCCTCTGGGTGGGAGGTGGTGGCACGGCACCCACCGTACAGCAGTTTGCCAACGTGCTCCCCTGGGACAGCAGTGGTGGGGATACGTGGTGAGCTCAGGGACTACATTACCTCTTTTCTTTGGGGTACAGGGAACTTTTCATTTGAAAAAAAAAAAAAAGGAAAAAGCCCACCCAAACCTTGGAAGGGTCAGATTTAAGAAGTTGAATAAGAAAGGTAGAGTAATTTAGAGACTTGGGAAACCAATTTCCATCACACTGGGAAAAAATAAATACTGACCATTTCACCACTTCAGACAAAAAAAGGAAAAAAGCAGGCAAAACAGTATGTGTATTACTCACAAGACATAATTCTCTGAAAATACTGTGACCGGTACATAAACAGCAAAATGAATGTTATTAACATGTTAATTTTACTAACCCTTTAACCTATTGATTAGCCAAACAGAAGGTAACAGCATCTTTTCATGCTTCCCCCCCCACCCCGCCTTTCATGTAATTGGATTCAAATTCACATCTGTAGCTACTAAACTAATGTTTTCAACCTTTCTTCTACACCTCCCCACCCCCAACTGTTTAACCTCCCATCTCCAGCTCTGGCATAAATGTAAGCCTTTATTTGTGAATATTCCGATAAGCACTTTGCCTCCAACTATATTGTTCAAGTACCAGCATCATTGTTACAGCTGTAATTGTTACTATCAAGACACAGTTCTTTGTAATTAGAAAGTCAAGATGGTATTCAGCAGTATGGCAGCACAGATTCTCATTTGTTAGGCTATTAGAAAAAAATGTTTACAGAGAAAACAGTGTCATTGTTTAGTGCTCTTAATTGACCATCTGCCTGGTAAAGAAATGTCCAAAGAAGGATAAATAAGACTATAGTACATTTATTTATTTATTTTCTTTGTGCAATGAGTAAATTAGGAAAAGCAACAGCAGATCCAAACTAGACAAGACATTGCTAAATCAGGCTGCAAGTGAAATCATGTCATGAATACATTAACTTTTATTTCTCTCAGTGTCAAGACTCATGTCTGCATCTTCCTCAAAGTTTGTTGGGAAGAAAAAGGAGGCCAGATCTTGGTGGGCACTGTGGAGTTGACAGCATTCATCTTTTAACAAAGTCAAGCATATGCTGCTTTGAGTGCAGCATCTTTGCATGCTCAATGACGTGTTTAATGTCACCTTTCCCACTGTAAATCATCCCTGAGTAAATCCACAAGGGAGAGTGGTACTAGGAATTAAGCAGGAGAGAAATAAAATTCATGACCATGTGGTTCTATCTCAGGGAATTTGGTACGTATTGACAAGAGAGATTCACACCTGACGGGGCCGAGAGCTAATTTGTAGTAAGGCTGTTTATCTTCTGCCTGAAATGAATGCTTTTTCATATTTAATGTGCATTTTCCTCATCTCTGTATGTGTATGTGTTTGTGATTTAATGTGGCTAGGGGTATATCTGGTTTCGCTGCTTGGCAAAAATGTAGTTTTAAATTTTGGGTTAATTCAGAACTCCATTTTTTTCTATGAGAAAGTAAAGAAGGGGCAGTTTGGTCTTCAAGAACCGTATTTGACGTTTTCATTGCACAAGGCACTGTCTTAGGTGGGGAGCATTTGATCTGTTCTTGCAAGATCTGTTTACAGTTTTGAAATAAGAAATAAAAAAAAAACCCAAACACACCCTACAGTATTACCATGCTAAACCAATATGGTGAATGACCAAACTGATCTTTTGTACTATTTGTCTTCCAACATTCCAGGTGGAAATAATCCAGTACATTTATATGTTGATTTATTACAGCATGGAGTAAAAAAAAATAGTGAGAAGCAATAGGAAAAAAGAAGGAAAAAGAGGAATGAACTAAGAAAGTAAGAATTACTTTTAAAAATAATAATCTCTCAAAATATTACCTTCCAGTTTCGAAAGGCAGCAGGACGCCGGTAAGGGGAGCCCCAGTTCTGCCTCCTCTGCAGCCACTGCAACGTCCATACAGAGGTGCAGCCTCTCAGGTGGTGACAGGGACAGGACAGCAACCAGTGCCCTCACAACGATTAGCAGTGTGACAACGGTGATGATGCTGGTAGGTAAAATTTCCCAACATTTAAAAAGCTGACAGTGTTTTAGCCATCCGTTCCCACAATGACAAATGCACTAATGGTTCAAAGTGATTTTTTTTTTTTTCCATAAATCCCCTCCTTTCATGCTTTCACCTAATTCCTTAGGTGTGTCATTCCTTGTCCATCTGTTCCCTACTGAAACCATCCTTTTTTCCATCTCCCCTGATTCCAGCTGTAAATACTGACCCTAATAATTTCTGTTTCTTTTTCTTCCTTGGGTACTTAATGTTGTGCACAGATTCTTTCTGAGTTTTGAGGGAGTACCTCAAACTCTTGGGTTTCTGCCTGATGGCTTTTGGGAAGGGGTGAGAGCTAGTGGAATCTAGCTAGCATTTGTCTTAAAAACACCAACATGTAATATATTGCTTTGAAATTTAAAATTTTCTTTCCCTCCCCTTTCTGGAGATCTTTCATTAGTGCCAACCTCATTTTTCAGAGATCAGTGACCCACCTTTTTACTAGTTTTTTTTTTCCCTTCTAGTAGGGAATAGAATACCTTCCATCAGCAGGTGCAGGAAGGTGAGAAGTACGCAGGGCTTTCAGGGTACTGTACCTTTTTCCTGACCTAGAGACACTCAAATTTATGAGGTCCAAAGCCTTTCTTTTACATCTTATGAACTGGAACCGAGGGAGGTAGACATCTGACTGTACCAAGACCAAAAAGCCTGCTCAGATGGTCTCCTCCTTGTGCACACTGACGTCCCCATACACACTGCCTATTTCACTTATTGCTATATCAGTTTTGATAGCGGTATAATAATGACTTCCTGAAGGTGCCTTTATAAACTGCATCTGTACCCGTTTCCCCCAGCACTAGGTGCGTGTGCTAGCACCCATTCGTCAGCACGCACCTCGCTAGGGTAGGTGCTTGTCTGTGGAGCCTGTGCCTGCGTTTTGTCTGCATGTGCTTTGGAGTACCGAGCAGAATAAGTGGCTCAGAAAAATCTGATTGACACCAGTAGTTTTAAGCTCATGCACGTCTAGCTACTTGTTCAATTTGTTTAGTCCAGTGGTCTCCTTTATTAGGAGCCTTAGGGTTTTTCTTTTGATTTGGCAGGATGATTATAATGAGAGCTCCTTAGTGCTACTACACCAGGGTATCTGCCCACTTGCTCTCAGCTTCTGCTGTATAGCTTGTGATTAATGTAAAACAGTCAGATGCCCTTCAGATCAGTTGAATTTGGGGATTCTATTATAAACACGAAAAGCGTGCTGACCGCACAAAACCCTTGGTGGTACCAATTAAAGACAGCGTCATTCAGAGTTGGCACTTTTCATGCCGCTGCCTTTTTTTTTTTTTTTTTTTTCCTTTTTCTTTTTTCTTTAAACAGCAAATCTTTTCCATGGCGATGGTGGCCCCTCTATCGGCGTGCACCTGTGCTATGCTCCAGCCCCGCAAGGCATTACTTCCTTGGGTAGTGGGGAAACACCTTGCTTTCCACTCCTACTGCCTAATTTCTGCACCCCTTAGCCAGCCCTCCATCTGGCCAGACGTGAGCAATGGGATTTGGGTACAATATCTCTTCCTGCCATCATGCAGGGATGGGGAGTATTGCCTGGACTGCCCCTAGCAGAAAGCCCTGTGGTGTCCCTTCCCCGCTGGTGCAGTGTCTCTGGGCTGCTACTGCAGATCATTTGACGAATTTCACGCTAAGACCCCAGCTTATCAACATTAGCTTTTTATTCCAGTCAGTATTCCAAGTATCCCTTGAATGTCACAAGTGAAGAGTTGGATTATTCACAAAGTGTCCAGTGTTAAATCCTATTTACATGCAAAAGTTGTGCCAGCCTACCCTGAGGTTAAATCAGTGCAAACCCCTTCTGTGAGGACTCTTCTAAACTAATGAGAATGACCTCCCATAATTTCTTTAATTAAAGAACAACAACAACCTAAATCAAGATAAAACATGCTTCATGTTAAATAAGGTTGGTCAAGCAAATGGTTTTGCATTGCTTGAAATGCTGACTGCACTTTTTTGCACTGGCTGAATTATGCGAGTGCTTTGGGCAGAGCAAATCTCAGCTCTGGTTTCTGACTTCCGCTTGAGCAGCAGCAGCAGTGGCAGGGTGGGTGGGGTGTTACACCTGCCCCCCACCAAAGGCAACAGGAGGGTTTGCCTCCGCCTGTGAGGTGACCAAGGTCTCTCTCTCCAACATACATATTTTGTGTCAAAGCCCATGTATCACTTTTGATGTCTCACAAATTCGTATGAAGTGTCTGGATCAAGACAAAGCGTTATTTTTCATGGAAGTTACTCCCTCTCCTGCTCTGTGTTTGTCAGAAAGGAATAAAAATGCCCCATACAAGAGCAGAGAGAAAAATCCTTTATTTCTGAAATTTTATCTTCCAGAGTCAGGCTTTTTCTTGCATAAGGCTCTCCATAAATCTGGGGTCTTGTAACTTTGATCTATTCACCCTCTGTCTACAACATATACTCCAATAGCACTTCTTAATGGACTATAAGGAATTGTGGAACCCTCGTGTAAGAAAAAAAACAGTACTGGTTTCTTATTTCTCTGCTCGTTTCTTAAAAAAAAAAAAAAAAAACCTTTAAAAGCTACTTAGATGACACTTTCAGTTGTGAAGGCAATGGCTATCCTCCTTCCTTTCATTGCTGATTTAGGAAACCGCTGAGAACAGAAGTAGTGTTGTTTCCCGTCCAACAACAACATTCTCATCACAAATCTTGCGACCGTCTAAGAAGATCATCTTGTTTATCTCAAGATATCCCCTTCTAATCCAGCTGTTTTCTAAGTCTGTCCTGAGAGATGATTATTCAGCTGCTTTTCACAGACCTAAACCCTTCACTTGCTCAAAGCACCCGTTCACGTAGGGGTTGGTGTGTCCCCATAGGACTCTCCCCATCAGTGCTCAGACCCTCCTGGAAGGGGCTCTGTGCTCAGTGAAGTCAACCAGGAAAGTTGCCCGTGAGGCTACGGGACGTCAGTGGTGTTCACTGTGTCTGTATCGTACTGTAACAAGAGCCTTATGAACAAAATCACTGTGATTAATCCAAGCAGAAAATGTGGGCAAAGCGGGAATGTGAATTTCTTCTCAATCAATATGATGGAGCTCCCACCAATCTTTTAATAATGTTTTATTCATGGATGAAAAGATACGAGGGTCCCAATATATTATAGCCATCCATGTTTAGACCCGTAAATGAACCCAAAAATAATCGTAATTTTTTGTTGCCTGCTACATGTAAAGTATACACTCAGCCTACTAGTATATAAATTAAAGATAAACTGCATTTAATCCCATTAAGCATTAAAATGTAAGCAAACAAATTGACTAACAAAATATAGCGGGATGGCAGAAAAAGAAAATAAGCTCAGAAAATAATTGGTTCTAAGGAAGTTAATGAAAGTTTGTAGTACACTTTTTATATGAATAGAGTTCAGAAGAGATTATTTTTTTGAAGTGTTACTCACAAATCTCCCGTATCCACAATAGATCTTTTGTTAACTGTACCTGCACATTTATTGTGTATGACAGCCTAATAAAATGAAGTCATTTTAATAAACATTGTATCAGAATATCCTATCTTCTCTGTGGCAATGCGAATTTCCACTACTGAAGGAAACATTTAACATTCTCACCATTTTAATACTTTTAATAAATATTTGCAATTCCTGTGATAACGCATAATGGCAGAAAAATGCATTGCCTCCAAAATTTATGTGGCTGCTGGCAGGCAGCCATTTTCCAATTTTCTGTCTCGCTAATATACATTTATTATGTATTTCTACAGGCTTTTTTTTTTTTTTTCCTTCAGTATTTGGCTTGCCATAAAATTGCTATTTCTTTTACAAGAGAAAGCGCTCGTGACAAAGAAATTCCAGTTTGAATCTAAAACTGACAAATGGGCATCTGCTGGCCAAGCCAGAGAAGAAAAGCATTTGCCCGCCGTAGCTCTCAGTTTGATCCCTTCCCATCAGCCGAAGCCACAATATGTTTGGATCAGAGACTCATATTCCAAACTGATAAGAAGAATCAGTTCTCGCTTAGTAATATTTTCTGAAGTGTGACATTGCATTGCATCATGTTACACATGACATGACATGAAATAACATAACGTTACATGATGGGTTATGACATAGGGATGCAAGACGTAAGTTAATATTATGCATTACATATTTTTTTTTTTTTAAATTGTTGGATCAGAGCTTATGATGAGCTGTGAGCGGTCTCTTCTGTGCTGGCTTTATACAACAGCCATCGCTATAGCATCTGAGCATCCACCAGCAGATAATTAAGCCTGTATTGACAGCTGAAATCCTTGAATCTTTCAATAAGCACATATCATTCTCTGTATTTAAGTAGTAGCATTCATTTGAAGAGCAAGGGAGCAGTGACTCTCTAAGTATGAAGCATAAACAGACAGGCAATAAGAAGTGGTAAAACGACTAAAATGATGTATACTTATCCTCTAAATCGACGGAAGCTGATTTTGTAAAACTCTTTATTGCATTCGTAACAAAGCAGGGGATATCCTATATCACAGTGCATGTGCTTCTTGAAGATCCTTTCTGGTAGCAAATGATGTTCAGAGAGCGCGATTTGTTATCAGAGAGCTATTTACGATGGCCAAGATAGAAGGGCACTGAATAAATATCTATAGCTCTCAGGAACTGAAACATGATGGTGCAATAGATGGAAAGAAATATCTCAAATAAGCAGAGGAACCGAACCTCCCTACCAAAGGTGACTGCAAATTCAATAGTTTTTTCTTTTTTTTTTTTTTTTGTTTGTTTGTGTTTTTTTTTTTTTTCCCCAAAGCTGTGAAGCAACAGGATGATCCAAATTATTAATATATTGTAACAGAGAGGAAAAGGTTGCTGTGTGCCTAAGCAGGAAGTGGTATGTTGGGTTTTTTTTCTTAATGTGCGTGAGAGGGATCTTTTATTAATAAGAACTGTATAAAACAAGATCGACTAGGAGGCCTTTTCAGCTTCCCTGCCAACGAAACCTGGGGCAGAGCAGTATTATTACGTTTTACCTTTGCTCACAGGTAAAGCATGGGCACGTAGCCACTAGTAGACTCCGATTCTATTGAGAGGACCTGATATATGCGGCTTTGTGAAAATGAAACCTGGACTATCTACACGTTACTAGTGTTGTGAACACCTTCCCTCGCCCCCCCACCCTCTGATTGAATTAAATTTTCTCTGTGATGCACACTAAAAAATATAGGGGTAGTATGAAGAAGTGATTGCACAAAACATCAATGTGCCCTGTGGTCAGACTTTCAGAAGTGCTGAGTACCTGCTGTTTCCAACAACTTCAGAAAGGAAATGCGTATATAGTGCCCTGGCAACCGGAAGGTGCTGTTTTGGGGCCCATCAGCTGAAGCCCTGCCGGTGTCTTGGTGCCCTGGAAATCATTTGTCCGATAGGATACAGTGCAGCTTATTGACCATGTGGGTGACATGCACAGAAATTAAAGATTGATGGCTGACTTGTAATGAATTAGGAGTTAAAGGTACAGAGTGTTTTCCTTATATATAATTTATATTTATCTGCTGTCAGACTACATTCCACTTATCCTGGCCCTGTTCCAAGAATGCATTAGCATTACTGCAATTAGTGCGAGAAAAATTAGGTTTCTTCAACCTGTATTTCAGTGGGACTTTAGGACCTCTGCAGCAGGTGGCAGGACTTGTTGCCAAGATGCACAAATAGATGGACCATTATTAAGGCTGATTTCTGATGCTGATTTGTGCTCTTCCTCTTCTCTATTATTTTTCTTTGATTAAACTAATTCCTGGAATGATAAATACAGTCTTCCTAGCAAAGGAGAAAGTCTGTCTTGTATCTGTGCTCACAATGTCAGGAGAGGTAGGTTTGCTTCATCAGATATTGTTAAAAATGCTCTAAAAGGACTTCTTGGCCATAAGGAAGGAAGGCACAAAAACATGGTTCATTTTGGCACCTTCCATGCGCTTCCTAACATCAGGGAGCACAACCCCTCCTCGCTGCAGTTGCACCCTGTGCAGCAGCAGAAGTGCAAGCGAGGAACACGGTGCATGGCCGCAGCAGTGACCGCTAAGTCCTTCTGCAAAGGATCACTGCATCTTCAGCGCCCAGTTTGAAAAAAAGGGGCCCATCCCCACCAATTTGTTTTCTTCCACTGGTACAGGCCTTACAGATAAATATATTGATGTCAGCGGCAGGTACGGACAGGCTGGCACTTGCTGAACCTACATTGGCTCAGTGAAGCTTGGCAAGCTCAGTTAGGTGATGGTATAAAAAAAGAATAGGGCCGTTTGCTTTGATGAAAGCAAGGCATAACTGCTGTGGCTAAAACCTCAGATTTTCACTGTCGTGCCCGGCAGAGTGTATTTGCTCAGGAAAACTTGCAATTCGTGTTAGATTACTGGCTGGCATTTGACTGTAATTCATAGAGCAATAAAGGCTACAGAGGGTCTAGTTAGGAAAAATGCAGCTGAGCAGTATGTAATAGCTGCTGGGGCACACAGGCCGTGTTTAAGTTAATCCACTGCCATCTTTCTTTATCTTGGTCAGACACCGTGTTCATGTTTTCACCAAAGCAGCAAAGTGACTTTTCATTATGCAAACTACTGTTGCTTCATGGTCTGGGAAGCCCTCAAAGAGGGCAATGAGAGGATGTCTTTCTCTTCCCCTGAACTAAAAAAGAACAAGATGACAAACAGTTAACTGAGAAATAGGACTGGCTGCTGTACAAGAGGTTAAATCTCTAATTTGCCAGGGAATTACAGGCAAGTTGCTTCATTGTCTGCATTTTTGTTTTTCCCTTTAGATGACCTGTGTTGGCCCCAGTTCAGGAAAGAATCGCTATTTGGAAAAGTGCTTACTGGACTTAGCGTGAACGTTTCAGTGCTTCCCTGAACCGGTCCTGGAGATACTGCAGCGCGGGGTATGTAGAAGACAAAGGCACATTTTTCACTGAGGATCATAGGCTTATGCCAGGACTAAAAATTGCAGTTTGGAAGTAATCAGGTAGAAATTTTCTGGTTTCGGGGTTTTTTGGGGTTTTTTTTTTTGGTTTTTTTTTAAACTGAAAATTAATTGTGTCTAATTCTTTTTTGCGCAAAGCATCTATCGATTTTGAAACTAATTCAGTTGGAAACCATGAGAATTGGGTGCAAACTTTTCAGATTTCCACTCAAATTTCTCAGCTGTCTGAAAAATTATGGCAGTCCTGAGTACTTGTCCAAAAAGACAATTATTTTTAATAAACGGTATTATATAATGATGTAAGCTATCATATATATATTTATTTTTATATAATTGTTTATTTTTATATAATTTATATAATAAACAATTGGTAACATTTAGTAATAAGTATTTTATAAATTATTATAGGACAATGCTATAATATTATTATATAATACAAATAGTATGAAATAATTACATAGAAATATGTAATTAGTATTAGGGATTCAGGAGAAAGAAAAGTCATGATTTTTCTTTGCAATGGACAATATTCAAACATTGGGCGAACAGATGACGGCCCTTTCTAACCCCTCCTCCTGTCACTTAAGTCAGTGGCAAAATGCAGCTCAGAAATTTGCTCGTGAATTCTCTGTTACTAAATGGTAGACTTTACTACATACTTTTTTTTTTGGCTAATTGGTTTCTTCTCTCTAACCTTACAGCCATGCTGCCTTTTTAGAACTGCTTTGTGGACTTGCTTTCATGCAGTATTTTGTTGTGATTAATCCGTCCCACACTAGCGAACCAACCGTGTTTTGTTTCCATTTATTTTATTAAGTGGAGGAAAAGTCATTAAGTCTTTGTGTTGCTCATGTTCAGTGCAAGTTGATAAGAACCAGATATTTGAAGAAATGGAAAAAAGTAGATTAAAGATTTCCTGTCCCCTCATGGCTAGCTTTCTCTTAGATGAAATGAAGAATTTGTGAGCGGATGCAAGTGGGCGATACAATCGTTTGTCTACTAGTAAGCTAACTGTATCAGTGGTCTGGATCTTAGCATCTTTTGGTAATGATTTCCTTGGGAGGAGAATGTGCATATACGTATTTCTTACGCTGGTGCATATATGCTCTTTCCTTAGCAATGGACTGTGGATTATGGTCCAGCTCTGCTGAGTCAGTTGTCAAAGTACAATAATTCACTCAGACTTTTGGGTTTTTTTGTGGGGTGCACTAGTATTTTCGAATCAGGATGCTCTCTGAAAGGGGGCGCACCATAAGTTTTAATCTCACAGTGCAAAAGTTGCTTCTGATAAGAACGGCAGGTAGATGAACGGGAAACAAAGAGATGTTTGGAAAAAAAAAAAAAAACAACCAACAAACCACACTTTGCACAACTGATGCACTTGAGTAGTGAACCTGATCGTCATGCAGAGATTTAAACTTGTGCTGGTGCTGCACTGTTGCTCCCTGACCCTTTTGAACCTCAACCCCCAAACCTGCAGGGGAGCGTGTGTGTTCTCCCCAGCAGCGAGTGTGCTGCTGCCGATTTCATCCATGTCAGTGAGTTTAGTTTGCTTGCAAAAGATTTCTCTGAAGTAACTTTTCATTACAAAGGGTGGCCGTTAAGAAAAAAAAAAAAAAAAAAGAAACAAAACCAAGCAAAAAACTCCACCTGACAATAGGGAGAATTGTGGCACTGCTCCATGAATCGTCTTAAAGTCATACATTTTATAATTATTTAATGTGATACCTTGTAGGAATAGACAGCAGCAGACGACTGCAACGACTTTAAAGAACAGCTTTTCTCTGTCGCTTCTTTTACAGTGCAGCCCAATAGTCTTCCTAACAGATATCGCTTGCATGGTATCACCATTTCTCTTAGGATAATCAGTATAGGCTGGCAATAACGCATAGCAACATGCAATTAAAAATTAATAGTGAAATGATTACATTATTCTCTTCTAGCAGAAAAAACCCTCCACCTTACAACAAAGGCCTTTAAAGCACTTTGGCTGTTTTCCAAACTAGCTAATTAATACTCCACCTAGCACTACTTCTGTGAAGCAGCCGTGCTATTGCCAGGCAGGAATTGCTAACTGTCCGTCGAGGAACCGGGCGGGCGGGCGGCAGGGAAGGCTCTGCCCAGCGTCCCTCCGCGCTTGGCAGTGCCCGTCGTACCACGCCAGGAAAACCTGCTCAAATGGCAACGGCACGACAAGTCAGTCTTTTATATTATTGGAATAATCTGTGACATTCAAAACCCACAGACAATGCGTTGGGAGGTCTAGAGAGAGTGGATTTGCTTTTCTCAACACTAAAACAAAGGGTTTGCAATGTTACATGTATTATTCTGATCACAAAAGTATCTTGCATTAGGGCTTTCAGTGTGAGATAATTGACCTTGACATTGCTTTCAGCTAAGGGCACATAACTCTTATCTCAGTGACTTATCTTGAAGAAAAGCGTGCAACTGCAAAGAATATTTACTTACTGTCCTCCTTTTTTTTTTTTTTTTTTCATTCTTGAAGTCTGGTGCACTGCAAGGACAAGTAGACAGAAGTGTAGTAAGGGATGGAAGGTATTTTATGTGGATGAACACATGAAGAGGTGATTATGTATTGCTAAAAGTCTAATCCTTGGATAAACTACAGTTTGCTATTAATTCTTTGGACTTGCTTAGCTGCTACTTAACATTTCCGTGACTTAACAATTATATTCTTGAGCTAAGAGTAACTTTTCAACAAAATGTGTAGGGATTAGAAACATTGATAATTATATTAATTAATATTAATGGGAGTGACAATATTTGTAGTCATATGACAAACATGAGGAAAGCGAGGCTTTAATTCTATCAATTAATTCTGTTTCTAATTGCTTTCACTATTTAATTGTCAGAATGTGTTCCATTTGCAACAAGGAATGTGTTAAGCAGGAAACGCAGACCAAAATTAAGGGGAAAGGGAAGTGCTTATTTGTATATGGTATCGTCTGTTAGCCAGAAACATATTTAGCCTTGTCTGTGGGCTTTGCATTTTCTCCTATCTGCCTATGTATTATAAATGCCAATCATCTGGAGTAATGGGCTCAGTCTCAGTTGAGATGCGTTAGCAGGTAGAGAGACAGTCAGAAGCAGAAACTGCCACTTACTGAAGAGCTCTCCAAATCAACTATCCTTCTTCCCACACCTTCCCACAGGTGCAGGATGAGCACAGGACAGCAAGCCAAGCAGACCCTGGAAAAGAGCGCTCGGTGTGCAGATCTATACTGACTACTCAGATTTGTTTTAATACATTTGATTGGATCGAAGTTGTCTCTAGAGGAAGGCAGAGAGCTGCAGTCCATTGGCCTTAATCCTTCCCTGTGCTCCCGTATCTTTATACTGCTCCACCAGCTCAGCACCGCTGTAAAACCAACATAATCCACCCCCAGCGCTCCCTGGTGCGAGGGAAATCCCTCGCCAGATCCCTCGCTGAGCATCACAGCTGCCACAGAGGCTTCTTGGCACCAGGAGGAAGGCAGAACCCTCCCTGCAGATGTGGCCAATGCAGGGCAGAGCCGTGAGATGATGCTCTTGCTTGGTGTCCCAACAGGCCGGGTGTGTGCAAAACCCCAGCCGTAAGGGTGGAGGCATCCGTTGGGGAAAAAAAACCCATACCCATAAAGTTTTCTGTATGAAAATCTTCATGTCCTGAAACCGCTCTCCTCAGAGAGATTTCAGCCCATAAAGAGATCTTAATGCGTTGAAGTTTCCCTCCGCACACAGCCTTCACCACATAACCATCCAAGAGGCCAATAAAACAAATAATGACTATCTCCTGGGGCAGCTGCAATAAAAAAAAAAAAAAAAGCTGCCAGCTAAAAGTCGTGCCTTTGATGGCTCTACAGGCAAGATAGCAACAACGTCTACAACTGCTGAGCCCCTCGTGTGGTTTTACACCCACTGCCCTCTCAGTCCGTGCCTGGATGCTATGGGCAACGTTTCGGGAGCTGCTTTTCTTCTCAGCTCGTCCCTCCTCTGGTCCGCCTTGGGATTACGCCCCTGTAAGACTGAATGACTACCTCACCAAACATTGCCCGTGCAGATGAAGGAAGCTATCACCTGGCAAACGCCGGTTTAGTTGTCTTTTGGCTTTTGCCAGCTAAAATGGAAAAAGCTGCTGCCTGCTCACCTTAGCTGTGTGGGTGTTGAGTGCTTGTGTGGGAGGGAAAGTGGCCTGGGGAGTGCCTCATCAACACCCCAGTGAATCTGGGGGGATGCGCCGCTGAGGATGAGGGTATGCCCCCAAATTTCTGCTTCTTGCGGGCTGGATGCTCTGCCCATCCCATTCCCCCTCCTCGTTGACAGCCGACGCTGATCCCTAGCATATTTGCATCTATGCATATTTTTAGGATAAAATCAGGGAGTATAATTTTATCTTGTTGTGCAAGCCACGTTGTCAAAAGGCATTCAGGACAGATTCAGATTTTTGTGCTGGTATAAACGTTGCTGCTTTTCCATATCCCCGTCAGGGGACAGAGCTCAGAAGTAGTCCTTTTGTGTTTGTTTCCCCTAGACCGGGACAGACCTGTGAGCCTTTGCTTTTCCCCATCAGGAAGCATAGATTTAATGTATCGAATGCACCAGAATTGCTTAATGAGTGCTCAGTGAATATTAATAAAAGTTTGGACGTGACTCAGGCTACAATGGATGAGAAGTTTGAAAGCTTTGGTTCAAGATTACAGGAGGCTGTGAGAAAATATGGTATCCAGCAGCTAGCATATAGTGCAGATATTTCCCTATCCAGGGATCTCTAATTACTAATAATGTACAGGAACAGTATGATATGTCCTTACAATTGCAGAATCCTTTTCAAAGATAATCTTTAATAGTTTATTTGACAACCTGTAAAATTATAGAAAATTATTAGTCTTGGGAATTACAAAAATCCCCACAGTACAGTCAAACAATAAAATTATAATTACCTGTGGGTAATTGAAATTTAACTGTTTTTTTATTGTATATTACACATCAATAGCAACATAAGTTCAAGAGTGTCCCCCTCCCCTCCTTTTTCTTTTCCTTACAGAAGTGGGGAAAATGGACAACCCTGCTGGTAGCTTGTGAGCCCTTGTCACAGAACAGAGCTTGAACAATTTCGATTAAAGCAGTATGTTCGAGACTGTCATTAGACCTGCATTAAATTACATATCTGGAATGTTAAAAATAAAGAGTACTGAAGCTTATTCGCAGCTGCCTGTGGTAAAGTATGTAGTCAAGGTTTTGATTATCTTTAAAGTTCTTATTTTTCTCTTTTCTAAAACTTATTGTTTCATCAAACAAATATCTAGCACATTTAAGACCAGTATGAGCACATGAGCAGAATTGCTTAAGACGGATAAAGCACTAGCGTGTTTCCATTCTGGGCTCGGTAGCATTGTTTAGTAATAACAATGGTAGTTTATAAATTATACAAGAGGGAACAAAGCTCTTCTCCTGTCTCGTAGCTCCAGAACTACCTGTTATGAGGCCCAAAGCTTGAGAACCCTTCCAGACCTCGGAGGCATCACTTGACATTAGCATTTGCATCACCAGGTTTTGCCTTGTCCGCTCCTAGCGACCCCATGGAGGCTGCTCAGCACTCAGCACCGTGGCACATCCATGTCTTTTTTTCTAAATCAGGAAAATTATAACCTTTCTTCTTTTTTTCCTTCTGAACCAGGGCTCTCGATAATGAGGCACAACTGTTCACCAGTCCTCCTGTCTGCAGCCTGCTCTTCTTGTCTGGTAGGTGAGACTGTCCAGTCCCCTCTTGCTGTGTCGCTTCTGATGGCATTAGAGATTTTTAGAACAAGCTTAAGGACAAAACCAACCTTTCTGGATGCTGTTTGGCCAGCACAAACCCGAAAATAAGGGATGTTTGACACTGAATTGTCTATGTGACAGCTTTGTTATATACTACTAAGATGCACAATAATGGCGTTTGCTTCTATACAAGGATGAGGCTGGCTACTTTTATTTGGCTCTGTGAAGTGCTTTGTGATCATTATGTGAATGTAACTGCACAAGTGAAAATATCTCTGTTTTATTGCGTTTCAATTAAAGTGTTTAATACACAGATTTTATCATGAGAGAAGCATCACAAAGACTGAGCACAACATAATGGCAAGCCAGGTATTGTTATGAATATTATTACTATTATTTATGTATAACCTTTGAAGTATTAAGTGAAAACTGGGAAACAGAGTGCCGGAGCCCCAAAGAACTGACAGTAACAGCTCTTTTTTTTGGAGGAGGCAACAGAAGCAAACCATCTCTGTTTTGTGGCCCCATCAAAGATGCATACAGTCCTGTCTGGAAATCCGTGATCCTGAATGGCTCTTGCCATTTCCAAAGATCAAGGAAGGCACAAAAATTCAGTTGCACCCATCATTGCCTGCCTTTTTTTGTTCGGGTGCCTTTTACTCTCCCCACCACCTTTTGTCTCTGCCTGTTGGTGTGAAGGGCATCCCTGCGCATCAGAGCTGTGATGCGGCTGTTTACCCAGCAAAGCAGCTGCAAAGCTCTCATCAAAGTGGTATTTGAACGTCTTTACAAGGGTCCAAGGAGAGAGATTTTGCCTTCCTTGCTTCTTCTGCCCATCTGAGATTTTTAAGTGTCTTGGCCTCCTAAAAGCTAAAGTGGAGCATTTGTATTAGCTTTAAACCAAGTGTAAATCTTTCAAAAGGAGAAACCCCAAGAGGGACTGTATCATCAAGGCAGTTAGTGGTCTAAACCAGAGCAGAGCAGAGGCAGGGCTGGCCCAGAATCACAGTCCTTATGCCAAACAGCCATGACCTCATGTAACACAGTGAGGAGATGGAGCTGAGAGAGTTTTGGTTTGCTTTGGCTGTTTCCTGATCCTGACCCTTGACCAACACCTGAAGGCTACAGGAAAGTTTTTCTCCATCCTTATCATGCCCCTCATTCCCCAGCAGATTCCAGCTGCTGAGCTCAACTGCCCTAAAAAAAAAAGAAGCTGGAGAGCTGTTGTCCACTTGGATTTATCTCTATGGGACGCTTGGAAGCTAAATCTTCCAACCACTAAAATGCACCATACTGTAAAACAAAGAGCAGGAGATAAATTTTCCTGCCTTTGAAGTTTCTGCTCGTGTCACTCACTGAGGCTAATTTTTACCATTTTGACTCCAGTGAGAAGAGCTATTCCGACATGTCTTACCCTGCACGGCGATGCAGGGCTGAAGTGCGTGCTAAGGATGACCAATTGCAGCAGTGGCAGGATTAAAGCCAGGTCAAATTTTTCGTTTTGCTAAAAGTCACTTTTTTGTTGTAGGAATCGGGGCAATACCTTGATGCAACATGTTGAAAAGGACCAAAAGGTTATTATTTGCTCCCGCAAATACGATTCGAATAGAGAGACCCAAGCCTTACGGTAATGGGAAAATATTTTCAAGTGAAAAACACAAGCTTTTAGGGCTAGCCATTGACACTGAGTACAACATAATGGGAGGGTCCAAAAGGGGCTTCAGGGAACTCCTCAGGGAAAGCACCATTAATGGTCCTCATTTTGCTCCAGTCTGTGGGGTGTCTGAGCTCCCAAATGGTCAGGTAAAGACGGCAGCAAGCTTCCAAATAAAAAAAAAAAGGAGGGGGGGGCGGTTTAGGCTATTTTTCTTTCTCATTGATGAGGTTAGAAGGTTAATAAAAGAGTTAATCTCGGCCTGCCCTGCAGAAGGGAACAGCTCACATTCGTGAGACTTCAAAAGCCTTTGGAGTGTGTGCGTATGGATGTTGTTATTTCCTGCCAGAGCCGTCCCAAGAAGAGGGGGGCTGGGGGCTGTTTTTTTGGAAAAGGAGTTTGGCCTTTTATTAAATCGACTGGAGTGAAAAATAAAAAGGTTAGTGTAGAATGTTTTAAAGAGCAAACCCCAATTCAGTAAAGTTCTGGGTATTCCCCCCCCCCGCCCCACCATGAGAACCTAAAATTAAAACTTAGTACAGAGCAATGGAGGCCAACCACAGCATTTCAACCAAATGGCCCAGAGAATCTGGTTGGTTGGTTTCTAAAAATTTCATTAAATTCACTTAAACTTTTAAATATGCTAACAGTTTGAAGGAAAAAAAAAAAAAAAAAAGAAATAGTCACTTAAGGAAACATTCAGCAAAAACATTTCTCCTCAAATTAAAAAAGTAGTGAGAAAGATTATATAAATTTACTAAATGGGTTGGTGACCCAAAAATGTAAAAGACCCGGAGAGCATTCTGTCTGAAAAACAACTCACACACACGACTTGTTCCCAAATGATGGCCCAGCGAATGCGTCTTTGCTAACCCCTTTCAGCTTGCTGGGTCTCCAGCTTCAAGAAAGCCTCAGAGCTGTGACACAAGTTGGCCACTCCTTAAAGAAACAGAACGTGCTCTGACGCAGCATCTTGTATTCAAATAAGGGAAAATGTGGCCAAAGCTCTGTTGCACGGTCTTTAGTCAACAGACAAACCCGTTACCCAGGGATTTTGCTGCACTCAGCAAAGGGGTTTAGGAGCACAGCTTTTGGGGCTTGTAGTTTCTCAGGGTTTTGCTGCATCTGCTGCACGACGGCTGCATGAATGGCAGCAGGCTGGGACAAGGCCACCTTAGAGAGAGTGATTGATTACAGAATGGGCTTTTCTGAGCCTCTTACTCATTTCTGTGTTGTTTTCATGCTTGCCATTTGTAACCACAGAAGGGTTGGAGACCGTAGGTGGAGGACACGCCTGCGTCATGGCCCCGTGGGCCTGCAGCGAGGGGTTGGACACCCCTGAGTCTTGCCTCCAGGCGGCTCTACATTAAGGCCAGCCGACTACAGCACCAGGCAGTTATTTATAAGGAGAACTGGGTGTCCATTTGCTTTCCAGCATTGAGAGAATGCTTATTGTGCAGCACAGAAAATTACCTCAGGCCTTGTTGGGTTTTTCTGGAAAAATATATATTCTACAGCCTGGGTTGTAATATATACTACACCTCCATGACTTGGTGTCCCCCTGCACAGCTGAGGGGCCACACTAAGAAACGGTGTAAATGTTACAGTCGATATCCCTTGGCAGAGAAACTGCACTGCAATGTCTTTTTCCTTCTTTTCTTCTTTTTGTGTGAGGCTCCTGTGCTACCAGCTAACCATTTCTGATAAGGCATTGTGTTAAAGTTATATAGTGTATCATATTAAATTTTATAACAGTGCTTTGTGTTTTGAAAAGACTTGGGGGGAAACAGCATCAATCAGGGAACCACATTTGATAGACTTGGAAGGGGCCTCCTGGGTCATTTTGTCCAAGACCTCTATGAAACAGGAAGGCTTCTGCAAAACACCTTTCCCATAAATGTATCTAACCTTTCCTTAAAGACACTGAGTGATTGTGCCATAAATACCTCAAGCAGGTAAACTAGTCTGATTGACCTTACGATCAAAGAGTGTCTCCTAATACTGTATATAAGGTACAATTTTCCATTCTTTCAGCTGTAGCTAAGCAAGAAAAAAGGGCAAATACACAGTAATGGGCAACAATACGGACTGTGCAAACAGTTTTGCTTTCACTTTACTGCCATCACCTACCATAAATCTGGATGTACCACTGATACTTGGTTTCCCAGTGTAGCGTCTGTGATCCTTGTAGTATCTATCTCACTTTGTCTCTGACTTTTGGAGAGCCAACATCACAGAGTGTAGACATAACGAAGACGCATGAGCAGCCCTTTCTGATTCTGAAAGCCATTCAAAACCCTCTGCCATATAGTTAAAGTATTTATTTCTATTTTCTATTTATTAGAATTTGTGAGTTGTTTCTTGTGAGGACCACGGGAGCTAGGGGAAGCACAGGCCTTTCTACGTCTCCATCAGAGTGTCAAAGAATAATTTTCATTCTCCTCCGACAAGTGTGCATACTGAAAAATAAATACCTGATAGTTTAGCTGTTTGTTATTGCAATAGTAATGCATTGTATGCAGTATGGCCCCATACTGCTCTGCCTTCTTTCTCTCAGTGAATATTAGGAGAAGTGTCATTTTGTGTTGATATGTTATTAAATCACAGACTCATTCATTTCTGAGCGCTTCCTGAGCTGCACATAAACTCTTTGACTTGCTTTTTTTTTTGTCTTTTTTTTTTTTTTGCAAGTGCTGAAAGAAGATGAGAGAGAGCTGAAAGCCAGTTGTTCTCCCACCTATTTCTGTCAGGCATGTGCTACTTATGGAAAGAGAGTTGTCTCAGGGTGTCCATCTCACCTGGCTGACCATTACCCAATTCCTTCTGGACGTAGGAGCACGTTGGACACCCTTCAGTGGATCCCTTGCAGCTCCCAGGGAACAGCATGTCTTTAAAAGCCGAATACGCCACCTTGGTGGCAGCGAGGCATTGCTGTCGGATGTAAGCATGAACAACCATCTTCCCATCATACACCAGGTTTTATTCTTGTCACCAGCCACCTCCTGGCCCTCCAGCATCATACCAGAAATGAGACACTAAAGAGGTCCAGTAAAAGCTTGTGAAAAGGTTTGGGACAAATATTATTTTAACTGATGTGCAGCAGGCCCAGCTGGAAAGCCGTTCTTTATTAGACAATCTCATAAGAACACTATTCACAACCTGACCCAGAGAAGCGTATTTCAGACTAGCTGAAGAAAAAAAATCTAGAGGAATTTCTTCTTCAGAAGATCCGAGAAAGAAGTTTTACAAGATTGAGGTATCCTGAGCTTGATTTTAATGTCCATTCCTTGTTCTGGGGTAGATCAGGCCGGGAAAACTGGAGTTAAGTCCTAAAAGCAAAAGACACAGAAAAGGTGAGATAATTTAGAAAGAACATGGTGATCCGGGGTCTGAAGACATGTCGGTGTCTCTGCATGGCCCTGCCCAAACTTTTATGCTGTGCCGCCTTTATGCCTCGTGCCTTTGTGCCGATTCAGACCGGCACTCACTTGTCCTTCTCAGCTCGCTGCTAATCATTTTACAAAGAACTTAAATAAGCCCTGAAAATACAGGATATTTTTTTAAATGCCTTCTCTATACAATTTAGTAAATGCCATCCTTTCTCCGATATGCAGTTTTAAAATATTTGTTTAGTATTTAATCACATAGAAATACAGGTTAAAATACACCTCATCCAGTTGTTTAAGGGCAGAGGCTGGTGAGATCTTGACAATTCAATCTGATATCATAAAATCACAAGGGAATGTAAAATACCTGTGCCAAGAAAAAGAATGCAAATACTAATAGACCTGCTGGTTATTGCTTACGTTCTTTTCAGCCGCTGTGTTTTTCTCATCGAATCACCAGATCAAGCTTCCCTCGTAACAGAGGCGAGACAGTCCCAAGCCCGGCTCACCCCTCGCTCCCTTCCTGCCTTAAACTCAAGCTGTAACAGCAGCCCTTCTCTGCTGAGATGATGTGAAGCCTGCACAGCTTTTGCTTCCGTAGGAGCCTGGTACTTGACCCACACGACAAAATGAGGTCCGCTTCCCTCATGCTGACCTGCTTCACTCCCACAGAGCCCCCATTTTCCACTTGGCACCCCTCCATTCCCTAGACTGTAAATACTTGGTGGGGGGAGGGAAACATATTTTTGTTCTGTTTTGTTAGAAGGGGGGATGAAGGCAAAGAGGGCTGGTTTTTCTTCTTTATTATTATTATTTTTGAGGGAGCTTTTCTTTTTTTTTTTTTTTAGCACAGAATTCTGACCTGTAACTGTGCTGTGAGGTACCCCCGAAAACAAAAAGCACTTTTGCATCAGGTGCTCCTAAAACAAACAAACAAAAGATATATCACAGAGATTTTTCTGATCCTGTTCAGTGCACAAATGCCAATCAGAAGCAAATATGGGGCTGTATCTTGCAATCCATTTTGATATTTACAACAGAACATGGCATATCATTTAATTTAAATTTGCAGCATGCTCAGTGTAATTAATGCTGTGCAGTGCCTAGAAAATCCCAATTTCTTAATGTGATACAATGCATGCATGCTGAGACCATTTTTTTTGAACTACTGTATCATTTTGGAGCATTAATGGGGAGGCACTGCCATTAAACAGGAAAAAGAGCCATGCTCACTTTCTCTTTATGAAACTTCCATGCGGCTCCCCAAAATACAGGTTTGTTTTAAAAGACGGGGGAGTCAGAGATTTAATTTTCCCTTGAAACAGCGTGATGCCTGAATAGCCAGGCAGCTATTCCTAAATTATGTGCATTTCATGCCTAGGAGCAGTGAGCATTTTGAATGGGCTGTTGTTAAATACAGTACACAAGCATAAATACTCACGGGAACAGCTAGCTGAAATTTTGGCATGAGCAGAAATCCAATAGCTATCATGGTAGTATCTGAGCATATAATAATAACGCATATTGATTTGTCGGGAGTGCTAAGAGAGGGGTTTTGGTATTCTGGGATGAGAACTGTTAAACTTGGGACCATCTTGCATGATTATAATAAGCCGAGGTGTTTGTGTGCTGTGCTTTTGGCAGGGACAAAAATGTTCACATGTCATCTTCAGGGACCAGCCTGGGTCTCATTTTTGGAACTGAACCCAAGAGACAGAATGCATGATAACAATACCTGTATATTATACATAAATGAAGCATGGGGAGTTTACATCTGTACCTAGAAAACTGAGTAAGAAAAAGGCAACGTGCTTGGCAAGAAGGGTGGGGACCAAAAGCCCTTCAAGGTCAGGCGCTTTACTGCCATGACTTCAGGGAGCTGGGGTGTTTGTTTGCCTACTTTAACAGGCAGCTCTGTGATTTGAATTGTGCAAAAAAGAAGAGAAAAGAAAAAAAACCACCACCCCAGCAGAACCCCTATAATTTTGCAAGGTATCAGTTCCTACCAGAACGTACTATAAAAGCTCTGTTTATAGACCTGTTGATAGCAAAGCAAATTCTTCAGGTCCTCTAAATAAATCTGTTCCTAAATATAATGCTTCAACTTCTATATTCTCATCTGACACCTGACAATTCAACCTTAAGAGTAATTGGTCCTGTCTTTGAACCTCTGCAAATACTGTATGAGGAGGGTGGACAATTTATTGATTTAGATTGATTTTTGTAAGAAGCATACGAGACAGATACGGTATCAGGTGTCACACACTGTATATATTACACTTCTCGAAAACATCCATAGGCAACGAGGCAGGGTTCAAGAGTACACGGAGGTGATGCTCAGCGAGCACCTGCCAACGAAACCATCCTGCGTGCTACCTCTCTGAGTAACCACCTAAAAGAGCCAGCAGCCAGGAACACCTTAATTGGCCAAGTCTGAATTTCAGGGGCACGATGAGATGGCTTTTCTGTTGGGAAGCCATCCCGAGCTATGTGCTATCTCCACACACAGGAACCCAAAGGGTCATTCTAATGCGGGTTGCCCAACCCATTGATCGCTTCCTATTTTTGGTGTCAAGCCGCAAGAAGGGGCTGGAGGAACGGACGGCTATTGAAGTGAATGGTTGGCCCGTTCCACACCTGTAACTGTATTTTTTAGTGCCGCAGTTATTTGAGAACGTTACAAGGCAGGGCAGTGGATTTGTCAGGAGTGAAAGCATTTGTGAACTGGCTGTTTAGTTTGTGACAAAAATTGTCATTGATATTAACAGCTCTGAGCCCCAGCAAAGACCTAAAAAGAAACCGAGGGAAACAGCAGAACAAAAGCAGACAGAAACAAGTTGGCACTGAGGGTCTCATCACTAGGGATGATGATTAAGACGTGAGACAGAGGGCCGCCCCATTTGTGTACGGGTTTGGCTGGGGAAATCACCCTCCTCCCGCCGTCTCGCCTCCCCCATCTATAATGAGGGAAAGAATAACTTTGCGGCATACTTTACATTGCCATGGCATGCTAACTTCATTACTGTTTGCAACAGCCTGTGCAATCCTCAGAGGAAAGGAATAATAACAAAGAAAAAAAAAAAGATAATTACCAAGCACATAGTTTTCGTCCATAATCTTCATTTCAGGATTCACTATTTCTGATGTCAATATTTTATAATGGAAGAATGAGATATGCTAAGTTTCTGTTTGATGGAAGTAAATTCAGATTTAATACTGCCGAGGAGCTGAATTTTTAATACACTAGAGCACTATGCAGATATTCTCCGTTTGCTGCTCCCGCCGCTCCTTTGTACCAGCTCAGCGATGTTCCCATGACCAGGCAGAAAAATGGAAAGGAGCTGCTCTGAATTTTCAGTGGGGTGACACTACTTTGTCATTTTGCTCTGTCACGATAATTGGGAGCGTCACGGAACGCAACAACAGGACACGCCCCCAGTAAATGAGGAGTTTTCAACGTGATGTACAGCCCCTGTCAACTGCCAAAGCTTTTGTTTGTTCACAGAGTGAGGCAGCATTTCCAGAAGAAAAAAAAAAAAAACACACGGAAGAGGTACGCTCTTACAAAGTTTGTCGTAAATTGATTTCCTCTGTGTTTTTATAAAGTTGGATATATCATATGAACAGTAGGAAAATATCCGCTTCTATCACATGCTCCTGGCTTCCAACCTGCTGAGGACCTTCCGCAAACTCTTCAGGAATTTACCTCTTCTCACTAAATTGGGTTGGCTCTCATTAATAAAAGAATGATATAATGGAAAAGGGTTTCTAAAATTATACTGTAACCTAGAATTGCAGGATTCAGCTTTCTCTGCCTGAAGAAAAAAATTCTGAAGCATTAAACTTACTTTATCAAGCATTGCACCTGACACGCTCTCATAAATTTTACATACATTTTAACTTATTTTAATATTATGCAGGCTTGGTTTAAAAATATTCTCATGAAGTAACTAAAATGAAGCCGCTCAGCCATAAATTAGAGCTAAAAAAATACTTGTTCCCCCCCGCCCCATCACTATTTCTTTACTTAAGATCATGTGTTGTATGTAAGTTAAATTTTACCCAGCTGAGATACTTTGTATGTCTTAATAGCACTGCCACAGAAGCAGTGAGCCCTATTTCTGTAGGGTTAAATGTACTCTCTTTGCTTTTTTTAGAGGTATCTTGTCTAAAAGTAGCCATTAGTAACCCTTGCGTGTCGTACCTCAGCTAGGCCCAGGGCTCACGACTAAACATGCGGCCATCTACATTTTTACAGGAGCAGCCGCGCTCGTCGGATGGGCAGAGACAGGGCCAGACGGAGGCTTTGTGGTGATGCCTCTCGCAGCGCAGCACGGTCGCGGCACCCCAAGGATTGCCCTTCGGCCAATATCGTCATCCCGCAGGTACGACATCATTGACAACTAATCACAAAGCTCCGCTTGTGTCCCAATTTCTTAAGCCATTTCAAAGCCACAGCTAAATTACACAAACATTTGCCTATCTAGACATAACAGAACTGTTATGAAATACTGTCAGCTTGTTGCCATTTAGCCTGAACGCACACTGTATGTGTCTGTCGGGCCATACTTGGGCAGCCCCGCAGCATGCAACGTGTCCCAGACACTGGAGTGATTATGTCTGAATACTCCTTATCTGATTTAAAAGCCGACAATGCTACACATCTGTGCTTGCGAGGCTCCGCCGTTACACTGCGACGCCAGTATTTATTTTGCTTCTGCAAGTTAGTTTTCCTTGAGAAGCAGCAGGGGCCTTCTTCAATGAACTGAAAAATGTGTATTGTATGAAGGTCTGTGGAGGGTTTGTACTGTAGTTCAATGGGCAAATGTGAACCCAGGGGATGACATTTCATTTAAACATTTGGTTTACATCTTCTTTACATGCCAAAAATATTAATGTCTCGACTTTAGCAAACTAAATTCAGCACTTTTTTTTTTTTTTTTCCTTAAATGAAGTAATTATAGCCAAAACATTCTGTGGATATTTATTCTTCCTCCTCAAAGGTGGAGTTTCGTACAGGAACATTTGGTTTCAGGGCTGAATTGTCAGTGCCCGCTCACTTGACACTTTCCCGTTAGTTTGTATTGGAAACCACCAGTAGTTTCTTTTCTTGTGTTTATTGTATTACTCTCAGACCTTTGATCAAGACATCTTGGATAACAGCAAAGTCTAGCTTAATGCTTATTTGCTATTTTGGGAAAAAGTGAAGAATATGGTTTCTTTCAAAGGCCCTATGAAGACAGTTAATGTAATTGAGAAGCAGAAGGGCATTTATGGAAGTACATCTGAATGTCTTCTTCACCTATAATTGCATCAGGAATTCTACATTAACATGCAAGTCCTGTCCAAAGGAACAAAAAAAAAAGCTTATTTTTAGGTAGAAGCCCTCAGTGGGCAGTAAATTACCCATAATATCCCCCAAACTAGCAATTAGCCCTGTTTGCTGACTACCTGAATTGTTTCACAGTAGTTCAGCACAGCCTTACCAGTTATCACCATACTTATCATCAGAGATTCAGCATATGAGCCCTGCAGCTTCGCATGCTGCATGCCTAAGGTCAGTCATAATAACAAATACATTTTATTTGCTTCTTTTGGCCCTTCAGAACTGTTTTCTCAGGCTTCAATATGTGAGGATGGCTGATGCTGCCATGCTGCTTGAACGGCAAGAATTTGAAAACAGAAAGCAATTCAGAAGTGTAGGTATACTTTGGTGTTCGTATTTATTCCCGTATTAGCAGAGAGTCCTAAGCATCTGCTCTGAGAGAGTGAGCTTTCTGCCAATCTCTAGGGTTTTCTTTTTAGAAGTTCTGACACTGGAAGGCATGTTTCAACATAGGCCTGTATCCGAGGAGTGGAAAACTGGAAAATATGGAAACAACTACCTACGGAAATTTTTTCCTTAAGGCTGCTAAGCAGTTTTCATATCCCTAAATATGAATGCTTTCCCAAAATAGTAACTCAGCTTTGAAAACAATAGCTGTATTGCCTGCTTTAGCAGTAGAAACAATCACGGGCCTACACATGCACAGAAATACAAGCACACGCATCCTAACAGCATCATTTTCACTGAACAGGTCTTGGTTTTAAAGAAAGAATACCGAGTGAAAATGAGGCAAATAAAGCATTTGAAATAGCACACCGAAATGTTTGGACCCTGAGCATTAGAGGTTTATTTTTAAGCACAGTGCACACCTTTCTGAGTAATGCTTTAATTTACACATCATTTCTTGGGCAAAATCCAGCTGAATTAACATACACCCTATTACCACCACTTAGACCCCATTTCCATTGCTGGTTCTGCATCACGTTGTACTGACAGGACCTGCATTCCTGCCTCTGAGCTGATGGACTAGGTCTGGGTCCATCAAGTAATGAAGATGGAACCAGAATTCAAGCTGAAGAAGAATGGTTGAAGACTGCTTCTCATTTGCAAATGTACTCTTAATAAGCAGAAAATGGGAAGATCGCTTTTGTCTGGCTCTGGCTAAAATGCTTGAGCTTCTTGTTTTATGATCGGGAACATCAGCTCTATGGATAGACAAACTGCCTACTCCGTATATCCAAGAGAGGCTCTCGGAAGAGGAAACCATCTGTTAAAGGATAAGCTATCACTGATTTTTTTTGCTCTTGCAGGGACAGATTAGGTTAAAGCACGCTGCATGGCTACAGGTCGGTAGAAAGAAGCAGCCTTGAGCTGCCCTGCCATTTTATACCTGGTCATGCTGCTGGAAAACAAAGGCAAATGACACAGAGAAGACTGGCAGTGAAAGAATGATTTCCTTCTGAGATAGGGTTTAAGCCAGGACACTGAGGCGAGAGTCATATGACCAACTTTACGACCCTGAGCATCACTCAGAACAGCCCCAAACCTCTACTGTTTCAGTAGCAGGTCCTCGGTAGGGAATCATCTGAGCAAGATGGTTTTTTCACATCAAAGAACAAAGAGTTTTTTGCAGAAGGAAATACTATAGGGGTAGTTAATGCCTTAGTAGGCAGCGACCACAGTGAGCCATGAGCCAGTTGGCCACCTTCAGAAGGCACTCAAGGGGAAAAAGGGAAGACTTGGTGGGGACGGTGCCAGCAGACTCGTTCTTCAACGGAAGAACTTTCCTCCACGCCCCCAACCAAAAAAAAAAAAAAAAAAAAAAAAAGTCTTTGGGTTGGACGTTGTTTCCTCCCTTACTAAACCAGGCCTTCACTAAGAAAAAATACAAATAAGCTGGTCATAAATTAACAGTCAACCCCGTTGTGAGCATGAACGCACATACCTGGCCAAGGCAGGCAAAAGCAGATTGATTAAACAACAAAGTTCACCTTGTTTTCTGAGTTGAAAGCTCATGCTGTTTCTTGGCAGAACAGGCATGTCAGGCCTGTAATAACCACTTGCTTACCTTGCTTCAATCAGTGTTAAAACCAGCACAATATTAACATCTTGGGGAAAATCCATCTGGAAAGTGCTTTCTGGGGGGAAAAAAAATGAAGGGGCGGTAACTGAATACCACACCCAGAGTTTGGTTATTTATTGATTTCACAGTAACTTTAAGGAAGTTCAAATTTCTCCCTCCCCTCACCTGAAAATTTTGTGTTTCAAACATTTTCTGTTAAAATGCAGAGCTGAATTCAGAAAGAAGTGGTGAAGAACAGCAGTTCTTCAGCTGAAGGTAAATCATTTGGTCTGGCAGTGGCAGAGGCTTGTGTTTGCTATTTGGTTTGACTCCAGAGGAGGCTTTTGTGCACATGTCTTACCATGACTACAGATGCCCGGCACAGCAGGGCGGCATTGCCTGGGACAAAGCCAACCCAACAGAGGCATCACGCCTGTAACAACCGAGCGGTCAGAGCATCCCCAAACTGGGAGTCAGAGCAACTGCGCACACTTAGATGTGGGAAAGCTGTTTGTTGCCTTTACGCCTTAGGGGTTTGAGGTTGGAACACAAGAGCTGAACTTTTGAAAAGACTGTGCGAAAAAATGGTTACTTTCTGCTGACATGGTAATGCTAAGATTGACTTTTTTCTTATTCCTCTTGATGTCCTGGTATGAATATACACTTGACGTTATTTTGTGGCACCCCTTCCGCCTGTTGAATCAACTAACGTGATAGCATCAGGGTTCAGAGGACACGTGTGCTTCGCATGAAAAGTTTTATGTAAATCCTGTTGTGGGAAAGTTAATGCAAAGCTAACTGGGTAAATGAGCCAAAGCAAGCCTTTTGTTTATAGTTTGCTCTGATTTTATTTCTTTTTTCTTCTTAAGTGGAACACTGTACTCTAACATTAATAAAGTTTGGTGACTATACTAATGATGTACAGCACACGTGCTCTAAAATCCATCTGCTCTATGTGAATGCCACCCTGTACTGCTGGTTCAGCTTAGAACCTCACTGTGAATGTTCTGGACACTTTTAGCATCTCCGAAGTATTTTTGGAAAGCAAGCAAATGATTCAGGGTCTGGACACTGGATTTTAATATTAGCAAAATATTTATAGCTTACTCTGAAAAACACTTTGTCACCAAGAGCTGGACTACGAAGAGGGCATTTGGCTCTGGATTAATCTCAGATGATGTTTTAGGACCAGGCTAGGCTGTAGGCTTGTGTTCAATGATGCTTAAATGTAATGCCCCGGCCTTCCTACACCCTGGCCTGTCTGGGATCATGCCCTGCCAAATTTCTGTCACCCTGGGCTTCATTAGCATGAGAAAACAGACCCCTTTTGGCTTTGTGTGTCACTGAAAAATAAACCACAGGGGCTGGCTTGCCAGTCATCTCTTTTGGCCGGTGGTATATAGCAGCCTCATATGCTCAACTTTAAAGGGATTTGGACAGGATTTATTTAGGTTTGGGTTTTTTTTATTACGGCTCTTAAGTAGGTACCAGAGTGAAGGTTCCTGTTTACCTTGGTGAACATTTACTCAGGTATCTACTCCTAAAGGACCCAGGAGCATTGGCTGACTAAGCACTCAGTGGAATGAGTATGTATTTTATAATTAAGCCCTTAATTGAAAATTTTGTATTTAAAAAAATAATAATCCTGCAGCTTCCATATGAAATACTACCTGCATTTAGGGGGGCTGGGGATTGCATTCACTTTCTCTTGCTATTCTAATAGCTATTTTACCAGACAGAGATATAATAAGTACAATGCTTGATATGGTGAGTGAAGCTGAAATCTTAAAAATATTTGCAGGAAGAAAAAATCTGAATGAATAACACAGATAACTAGCAGGTAATTTTTCTTAAATGAAGAAACTTTGATTTGTCACATTCATTCAATCAGGGAAAAGAAATAGTGCCACGTAACCAGCATATGTGCACAGCACGCCTCTTGTCTACAGCACAAATACTACGTTTTACCTTTGAATTACCTATGTAGGGAGGAAAAAAATTATCTTCCCTCCACAAATTATTTTGGGAATAATTATGTCTAATGGGAAGAAAAAAAAAAAATCACAGTCTGTTCATAGACAATGTAAATGGAAAGGGATGTGAAATTTGTGAAGGTACTAATTCATTATAAATCATTCCCATTTTTGATCGGCAACAGCCATTGAACACAAATATAATTATATTAAGGGCAGTAAGAGCCCAGACTAGATAGAAAAGCGCAAGACAGTCAAACTTTTGGAAAGACAACTAGAGGGGGTACAGAGCGTGCTGTGATCTATTCAACACTGGTGAAAAGAGCACTGTAAATGTTTATTTACTTTTTGTACTCATTGGCTTCTTAAACAAAAGAACTGATACTATTTAAAAGCCCTGATTGTGTCACGCTGTTCCCCTCCTCTCCTCAAACTGCGGAAGCTGAGCGTCTGTCCCATGCCCTCTGCGTTACTGTCAAACGCATGGGAGGTGGGTCAGCTCTGCAGCCCAAGCGCAGGACGGAAAGAATTAGCATCACATAATGGGACAGAAGTGGAGAACCCTCTGCTGGGTAGGGACCGAGTGCGATGACCACTGAAGCTGGTACAAGCCCCTTCTTTGAATGCCAAGGTTATGGGCAGGGTTTTAGGACAGCAGCATTTGATAAGGCTGAATGTTCCTTTAATTTTTTTCAAGCCACACGTGTATTTTTTAAATTTCTGAATTGCAAGTCAATGAAAATCCATGTTAACATGATTGAGTTCAGTGGAGTAACACTAGGAGAAAAATGGGTTCAGCCGAGATCAAACGCTGTGTGCATTTAAAACTGAGGCTCTGTGAAGGATTTTTAGAATCACCCCAGTTTTATATACCCAAACAAGCTTACTCCTTTGGCTAGAACGAGGAGGTTTTCATCGTCTTTGGAATTCTGGGGTTAACTGTCCTTGTACAAAATTTGGTCAGGGTCAAGTTTTAAGCAGTATTTTGTGCTGCAATAACCACTCATGACAGACAGCCTTTTCATCAGATAAGAAAAAAAATCCTCTTCTTCAGGTCAGTACAAGAAAGGAACATGACAGAGCTATAAATATAGAGCCCAGAGGTGCGAAATCTTGTGCATTAAATGCAGTCATTGGCCACGTTTAAATTTTTTTCCCAAACGTTCCAGATGTTCTCAGACAGAGAAGCAAATATATACATAGGGTGATCTCAGCAACAAAAACAGTTTTTCATTATTAAATGATTCTCTCTGATAATTGCAGTGAAAATTTTTCAGGCAATTTTAAAAACATGTAACTGATTAGAGGGAATTGAACTGGGTAAATCAGCTACATGTGCAACCTCAGGTTTAGAGACAGAAGAAGCTGAAAACTGAGGGAAAAGACCGCCCCATCACATTTCCATTTGCCAGGTGGAGGCCAAAGAGACCCAGCAAGGCGAAATAAAGATTTTTCAGATAACAATTTGAACATTTTAATCTGTGATACTAAAAGGAAAACCCTGGTCACCAAGCAACTAAAGTTAGACATTTAAATTATGCAACTGATTTCCAGAGGTGTGCAAATACACTACGGTACCCAGTAAAGTCAGAGAGAGATGAGGAGCGCTCAGAGCATGGGAGGGAGGGAAAAAGGAAGAAAAAAAAAAATCCCACATGATGGTCTCAGGTGTGTAAGGCTAAGTTTAATCACTGCAGCAGCGATATTTTTAAATCCTGTCTCCAAAGGTGCCTTGGACAAGCTTTGCTGTAAGGGGGGTGGTGGTGGTGGGGTGGTGAGATCTATATGCACACGATGGTTGGGTGAAAAAAATTTAAATGGCTGTCAGAAATTGCGGTCTGGATTTTTTTTTCTTTTCCCAAAAAATTTGAACCCACACTTTGAAATTATAAGAATTTCCTGTTGCCAAAGGTTACCATTGGCTAGAAAGAGTTTTTGAGTCTCTATCTTAAAAGTGGTGTTTAAAACCAGAGATTTTTATAGGATGGTGCTGGCTGTTTGTGTGAATGTAAGTGGCGAGTCTCTCGAGGCTCATCCAGCTCTGGATTAGATGAAGTCATGCCCAGGTCAGTGCAGCCAGAAGGATGGGCCTGATAAGGCAAGAAAGGAATGAATGTGAAATGGGAGGGGAGATACTGGTGACTCACTGCTAATCCTAAGAGTTTGCTTACTCACATTGCCAGAAAAAAAACCAGAGCAGAAGCAGCACAAAATTTTATCCAAAGAAATATTAAACAATAAGCTTCTCCTAGATAAAACGAACTGATTAAAATTAACTTAGTGGTCCCTTTTTTCAACGCAAGAAACAAAATTACTTAGAGATTTTTTTTCCTGAGTGTCGCTTTGGAAAACACGTTCTCAGCTTGGGGAGGGGCAGAGAAGAAAGTCCCTCCATTCTGGAGGGATCCCCACGGCTTTCACTCAGGCATCCGCGGTGCTGGGGTCTGCTGCGAGGCGCCGGCGATCCGCAGTGAGCTCAGAAGCAGTTTTGCAAACAGGCGCAGCCCTGCACAGTGGTCACTCACTACAAACACTGTGCTAAATGAGCTTCCAGTTGGCCAGGTACAACGAAAAAATGGCACTACCACAATTTTAAGATGACAGTGCTATGGCAAACCAGTCATCTCATGCTTGAGTTACTGGCACAAGCAGTAGATTTAGAGTATTATGAAAATGTATGCGTTCTGAAGTGCTGTGAATTATACCAAATAATTCTGAATATCTCTTTTGCTATACTAATGAATCAAAGCAGAGCTTACCACATTATCTGCAATCACCACGGAGAAAATGGATTTCAGTGTACATAGTTTCTGTATAAATAGTGCATCCCCAGCACATTCTTTAATTAAGTAGGGTCTGATTGCATAATAATAACAATAATAGAGAGAGAGAGAGGTGTCCAGCTTGCACACAGGCCAATTAAGGTATCAAGTGCATGAGGCTAAAGCTCTCCTGACTGGGGAAAAGTCAGCAGGGAGGTGTCCGGCTTACCGGCGTACTCGCCTCCCTGCCTTTGCCTCCCGCCAGCCCTTCTGGCAGAAAACCAGCGAGTCTGGAGACCTTCTTCCCTGAATCCTTGCACGGACACAGGTCATGGGGACAGCACAGTCTCCACCGTTTTGCAGGCTCCTGGCAGAAACCGAGGAAGGCGTGCCTGCGGCACGGAGGCACAACTTAGCGGTTTGGGTGAAGCTTCAGCACTTGAGCGATTCGCACTGTGCCTCACAGCTTCGCTGGGTAGGATTTTCACTAGCTGGAGGGACTGGGCCCAACCGCCACCGCGTGCTATAGTTGTACTCGAGAATTCATGGAAAGCAGTAAGCTGGAGGAATGTACTTTATGGGGTGGCTGGATCATACGTTTATGGCCTGAAATAGGACCTGAACCGCTTTGTTGGTGAGAGGCAGAATATGAAGATCATATAGTTCATGCTGGGCAGTGGATATGAAAAGAGAATGTGGGCAACACCTAGGAGAACCCACGGACTCAATAGCTGTCTTGCCATTAATTATGACTAATGGCCTAATACCAGTAATAAACACCTTGAAATTTAATACATTCCACATTCAGCCTGTAGAAACTCCCTTTACAGAGATGGCCCAGAAGGACTAAACGATCTAAAAACTAGGATACTACAATTACGCATTGCTAGCAACACTGGCATAAACGCAGTAGGGAGCAGGTGCTCTGGATCGCTGGAGAGAATAATTTACCATCCAGAAGAAACTTCTGGAAGTTGACAAAATTCATAAACTATTTTTTTTGTACCCTCTGCCCGGGAGAAGAAGGTGGTCAAGACAGCACGGGTACGGCTGGAAGGACTCTTCCGCTTGAGCGTTGCCGCGGCAGAGCTGGCCAGGTGGCTGGAAACGCAACACCTGTGCTGTGATTTCATGGGCACATCCCAGCCTAGACACACGCATACTAATGCACTGCTCAGACGGCCTTTTCGGGAGGATAATTGCATGCACTGCCCTGAGAGCCGGGAATGGGCCACTTCAGGGAATGAGTCTGCTCCTCAAGATACAGCCACTTATTCTCTTCTCAGCACTGCAGAAGGGCAAATGTCCCTGGTTCAGGCCTTGGAAATAATGAGGTAAAATGGACTCGGCGCCATTAAAACCTCCCCAAAGACAGGACTAGATATTAGAATATCTGATTGGAAAAAAAGTGACGAGCAAACACAGCCTGCCTTGAAAGGACCCCTCCTCTCAAAGAGCCACGCTAAAAGCTCCCTGGTCACGGAGGGAGAGCTGGGAATTAAACAGGAAGTGGCCTGCAGAGATGCTAGCAAAAACCAAATAAGCCAAAATGCAGCTAAAGACATTGACCGCGATGAAAAAGGAGGTTCTGCAGGTGGTTTGCAAGGCTGCAGTCAGAGACCACCGTTTTCCTTGTTCTCCAGACAAAAACAGGCAAATGGTAGAAAGACAACTTGCTGTTATCCCCGTTGAAAAGCGGAAAGACAGGCAGACATATGCTTAGGGTGAGTGTGGACTGTCTTAAGATCAAACCCAACCCGCCTGCGGCTGAAAGGAGTTCACTTTTAGTATATATTCACTTGCTGTACTAATGCAGGTCAAGACTATCAGCCTTGTGGCTTGACCGCACGCCACAGAGATAGCCAGGTTCAGGGCAGTTTTCTCTCCAAATACTTCCTAAATTTGGCTGTTTAAAATAGGATTTATGTGCATTGAAGCATCTAACAAAACACCCAGTTCAGAATGTCAGGGTTCATCAACGGGCTTGAAATAAAGCACGTGCTGAAGGACGCGGCTGAACCAAGGCCTGCCTTACCAGGGTTCCAGAAACGCTGTGCTCCCGGGCGCTGCTGGGTAAACAGGCGGCCCTTTATTTTGGAAGCCTAAATATAGATCCGGTGCCCAACTTTAGATAATCAGAATTTTAACCTCTCTACAAAGACCTTGCAAAACACAAGTTATCACTGTGCAACCAGTAGTCGCCTTTTACATGTTACCGTAACTTTACTGAAGGTAGAGTCAAAAGTTTCTTGGTACTTTTGCCACTAACTAAAAAAAAAAAAAAAAAAAATCTTGTGACCCTTTTATATGGAAAAATACAGGGGATGTAGCTCCCATGCCCTGGATACACTTACATTTAGCTTGGTTCACTTCCAAAGGCCATGATCCAACAAGATATTCAAACACCTGTATAACTTAAACACACTTTTAAGTACCACACTGAACTTTGGCGAAAGAAGGGAAAATAAATTCTGTTAAAACACTTTATTTCTTTTAAATCTGATTTTGTGAGAATCCTGAATGCAATGCATCACTGAAAAATATTTCCTTCTGCATGTAGAATATTTTAATATTAAGCCAGATATTTTTATATTTCCACAAATTAAATGCACCATGGCTGAAGGTTTGACAGAAAGTTTAATTTGCACATAAAAAGGTAGAACGATTTCAGTTTTGACAGCATAAGCTTTTGATTTGTTAATAAAGGCAATTCTTTCTCAATTGTGAACATATTCCCCAAATAAGACAATGCGGTTTGTAACAACAACAACAAAAAGTCTTCCTGGTGTGGAGAATAAACTTTTGATCCAAAGTTATTAAAGAAATTCAGATTTTATAAAACTAGAAGAATGAAACTTTCACATTCAAGCTTTAGTAGTAACAGAGCAAGAACCAGAGGAAGATACATGTTCCTGCCACATTCTCTCTAGCTACTGTTATTAACGTAACCTACCTTCAACAACTTTGGATGAAGTTCATTGCTAGAAAGTACCTGCAAAAAGTTGAAGTCATTTTGGGGGTTGGGGGAGTGAAAGCCGTGTGTCTGGGAATGGTTTCGGTCAAAATTTGCACAGATTTTCCTTGCAACGTCCTAAGCAAACTGCAATCTAAGAAAACTAAGATTTCAGATTCTTGCGATGAAACCCAAGCGCCACAAAGTTTGTACACCAAGATATAATGGAGGGAACCAGAGGCTGAGCTTTCAGGCTGACCTCCTCTCTGCCCATGTCAGCGTTCTCCTTTTCTCCTGAGAGCCGCAGAGGAGGAGTGAGTCTGGAGCTACGAAACAGTTTGAGCAGAGCCAGCTTAAGCAGGAAAAAAAAAATAAAATTCTGGATTTCTGATCTCAGATCAAACAAATTATTCAAAACTTTTCCCTGTGTGACAGCCAAAAGCTGCGGCGTGAAAGCAAAGCTGAAAGTACCCAGGCTCCATTTCAGTATATAAAAGGGTAAAGAAGCACCCGCCCGGGGGCCTGCCAAATTCTCAGCTTTTACAGGCTCAGCAAGTACTTTGTCCTGGCATCAAAAGTTGCCTAAAGCTTCTCAACGAGATGAGCAATGGGTCCAAACGGTTTGAGGTACAAAATAGCCAGTTACTACAAGGCCACCACTTCTAGCTCTGAGAGCAGACACTAATCCAGACCACCGATACACGGGCTCCTGGAGAGCACTTGCGCGGGCATGGGCAAAGCAATGAGCAAACTACGTGAATATGCCTGATGGAAAGTATAGCACCTCTCCCGTGCATTACTAGAAAACTCCTCCTGGACATCTGCAGCCATGGCACGAAGCTGTTGACTGTCTGTGTCACTGGAGAGAGCGGTTACTTACAGATGATTGGCAGCAGCATATCCTGCTATAATGCTAACTAAGCCCGTGACACAGCCTGCTATCAATATTTTACTCTATTGCATGTCACGTTTTGCAGTGACGCTAGATACGGTGCTCTGAGGCTTACTGGTTCATAGTCCTTCCATTTAATAACAAAGTCTCTTGATTGTTGTAAACTTCCAAGCTTTTACTGGAGGAAGTCAAGCAGTTCATTACTGAAAGACATTTTTGTTTTCCAAACAGTATCCCCTCATGCTTTTCTTTGCTTGCATCTCACCACAGTTGCCTCCTAATCCAGTGTTGGTGAAACAAGGCTGAAGGTATTTTGATCATGTTTTCACACTTCTGATGTACAGTTGCCTTGTCTCCTTCCACTTTCCTTCTGACTACGCTCTGCTTCACAAATGCAGCCATCTGGCACAACATCTCATTTTTTTGCATCGACACCTGAGTAATCAGAGCCCTTTTTTCCTTTTTTCCTTTTTTTTTTTTTTTAAAAAAAAAATAAAGCAACTGTTTCCAGCTCCAATGCGTAGACTTATAATAGGCAGGCCACATTCCATTAAAGAAAAGCAGCAGAAGTGAGAGGTCACTGGTATTAATGTTAGAAAACATTTACGGTGAGGCGAGAGAAAAAAAAAGCATCTAGCATTCTCAGTGAGATTATCACAAGTCATTTCCAGCACTTTTTTTCCTTCATATCGGTTTACTTACAGCCTCAGGAATGGTTATTTTAAAACTTAACCTTCTTCAGGTTTGTGCAGTAAAGGCGCTAGGCTCGATGGCCCTGGCAGAAAGACCTACGGGGCACCAGGGACAGCACGTGGGATGTAGCAGTATCACACGCCAGAGCAAATCCAGCTTGGTGTGGCAGGAGCGGCATTTAAAGAGCGCTCATTTCATCTGGATCCTATTGTTGACAATGAAAATAATTTGTGTCACGGACAGTTTAGTGGTGCAGCCACCTCTGGGAGTGGGAATGAACTCGATAGTTTAATTCTCTGTCTTTACGACAATCGTCTGCAATCCCACTAACTCCAAGGGGTTCACGCTGGGAAGGGATTTCCCTTTCACAGGGTTCAGTGCATTGGTCACATCTGAACACAGTTCTTTAAGATCACAACTCACAATACTGTTAAGTCAAGCATCAATCAAGCCCTGCCTTTTTTTCTTTTTTTTTTTTTTTTTTTTAATTGGGAAATGAAGCATTTCCATATAATGTGTGTATGAAATATACTTATAAAACCGTTGATGGCAAAGCTGTGGCCCCAAAAATTCGGAAGAGTCTAACCGTGCATTGCTGTAAGGCCAAAGTTGCATCCCGAGAGTTTTTTTCCAGGCCTTGTCTCAAAGGACATCTTTCAGCCTTACTCTCTTTTGCTAACACTCACCTTTCCCATGCTAGAAATAAATTTGACAATGCTAACTTGATCTCCACCTGGCTGCCATCTCCTCCACACATCTGATCCTACCCCTGAACTCTATCCCTCTTGAAATAAAAGATGGCCACCACCCCACGGACCAAGTGACCTGGAAACACTGCACAGAGATATATGAGCAATGGAGCAACTGTGCCAAAGGAAACTCACAAATCACATACTCCGGGCAATGGGACAACTGGCAGAAAGACAAAATAAAACGACTGCCTCTCTACCTTTCACAGACTCCCTCAGCCGACACCACTGCAGTCTGCTGCCGAAGCACATCTGCATCAGCTAAACCTGCTGTTTCTCTAACGAACCTTTTGCTGCAGTCCTTCAAAGGAGGAGGAATTGGGGCAGCCAAGGTCAGGATGATGCTGCGAGCCAGGAGAACCATTTCCTGCCAGCTCAACAAAGACCCAAGGACAGAGGGGCAGAAGCAGACATGGGGGATAAGGGATAGATTTCAAGTGGCTGCCCTGCATGTGCCCTACCTGGCCAGTCCCTTCGAGTAGAGCGGCATGTTTGGACAGGAAGCAATCACTGCAGCACCTGAAATAAAGACACAAATTCTCAGGCACAACAGCCGATGCCCCATCATTCAAGTTGTCACAAACCACAGGTGTCAACAGTATGATTTTTGCCATCAATATCAATTTGGAAAGTGCCATTGATAATGTGCCAGTACAGTTCAATAATGTTTGAGTCTACAGACTGAACCTGCACTGAAATCTTTGCTTTTTTTCTCCATTTGTTCTAAACAGACTTTTCCAACAGACTCCATCTCTAAGTGCGGGCTAGGCAAGCATGCTGGGCATCTGTGCCGCATCAGCTCAGTGTCTCTGCTTTGGTGGGTTGACAAAGAAGGTTTTGTGATGCTACGAGCAGCTTCCTCCCTGTGTGAGCGCTCAGCAGGGGCCACAGTGTTCTTTTTGGATGGATTTACATCTCTTGGAGATGCCAAAGGGGAGGGAAGACGTTTGACATAGAAAACTCAATCTAGACCCCTCCAGGACCTGAATGCAGACTCAGAACCGAGCTAGGACAATCCGGACTTGGTTTTGTGAGAAATACCTGTTTTTCAAGATGCAACCGTCTGCAAGTTTCCCTTCTTCACTTTCAACCTGAGAAGAGAGATGGAGCAGTTAATGGGGGAAGAGAAAGGCCATGAAAATTACAAGCTGTGCAAAAAGTTTCTTTGCAAATAACAGTTTAACACCACTAAGAAGTTAGGTTAAAATGGTTTCAAAGTCTAAAATTAGTTACATTTAAACTAACAGCATATGCTTTTATTGTCTCTGATCTAAAATATAATCCCAGGAGGCTGTGAAAAGCATGCAAATTACGGAAAGCTAATTTGCTCCAACAGCGACACCTCCCATGTAGTTGGGAGGTCTATTAGACCTAGTGTACTCTCCATTATTTGCATATTAATAGCACCTGCTGAAATACTTTGGGATTTACTTTTCCTGCCAGCAGAGGGACAAAAAAAAAAAAAACAAACCAAACAAAAAAAATAATATAAAATTCTTTTCCTACAGATTTGATGAACAATAAACTATTTAGACAGTGCTCAGAATGCCAAATCAGTGAGAGGCAGCGGGGTAGGATTGCAGATGCCATCTGTGATTTTCAGAGAAACTGGACTGCAAGTTCGCTTAAAAAAAAAAAAAAAAAAAAAAAAAATCCCAAACCAAAAAACCCAAACAACAAAAAAGCCCTCTCTGGAAAGTGCTTGGCAATTTGAAATCGCTCGCTTGGCTCAAGTCTGAAGAATGGAAAAGTTTAACTAAAGAAATCCAGACACAGCAGCAAGAAAAAAAGAAAAACACAACAAACCCCCCCTATACATCCACAACCACCAAAAGCAGAACCTCCCAAAGTGGACCTTGATTAAAAATCTACAAAACCCCAGGCTTTGATATTAGCCAGGCCTGCAAGGCCTAGTTCCCTGCACATAAAACAAAAAATAAATTAAAACCAGCTACAGCCCGAGATTTACTTAACAAGCCAACTTCCAATCTCTGCTTATGACCACTGCTTCCCCCTCTGGCCCCCTGACTATTAAAAAAAAGGCTCCTTGTATATTCCTATAGCTCATCTTCTTCAGGGTAAGGGCGAAAGCAGTTCCTTTCCATGGTAGCAAATGGAAAAAGCTCACTTTTCAGTGCAAAGCTGAGCCAGAGCCCGCAGGCTGGATGTATAACACGTGCCTGTCTCTGCAAAGCGGATTCAGGAACCTGACCAGGGAGGCCGGGATATTCCCAGTACCTCTTTTTCCAAACAGGCAATTGGTATTCCTAAAGAAGCACCAGCCATGTACTCATATTCGCTTCAAGTGTTACAAGGGGCCTATATTTCTCCCCGCTTTTTAAAACCACTGCTTTAATTCTGATTAGGCACCCTTTTTAAAATAGGCACTGAAAGGCCCACTAGAGTTATTTACTGCTGGTGTGCTGAATTTCTGTAGCATTTTAACTACCTTCATATTCCCAAACGAAGAAGGCAATTGACTTTAAGTTAAAATGACTAAATTGTTCTCCACCTATTAAAAAAAGTAGTGAAAGAGCGTTTCACGCAGGACAATGAAGCATGGAAAAGTGACGTTTTGAGCAGCCTGGCCAGTGCTTTGCTGGGAGGGTGAATCGAGAGTCTGCCCTGAGCAACGGCGGCCTTCAGCCACCGTCCCGGCAAAACCCTGCGGCCACCTTCCCCTGCAGCAGCAGAGCCTCCGACTCCATCCCTTTGCATTGTGTGACTCCCATGTGAGAGGCAGCAGAGAGAAGAAGGGACTGTTATTGGGCAATATATTATTATTGGCCTCTTCTCTCAGAGCTCAATATGTCTTGTGGCTCTGCACAGCCAAAGGAGACTATGAAAAACTTGCTCAGTGTCAATTATAATTACTGAAGGAGGCAATCAAACATTACAGCAATGGGGACCCCTGAAATGCTATAGACAGGCAACTCCCACCATGGCTGTCAACAAATGCTAATTCTCATCAATGTATATGTAACTCTTAAATGCTGCAACAGTGGTAGCTATTAGTATTAGCTGGTAGCTAATTAGTAATAAGTAGTAGAACTAGTTAAAGCTGCAGGATGACAAGCAGATGCAGATGGGAGGACTCAGTTCTGAGCTTATGATCACTGTTGGTGATAATTTTCAGCATATTTTTGCATAGTCAAGAACCCCTAAATAGCTGGAAGGGAAAGGGGTTACCAGAAGGGTTCCTGGGAGGCTTCAGTGGTTCAGGGCATTGAGCAGCAGCAAAGGTAACTCTTTATGTTTAAGATGCTACCTCAAAACTGTTAAGGACTGAGATAGATTCAGTGCCCTATAAAAATGCGTTTGCACTCCATTTCTAGAAGAAGAGGGCAGGATTCATCTCCTCTGACTTTTCCATGTCTGGCAATCAGGTACGTGCTCTGGGCTGCTCACGGATGCTGCGCTTCAGGGATGGCGAGAGCAGGCACGGCACCTCAGGAGGGGAAGCGTCTCCATCAACACAGAGGAAGGCCAGCCCCAACAAGCAGGACTCGGTAACCCAAAGCATCTGCCTCAGCACAGCCTTTCCTGCTGGCACGCTGCGTTTCAGAGAGGCGAAGGCATAAAGAAGGGTTCAGAGGGACCTGTCCTCTTGCAGTCAGGACCACATCCTGCCCTGGGGTAGAGCATGGCAGGGAGATACAGACTGTTACTGCCTGCCACGTACATGGCTAAAAACTTCCCATGCTGCCACATAGCACCGCCGCAGCCTTTTTGTAAAGTGTTCTTCCAGTCACCAAGAGCCATGTATTTGTAATGACAGCAATAAAAATAATAATAAAAAAACCCACCCTGAAAAGCAAAACCCAGACCATTACCTATTATAACAAATTGAATTGGATGCTCCTTACCTGAAATTTCATGAGCAATTAGCAAACAGAATTATCCACAAATGCATGTATGCCCTATTATCCTTGTAGTGATTTCAGCAGCCACGTTACTAGCTTGCAGTTTGCCATCCAGCAGTTCTAGCAGCCTCCAAACCACAGCTTTTTCTTCTTTCTTTTTTTTAACATGAAGTTCATGGCAGCCAGTGTTTTACCACCTGCACACTGGGGGAGAAAAAAAGCAAGGGGGCGAGGATCAATATATACAGTATGTTTATATTCAGCGAGAGCATGTTGCAGAGTGGGGAGCTGTGATGTGTGCGTTTGCATTGTCTGTGAAAGGATCCTTAGTGGCTCTGCAGCTGGAAAAATAATGGAAGACCAGGGGACTGTCTTCAGTGACAAACTTTCATCTGGTAAGTTACAATTATATCGTAGGAAATGATACCTTAGACCGCAACTAATTTGTGAATCCCAGGAAAGGCAGATCACTGATTCTTCATCAGGGCTGCAGAACCTGATCTATAAAAATCTGGACCTCAGCAGGAGGTTGTGTGTAAGTGTGATTTGCATTTCAATTCTTAGTCCACCACAATGTTTAAATCTTCCCACAGCACTATCACAATGGAAATTTTTGTTCTCAGTGTGCTCAAAATACATATTAAAAAATAAAAAATCCTGGTACAATGGAAATCAGTTGTTAATGGGAAAGAATGCGGCATTTATGCTCAAATTGTTTCAAAAAACACCATTACATCAGAGTCTTTCATCATTTTATGGGGGATCGAGTCCCCCGACACCATCTTTGGGGACTTCATGTGGTGCTTGTCACTATCGTTCCACTTCCACAAACACCACAGCCCTTTCAATTTTTATCTGCCCAGAACCCAGAATATGTTACATTATTTAGTTTTCATACGAAGCTTTTCTGTATGAAGAATTCACAACAAATAAAAGCCATTTCCCTGAAAAAACGAGCTTGTGAGTGACGGTTACAGCAATTTCGGGCAGGCCCCCTTAAAGGAGATGGCAGCAGCAATGCCATCCTTCCTGCTGACTGATGGCACAGGTCCAACTGATCCTACATAGAGCAGCCACCAGCACCGGCAATGATGGCATGACACTCACGTATTTCCCAAAAAAACTTTGTGGGTCAGACTATGAACCCTATATTCGGGCTGGAGGTGAGTTATTCACAGTTACAGGAGGGCTTCCCAGTGCTGCCACCGATTCAGGGAGACAAATTCGCAGAGAGGGGTAAAAAAAAAAATCTACTCCTAACTCCTTTAGCCAAGGAAATGTTCCACATCAAATGCTCACAGCCTCTTAACCCAGCATCAACAAAGACAGGTCTTCATGCCCTTCCTGTGTGTTTGTGAAGGCAACTGAGCCAAACTCTTTGCGAGGAAGCCAGTGTGCAGAGCTGTCCACAGGCCATAGAAGATGATTATTGATGTACTGGCAGAGCTCAGATGCATCTCCTCGCTGCATATAGAGCCAGGTTTTGTCCTGAAGAGCTTCATGTGACTATGAATTCAAATCTACATTTATTTTGGCCATTTGATATGTGTTTTCCTATGTGTAGAATTTTATTGCTACTTACTCAGATATGGCAAAACTCAGCAACCCTTTCCAGGGACACGTTCTCCAGCTGATTGAATTTCCAGGCTCCAAACCTCAAAGCCCAAGTAAAGGGTGCAGGAGTTTGTCTACCAGCAATAGGAGAACATCAAACATATCCCAAATGTGCTTCCAAGTTTCTTTCTGCTTTTGCTGTTACTGGAGTTGAGAGGAGCTTTCTATTGACTTCAGCAGGTACAGGCTTAATGAAGGACAGTTTTTTCTACCCATCTCACAAAGGCACTCCCATTCCCTCACTCTAATTTGCCATGTTGGGACCCCACGATTTGTTTTATTGCATAGTGATACATGCTGGCATTTGCAAGATTGCAGCACTTTCACTGTGAACTTTCATACAAGCTGCTCCCCTATGACAAATGGAAAGCAAATCTCCACACTGAAGGTTACAGCTCTTCTTGAAATGCACTCAGTGAAGTGTGTTGTTCCACAACAAAGAAGCCGAGCTTTGGACAAGTTACTCCCATATTTGAGTACCTGTATTCAGAGACATTTGGGGGGGGGGGGGGGGGGGGGAGGGGCTCATTCTGCAACATCACAGGACACTGAGTCTCTCTGAGGTTTCTGACCTGGGACATCCCAAACTTGCTTTCGCTCCACTGAGCATTTGAAAGTCCAATCAGAATATTTCAGACTGAAAAAGAGGTCTGGTCCTGAACTTCCTGCTAAAAATAAATAAATAAAAATCCTCATACAAATGCAGGATAAATAATTTTCCTTTCGTTAAGGACATTTCCTTGTTAAGAGCACAGAAAGCAGTCAGAAGTATAGAGCTTACCAACTGCTCTTCAGCTTAACATCTCTGGCATTCAAAACATACAACTTCTGTGTTTGTACTACATTTCCCTAACAGCTTACATCGAGGCCAAACAGACAGCATTCTGCAAAGGTCTTCTAAAATAAGCTTATTTAAAAGAGCAAGGTCAATGCCCAACATATGTCAGATTCTGTGAGTAGAAATCAAAGAGTAAGGAGCAAATGGAATATGTCAGAACTCAGTGGTTTTCCATGCCAGGCTCTTTTACCAAGTTCACTTTGCTGCTGCCAAAAACAGTAACAATCCCATCGTATAGATTTCAGCTTTGGAAAAGTGTTTAAAAAAAACCCCAGTGTCTGTACATAGGCTACTTAGCTCAATAAATAAAACTAACACATAGATAAATGTGTTTATCTGGACATGCTATTTATTGTCTCTATAACTGTATTTTTCTTTTAATGGGACACATGCTGATTCCATGCTTCAGCCCTAGGCTCTATTAAAATCAGATTAAAAGCATTAGCAATGTAGTTAATTCCATTTATAATACGCCCATCATGAGAAAAAAGAACATTAAAATAGAAAAATATATATAAATGGGATTTAAGAATTTTTAAAAACACATTCTGCTCCATTTTGAGCTTTACAAAAAAGGGCATTTTTTTAAATAAAAAAGGAAAACTTTTTCCTCTGTTCAGATAAAGTAACTCTGCCTGGTCTTTTAAACCATATCTTGCAGAATGATATTTGTGATTTCAATTAAAGTATGCTATTGTCACTTTAGCCTCCCTCTTTGGTATTTTAAATTGATCCTAATGGCTTTGCCTTAAGTGATTTGCGTCCCATAGTGAATCCCTGTCACTTACAGCACCTCCCACTATTGCCCTCCCGAATAATCACTACCAGATAATCACTTCTTCCCCCTTCTCCCAACATTATTGCTCGCTTCCCCTCTGACTCTGCATGCTGGTACAGTCTGCAAAGTATTTGCTCTTTAACATCTTTAACATATGGCTTGTTGCTCTGGCACTCAACAGTCAGGGATTTAAAAGAAGGATAAAAGCTGCATGAAAAAAGGCCGAACCGATGGCTCTACAGGTAGGCATGCACCTCTCCATTGCCTATTTTCCAGGCTGCAAACCAGCGAGCGAGTAAAGGAAGAGCAAGAGAGAAAGAGTGGGTTGTGACTAAAATCCCTCTGGGACCATACTCACAGTCTAGGGCCCGGCAGGTGCTTATGCAGCCCAGGTCCACCTGCTGCTTTCTAACAGAGCCCTGCGAGATGGAGACCGCCTGAGGTGAACCTGTTGAGGAACGAAAAATTTTCATTGGAGACTTTCCACCGAAAAGATGCCATTGGCAGAGCCCCTAAAAGGCTTTGGTCGAAAGCTAACACCAGAGCTGCCCCCTGCCCCCCCGTCTCGTCCTACCGCATTGCACCCCTCACGCACCCTGGTATGCACACGAGGATGCGCGGGGAACCACGAGCTTCCTCCTGCTGAGAGGGGGATCCTTTCTCCTTTGCCTTTCATGGATCTCATTATTAATTGAAGAATCATTTAGTTTGCATAACTGTACTCTGCCATACATAATTCCAACCTTTCTCTTTCAATTGGTTTACAAAACTAAATAGTCTTTCGTTTTTGTGACTCCATCGATCAAAGCTTCTAGATGGACAGTCAGTGTGATGTGAAGGAAAAAACAAACTAATAACATTAGAAAGCATCTCTTTATGTACATTTATGAGATCTACCACCAGGTGACTCCATTCTAAAATATCTGTATTTTCATAAAACAAAATGCTTTCCTTCCCACATCCAGAACATCACCATAATGCCCCCCTCCATAAGATTTAGCACTCTTAAAAAAATAGTGTTAAATAAATAGCACTCTTACTTAAGAAATGAACTATTTCTGTTCGAATAGCACATGAAATTGTATTAGAGAGATTCAGGGATTTCCAGAACAGCCCGATCTCTTCCTGTCTAATCAGACCTGATTAATTCAAATCAAACTGCGAACCTCAGTTTTATTTTGCTTTAAAAACTCAAGATCAACAACAAATCAGCAGTATGTAGATATCACAGAGGCAGTTAACACGGAAAGCCTACAGACACGGACTCTCATGGAGTCAAATGGATATGATTAAACATTTGGAATAATTTATTAATGTTTTATATATTCAAATATATACAGAGCAGGTAGGACTAGTTAGAGGGGTGCCCTTCACAGGGGACTTTATTATATTTATGCCTAAGAACAGAAGATCCTGCTCAGGTGTCAAAGGGTGTTTCTTTAAAATAGAAAAATTACTAACAAATAATAGGGTTATGTGGGAGGGTTTGTAACATAGAACTGCACTAAACCATGCAATGATCTACACAGATAAAGTGCTCGTGCAATACTGAGCACAGCAGAATAAATAAAATAAGATAAAAGAAAACAATCTCGCAAATGCAAGATTGCAAATGCAAAATAGGTAGCCATGCAAGAAGTATTTCAGAGATTTACTGAGCCATTATTTCTGTGGAATGCATACTCAGGGAGGTTCTCAGACCTGACCAGTTTAATCCACATCAGACCAGGGAGACACAGGGTCAGGAGGCTGAATGTGGATTTGGGCACTTGGCACAGCTGTTTTCCTTAGGTGCAATATACTTGTCACTAGTGGTGGCACTTTGCATTTGCTGTATGGCAGCATATGTGCTTGCCACATTTGGGACCCATTATATCTTTTTACCCTCCAGCCACTTCCCTTCCCTTCTTGTTAGCTGCATGTCCATATATTCTTCCATACTCTTTCGCTACATTGCAATGCCAGCTCTTTGCCCCCTCTGCTTGCTCTGCTGACTCCACATACCGCCTGTACTCTTTACAAGCTTCCCATATTACAACCATCTGTAAATGGGGACAGACAGAATTTTTATATATATTACCAAATTTTTTTATATATATATATGCCCATGTGTATATATATATACACACACACACACACACAGAGACAGACATGTCCTATACAAAATCTTATCTATTCCATCACTGAAATACTCACCTATTCAGAAATATTTTTGCTACCAGGGAGAGCACACACAGGCAAAGAAGAGTTGAAGAATAGCCGAGGAAATCTTTCAAAGCAGAGCGTAAACCCAAACTAGAAGCTAAGGTGAAAAAAGGGAGGGGATGGACTACATGCTCACATTTCAGCCTCTGCAATTAAAACCATAGTTACTGCAGTAGCACAGACCAATTAGTATATGTTGATATATTGGCTTGCAGATAAAAGAGTATCTGACTGCATGTCCAAAAGAGGTAGTTAAATGTTTCCGCTTGCTTTGTACACACAGTTGCACAGACAGGACTGACTGCAGGACTCATTTTTGCTCAGTGTTGGGTCATTGCATACGACAACAACAGTTAAGAAGAAATTTCGTTGATGTCTCATTTTGAGGGGCTGTATTGCCAGCCTCCTAGCTCCAAATACACAATGTTTCCTACCAGGATGCTGGGACACTGGTGCAGAGGAAAAAAGTCTCTGGTCTGGTGAAATGAGCTTGCCCAGGCAAGTTCCCAGCTAAGCAGTGCCAGAGCCCAGCAGAGGCTTTCTCAGGCTCCCTGGAGGTGTGGGTGTGCAGCCAATAAAGGAACGTGAGCTTCAGATAAAAGAGCTTTGCACTCTTTTAAAGAACATTAAAAATGTAGCAGCCTCTGATTCACGTTTTCACAACTATAACTATGTCCTTGATGACCGGTATTTAGATAAGGCCAGATCTCCTTGTCCCCCTCGAAACCAGAACAACCCAGGATTAGGGAGCTTCATGCCTGGATGCACAGATGTGAGCCAGTCCGGTGGAGAGGCCACCTGGGAAATGAAGATCCATGTTCAGCTTTTTCTTTCCACAAATACGAGCAAGTTTAAAATAAAAATTTCAGTTCATAATAAACCTCCAAACTCTAATTAAACAGGATTTAAAAAAAAAAAAAAAAAAAACACCACCAAAACTACTCAGCTTTGGTCTGCTTCTGTTTTCATTAAATTTATCTTTAAGTATTTTCTAAAATCTCATCCCAAGGAAGCAATCACAAAAAACCATTAGGGTTATTTTTATACAATGGTGAGGACACTGAATTACTTTCCTGATGACGCTCCTGTCTAGGTAAGCGACATCGCTAAACCTTGATCTGCACGTCCCACCTATATGCCAGGCCTGCTGTTTTTAGATGCTACTCAAAGGCAGCTGTTGGGAAAATGATGTTACAGCCACGGCCTACGTGGGCTGGCATCTCAGGGAGTGTCGCTTCTCTCGGCAGCTGCTCTCAGCAGCTATAAACCCTCACTTGACAATTGCCTCGTTCAGCAACAGGTCAGGCCAGCAAAATCCCTCGCTTACTTTCAGGCTCCCTAAGTAACAGTGACGGAGTGCGAATCGCCTCTGGCTTTCTCTGCAGCCCCCATTACATTAATGAACGGCACTACATAAAAAATTGCTGCCGACAACTAAATCCTTCCGTAAGTCATGATGCTTTCGGACATGTCTCTCCACTCTCCCACCCTCCCTTACACAGACACAGGCAGAAGGCTTAGGAAGAAGTCCAAACAATCAGGGAAATTTTGGTCTTCTCTTTGAGGTGACCATTTGTGAATCAGCACAGGAAATTAGTTTGCTCACTTTTGGATGAACAGTTTTGGAGCAGTTGACTGGAGAGAGAGAGAGACCATCCACAGATCAACAAGAGACAGGTTTTTTCATTGGCACCTGTTGCTGCAGAGGGGGAGGTCACCTTACCCTCTAATAAAAGTGACATGAAGGAAAATTCACAGCTGTGGCAGGAGAGGTGAGAGACTGGAAAATGCCTAGCTGTTTTAATGTAAATAGTTACAATATGCACATACATTTCATGCCATCTCAGTGCCCTTATGAATGTCCGGAATGTTAAGCAGGTAGGAGGCCCCTCTAAGCACTGAGATGTTCATACCTTACACCAGCTCTCCCAAAGTACAGCCCGTGAGCATGAGAAGCTTTTGTAAGCAACTGTGTGATGGCCCTTTTACTTGTGGTCATCCTTGCAGAGCAGCCATTGTCACCGTTACAGTGGTGACAAGGTACCCGGCGGCTGTGCAGGTCCCACTCGAGTGGGAATTAGGTGAGGACACTGAGCTCTCCTCTCTGTGCTTTGCACATGTGAAGCACACATTGTGTTCCACCTTCCAAACAGAAAGCTGCTGCGTTTCAGGTGAATTTTGTTCAGTAGCCCCCCAAGCCGTGTCATTAAGTAGCCCTTCAGGAACAAAACTTTGAAAACTCCTTGTTGCCGAGGCTGGTACTAAAGCTACAACCTGTAATCTGGGTCGAGGTTTTATCAGCCATCAAGATCAGAAGGGAAAAAGCACTTGTAGTATGTGAATGGCCAACTCAACTGCTCAGAGAAAGGAGTTGATTCAGGCTGCCAATGTTGGCTCTTACACAGATAATAAACTAGACTGGCCTTTCTCCTGACATCACACTTCAATCAAAAACTTTCTCGCAAAATGTCACTTTCAAAGTTGCAGCTTTAAAAAAAAAAATGTCTTTATAAAAAATTCATGGCCACAATGATCTGATAATGCAGCTTTCTGATACTAGCAGATGTTTTGTCTAACATGTTCCCTGAAGCTGTACTCTGTGCCTTCATATCTTTCATTTCCAGTTGCTATCTGCTGACTGTGGGATGTCATGTACGTACCCTATAGCGATGCGCAGCAATTCGCATCTAACACCGCCGTGCGTAATGAGCTTCACAAGATGCTTGTCGCAATAACTCCGCACTTCCCCAACCATATGGAACACAACACTCCAAAGCCCACAGACACTTTTTTTTATTACAGTTCAGATCCTTAAAACATAATCTGTGTGATGTCTAGTGAATGTACGTGAAGAGCTGCTGAAAACAAAGTTAACACTTGTTCACATCATCTGTTACAAATGTCCAATTTGGGACAATAAATTTCCTCGGAACCTGTTCTTTTGCTGACTCGTTGCTTTATCTTTTTTCTCTTTCTCTCACGTCGTTTTTTTTATGAACTATGCATATGTATTAAATGGGATTTGTTGTCCCTAGATACCAATTTGCATAAAGTGCAAGCCATCATTGGTTGGAGAGAAGCAAATTACTTCTCCAGCAAGATCACACTTCTTTTTTTTCTTTTTCCTTTTTTTTTTTTTTTTTTTTAATTTTAACAAACCACAGGCAGAGGCTGTTAACAGCACTTAGCCAGATATGCAAAGTATCACTTTTCTCAAAAGCAGCTTGATCAATGAGGAAAAAAAAAAAAAAAGAAGAAAGGGAAGGTATTATTCAGTTAAGTACAATGCAGAAATGACCCAAGACTGAAGCAGCTAACCCAGCCATTCACCTGTAACTTGAGCTGCCTGATTCCCAGCAAAATACAATTTGAGTATGTCTCCGCACTCAGGACACAAAGCAAAACACCTCGGCTGAGCAGAACCTCCAGAATCACCATCCCCTTTTCCAAGTCTCCTTAGTGCATTTCCAGAAGTCCCAAGCGTGCTTGTTACTTTTGCACGTTGCTCAGCTCCCTCGCCTTGCTTGCTCATTCACATCCCCGCACATTTACTCACGCTGGGCACCTTCTGAGGGACTGTGTAAATATTGGCTTGAAATATCTTTACAAGTGCAGGGAGGCTTTCCTCTGCCCTCCGCTAATTTTACTGGCTCCCTGGCACCAGAGGTGCTCCGCAGGATGGCAGCTGCCATCCTAGCAGGCTTTGGACAATTACAATCTCCCTTTTTTCCTTACGCTCCTCATTGTGCACACCTGTGACACGTTGGCAAGAGCCTTGACTCTAACAACGTGAGACACTCCCAGGTTCAGAGCTAGCCCTGTATGAGCCCTCTACTTTTGGGGAGGAGGAGAAACAGAGGAGGGAAAAGCTACAGTGAGGGGATTTTACAAATACGGATGATGTACAAACTCACCAGCCCACTACTAAAAGGATTTGCAAGCCACGAGCCAGGCTCAGTTAAAAAGTGTGGGATGTTAAATTCACTAAAGGGAACAAATTAGCAAGGATACTGAGCTGCAAAGTTTCCCACTAGGTCTGAACTTCCCAAGAATTTAGTGCTGGGACATTGCTTGGGGTGTGGGGGGAAAGGGGTCCTCTCTAAACATAATCTTTTATTCTGTTGAGCTCTCTCAAAATGACTGCAGGATCTCTCTCTCTCACTAAATGTTCACTCGGAATTGAATCCCAAATCCATCAATATCATGTGCTTGGGTTATTTTACCTCTGAATTTAATGGACAGATGATACTCTCTTAAGAATGGTTCCTGAGATCATAGAGAACATTAGTAATTGATTGCAGACATAGGACAACTAATCTGGGCAACAGTGATGACTAGATGCTGAGGTGACTTTCAGGGAGTTGTGGGTGTCAAAAGAACAAGCTAGGACCCAGGGTGTGTAAATTCTCAAGAGATAGTCTGTATTTCCTTGTTACCTTTAGCATCTAGCCAAAGATACAGAAATACCCACAGATTTTATGCTGTGTGATGATTTGAAGGTGGAAAAAATAGTTTCCGTCTGCAGAAATATTGGCAACTTGTTGCCGCTTTTGCAGGAAGGCAAAAAGCCCACAACTTCACACATCTCTGTTATTAACGTATGCTGCTTTGTTTCCGTATTTATATTTCTCACATTTAAAAGGAATAAAATAGAATTTAAAAGAAGATCCTCATTCCCAAATGATCACAAAAGCACAAAGAAGTCATGCAAAGATTATGAGAAAAACTCACAAGAGGGAATTAAGTGCCAGCTTTGAAAGTGGGGCTTTTTTGTAACCAAGGGCACTGTTGCTGTTAACCAACAGAATCACTGTGGGACAAGGTGAAACCATGTTCAGGACACTTACCCTCAGACGGAGAGAAGCACATGGATCTTGCCTCTCTAAACTTGCTGTCTTAAAAGGCAAGAAGGATCAATGACTTTCTCTCTTTGGCTTCTCTCGCTTGAAAACCCTGGCATGCTCAGTTCAAAAAGGCAGTGTCTAGGTGCCTCTGCACAGGTGCATCTGCAGCCTCATTCCTCTGGAGACAGACACAGCCAAAGAAATCTATCGCTAAAGCTTAGCCGAACGCAGCATATGAGACCCAACTGTACAGTAGGCACTAGATAACGTGCAATCATGGCCTCCTACTGCAGCAAATTCTACATAAACCCAGGCCTTTGAAAGAGAAGTAGTAAAAAAAAAAATGAGGTTTTCTCATTCCTTATCTGTACCTACTCCATTTTACCTAAGGCTGGCTATTAGCTCAGCTGGTGATGTCACTTACTTCACTGGAACATGTTATCATGAAAGATTTCTCACAGGATTTTCTATATTTTGTCAGCTTTGCACTTTGTGCAATGTTGTATTTCATTCCAATAGATAAAGGGTTAAGTAATTCACGTTTTACCCATATAGACTAAGTTATACTCCCTGTGGGTTGCTGGCTTCCTATTGGCTAGAACGATGACCTTGGAAACAGACAAAAATGATGCATTGTTGCAATAAATATTATAGCTTGCACCTGTTTCTAATTAAGTCTGCCAAACAATTTCAGAGATACTGAAAAGAGAAATGTGTTGGCTTCAAATCGGGTGTTCTTTGCTGTTTGATCTGGATTATTCAGCCCCTGACATGACCTCGTCTTCTTGGTTCTTATTTTTCTTTTTCTTTTTGGACTTGTAGAAAGCACTAGACAGAAAGAAGTCTTCTCAAAGAGGAACATCTCTGCCTAAAATCAGTTGTAAATAAAACCTGAAAATGGATGGATTTACACCAAGGCTCAAAGTAGTTTATGGCAGGATCAGAAATCTCCAGTATGGCTCTTAGGTTTTGAAGGTCTGTTGTGGTCTTCTCCTTCACCTCCTCCTTCTCCTTCTCCTCTCTTCCCTCTTTTGAACTTCGGAATGTAAAACAATCTCTAGCTATTAGCAATCAGGATCAGGCTGACTGGGAAGCTGGAGGTTTTTGCAACTGGACTTCAACACTTCGGGGAAATAGTTCCGGAAGGATTTTCCTGCTAACACTCACCAAAGAAATGTAAACGAAGCAGTGGTCACCTTGTTATTTCAGACTTAACGATACCTTGGGAAGATTCTGGTAGTTGTTGCCTATCAGAGCAATTGCTTCGGGGCATGTATAGGTTCAGGAAGAGAACACTGAAGGCTTCACAGACAGGTCGTGGTTTGCAGTTCAGCATCACGCTTCTCACTGACTATATAGATTCTCAAGTTGATCTCCCACTGAAAGTGCTTCTTGGTGAAATAAGTGTTTCGTTTCTTGCATATCTACCTACCCAAGCTGTGCACAGTTTGCATAGATTTAACACTTGCTCTGTGAGCTAGATCACAGATCACACATCATGGACAAATACAAATATGTGTGGCTGATGTTGATGATGTTTTCCTTAACATAAGAAATAAAGAAATAAGGAATTACTATTATCTCAATTTTCTAAATGGGGCCCGGTAGCCACAGCTCAGCCAACACTTTTGGCTGCCAATGACAGAAGCAGGCCAGTCCCTTTGGTCCCTATGGAGTCCCTTTTCTCACGCTGGGATTAGCATTTGTGCATCTATATTTTGGAACTGATTGAGGAACTTATCCAGCTGTAAAATAATCCCAAGAGGAAAAAAAAAGAGTTTTTACTTCAGCCACATCAACTTCTTGATTTTGGTTTGCACACAGCCTGGCAGGACAGGACTGAACAGCTAGGACAGAGGGAACGCAAGGCAATATTTTTGGATGGAATTGCATGAAATCACAGAATAAACACGTAGTGACATCAAGAAGATAATCTAGGTCTCCAGAATCCACAGATGCCTTTCTCTGTTGTTAATGTCATCACCCTCACAATCTAGCAAAGATTTGCTAGTTGTGTACCAATCCTCTGAGCCACCCAAAGTTTCTCAGGTGTAGACAATTTATCTCAGAAGGATCATGTTTGGTGGAATTAAATGACCCTATGCTCAGTTAAAAATTAATTATTTGGGGGTGGAGGTTGCAAAAGGAATTATTTTAGTAGCCATAGTAAAGAAGGTAGGATCAGGCAGGTTAAAAATAAGCCTAGACACAAAGAAGATATGGGAAAGGGAAGAGAATAGCTTAGCCTGTGCGGCGTGATGAAGCCCTGCATCAGTATTATGGCAAGAGTTTTGTTCAGGAGGAGAGACAGAACTACAGAGATATTTTGCAGGGTTAGCACATCTTCCTCTGTCTGATACACTCTCTTCTTTTCCACTTTTCCCTTGATGGCAGGTAATAAAATGCCTGCTGGTACCCCCCATGACTGGAGGTACCCAGAGTGGTTCAGCCCATCGTGAGTGCTGTGCCAATCATTTAACAATTCCCACAGCTGCCTTTGTGAGAAGCCTCTCTCTTAAGCCTCTGGTTTAAGAATTTAGAGTAATCATGTAAAAATGATACCCCTGTGCTCTATGATCCGCTGAATCTCACTAATGCCAGATCCCAGAAGAGGGCTTATTAATGAAAAGATGCAATGCCTCTCTCTCTGCTCATGTTTCACATGAATATCTCTCATGGATTCGGCAGTAAACCTTACTGCTGATAAAGTAAGTATAATGAACCTCCGTGCTCCACAAGAATGAAATCTCAGGCTGATGAAGTAGTTACCTGCTCTACTTTCCAGCACAATGGCAGGCTTGAGAGGTACAAGGAGAAGTACTTGGCTGCTATGGGAATAGCGGTGCAATATTGCAACCTCCTAAATCTTGGGTCTGATTTGCTAGCAATGCCTTTGGCTGTGTGAAGAGATCAAGAGTTTGGAAGGGAGCAGTCTGTAATTAGCTGAGAGAAATGAAATTATGCTTTATTGTAAATCACTGAGTCAACAGAAGAAAGGAGGGTTTTAAAGGGACAGCCACACCTTGAGGCTACTCTGTGTCCTTTCAATATTGCACAGTAGTCAAAAACCCAGTCAACTCTTGCCAGTTGGCTAGCTTCTCAGAAAGGACGAGCACCAAGTGTTCTGCAAACAGCAGGATCCTGCAGCTTCCAGCCCCTGACATCTAACCAATTTTCAAGAAGGCACTGAAAATACTTTCAAATACCGCCTCTGTCCTGAAGCTCCTTTGCTAATGGCAGCAGATTTTGCCATCAAGAGTTTCAAATTGTTATAAATCCTTTTGCTGTAGCTGTTTGAAAACAAACAAAGAAAAACCCCAAACTAACAAGAATGAAAGACTGATTCCATGTCTATCCATGGGAAAAGAAAGCAAGTGACTACCCAGGAAGCACCATGAGGCTAAGAAAATGAACAGGTAAAACATTGTAGGCAGCAGCGCAATCAGTCTCTATATTTATCTGAGGCCCTCCGTGATTTATCTTTTCCATTAAAAGGAAACAAGCCTTAAGAATTACCCTTAATCTTAGCATCAGGAGGATGGTACAGGACAAGCAACAAGAGTCTGGATGGTGTCACTCTGCAGTATCCCGAAATGATCAGAGTCTAGCTTTAAGTCCAACAACCAGACTACATCTGCTCAGCGCATCTGATACCTGGATCATGACTCATCTTTACAGAACCAGCCCCATGTAACCAAATCCAAACTTTTCAAACCCTTGTGAGGTGCAAATCTGAATATGGAAAATTATCACAGAGATCGCAGCACTGAAGAGTGAATATAATCCCATCTCAAACACTGGTTATTATCCTCTGCAGGTCTGTTCAACGATTTAAACAACCCATGAAAATGTTAGCATCATCCCTCACTTCAAGGGGATTCTCTGGTTAGAGGAAATTCAAACACTCTGAAACTCGGTGGAACCTTAAACCAGGGGCCACATTTCATATTAGCAGCTCGGGTATAACTCCTGGTATTATTAATACCTAAATGCCCCATATGTTGTCTTTAGAGAGGAAGGCAGTCACACCACCTTTATATGTGTGCTTTCTTCCCTTTGCTTTTACATTTCGTCAACAGGCAAAATGTACTTAACTCACTGCTTATTGAATGAAGGATTAGTGTTATTTTCCTTCCTCCAGTGAACTTTGTTTCACTTCATCCTGCATACATTTTGCTAGGCTGTGTTTTCCTGCCAGCACACCACTGTTCAGCAAACTACTCTACTTAAGGCCAGCCAGCTAATACAGTGATACCTTTTTACTCACAAGGAGTGTTTCTGTAATCATGGTTGTGCTTGTGGTATGAATGAGGTCTTACACCAAGAAGCACAAAACGCAATTCCAGAAGCTTTGCCGAGCTGGGGCAGAACTAAAGCAGCTTTAAACTGCCAAGATATTCGAAACAGCTAGGGGAAGACACAATTTGAAATGTAGCCTGCTACCTAGCTACTCTGCTAGCATAAATGTTGACCAGGGACTGTGAAGGGAGCTACTTCCCCATCCTCCTTTTACTGTGCTGCCATATCGCATGTTGAGCTAGGCTGGGAGCGCTTGGAAGAATGCCCTGCTTTGGGTCCTGTAAAAATTAGTATGGCTCTGTATAAGGTTTACAGTCCCTTTTTTTTTGTTGTTAAGATTGGTTATGTTGCCCAGTAGGAAAGCAAATAGAAAAGAAGGGCATCTTTACAACTCGCTCTGCTCTTGGAAGACCAGATTGGAAGTTCCTGTTCACATCACTGCAGCAATGCAGACCTCTCTAGTGGAAGTATTTCTTTCTCTTGTGGAATTATACCTCAAGTCCTGCTAGGTAGTTACTGTCTTTGTTCCTGTGAGCCAAGCTTGTTGCAAGATCATGCTATGCCATGCTTATAACCTCGCACTAAAAAGGAGGAGATTACAAAGGGGGCAAAACACCCTAGAGGGTTCCCCTTTATCAGAACCTTCCCTGTCAGTTTGCCTTCTCATTTCCTGAGCTCTTGTCTGATTATTAGTGTACTGACAGAATAAAAATAACCTCATATTCCTACATGAATCATAAATAAAACCCTTTTATTTCATCAAAGAGGTTGGCAGGTTTATAGTCCTTTGCAATGCATGCACGATGTGAATGACATACCTTTAATTTTGCTGACAAGCTTGTCGGGGTCCTAATGAAAAAGAGTGAAAAGTGGGTGACTTCTCTAAAGGTTTAGCAGTTGCTTTTTGGTGAGGATATATATTTCACCTTGCCACTGTAATCAAGGAGCCAACTGATCTTGGTAATGAACTCTTCAATTACAGTCCACTTCTGACTCTTCAAGAATGCCTAGGCAACAATACCACAGTGATTATTGCCGATATTACACATTAAAGCAACCTGGGGAAAAAAAGGAGGGGGGAAAAGAAAAAAGAAAACCTGAGCAGTGTCCTTGCTAGAGCTTCAGGTATCAGGGTGCATCAGCAATGAACCAAAAAGAGTGATCAAATTCCGGATTTTGGACAGCTAGATTTTGTATCTCTGTGGTTCCCCAGACAATAATAAAATCATTACTCTCACCTGTATTTTGACATTACGTATTCCTCCCCATTTGTTCAACTAGCCATTTTGCTTTTAAAAACCAATATCAAGCATGGTAGAGGTTATCTTGGGACAGCCCCATAAAAAAGAAAAGGATAATGCAAAGTATTTCTTTCAGTGTCTCTGGCAAGCAAGTTTCCTGATAAAGGTTGCACAAAGAAAGAATAGTCCAGGAACATAGAAAATGGACACAAGTACAAACAATCAGAAAATCCTTCCTACTTCCAGTCTTTCATAGAGTGAAAAGTTTAATTGCTTGCAAAGAGGGAGGCAAACAGTTAAAGATCTATATTTTTAGCAGTGATGAAAGTGATGTCCCCTTCTTCAACACACCCTCTCTTATTTCTGCTTTCCTTTTACTGTCTCCTGTTTTGCTGATATAAAAGCCAGAACACTGGCCCCTAAGTTTGCTTTCTGACCACAAACAAATTGTCAAAGCCACAGGCTGTTTCCCTTTCATAAAAGAAGTCCTGCTTTTTTGGAAATGTCCCAGGTCTTCACTAATAATTCGGAAAGAGATTACGGGAATAGGACAGCTTTATTTGATATCTTGGAGATTATCCTTTGTTTTGCTGGCGATTCCTTTCTTCCGCAATAACTCATCAGAGAAAGTCTGGGATTTGGCAAGTTACCCCAGCCTGACTGCTGTTCTTTTTTGTTTCTTTTTTTTGTTTTGGTGGGGAGTTTAGAGGTGGGGCTGCTGAGAGAGATCATGAGAGAGACACAACTAAGGTCATCTGACTGGAGAAAGAAGCAGGGGTTGTGCGTGCAGGATTGTGTGTGCATGGGGAGATGGGCCAGAAAAAGGGAAAAAATAATGGACAGCGAGTTCCAGATCGCTATCTTGTCAGGATTTTACAAGGTTTCAGAGCTGCACTTTTAATTTTCATTACTTTCCATTTTCCTTTGATAAGTTCAGCAGCAGTATCTAATTTTATTAGGAGCTTTTCATCAAATGTAGATATCTTCCTTCCTCAAGGGATTCCCTAGCCACAAAAACATCAGGTTCTGTGAAACATTAGCTAATCCCAGTTAGAGTTACTTGACCCTATCAAGCTAAGAAATAAATTTTACTCTTCATGAGAGTCCTACTGTTTACACTCCAGACAAAATTCTTAGATCTCAAAGTTTTCAGAGGAAAAACATTTTTCATCATGCCAGAAAACTGGCCTTAAAGACCTGGGCCATACAAGCCTGAAACTGTTTCTTGTTTCAAATTGAATACGTTGACAGACTTCCTCTTGACTGCCGCTGACACCAGTGCCTGATTTTCTTGGCATAAAATCCAAATGGGTAACGGTAGGAGCCATTACTGGCAACATCCAGTCCTATACTCTACACATCACTACTTCTTGCCCTCAACCTTCCCCCATGTGGCTGCACACAGAGGAAGATTACTACGAATCAAAGCACTTCTCCCTGTTCAGTGCAGACAACATACACTTCAACAAGCCGCTCAAAGTTTGGTGAAACTATTAGAGCAGGTGTTTGCGCGGTGTGGGACCACACAAGCCACTGTGGCACGGCCGGGTGAGTGAAACAGGAGCAGGCAAGTGGGAAGCTGCTGCTAGCAGCCATAAACATGGCACATGGGAAATGCAGAAAACTTGGGGATGCGTTCAGGGCTGATAGCGAGTAAAGCACATGCTCCAAACCCAAACAGCTGGAATCTTTCCAAAGCTGTTTCGCTCCACTCTAACACATTTAATAGTTAGAATCATCCCAGGCATATTAGCTCAGTACATTAAAAGTATTCTGTGTCACATCATGTTTTAAAACATAGCATAGCTTATTTTAAAGGTGAAATGGAATGTGTTTTGTACTTACTTAGTGCCTTGCTCAATCAGCGTAACCCCAGTGCTTTGGAAAACAGGGGATCAGGCACTCTGGCTGCAGTGGTGTTACTTGTTCAGCTGTTTGCAATGAAAAGTCTTGCTAGAAAAGGTTAAGAAAAGACTCGCATACTCCAAAATTATCAGTTTGTTATCACTATTAATAATACTTTATAGTACTTAACACGCTACTTCTCATCTTCAAAGCACTTTGCAAATATTAATTAATCCTCACAATCTGCCTGTGGGGTAAAAGCAAATGCTGTTGCTCCCAGAAGTTGAGTCACAGGGTTAACTGACTTGCCCAAGTCTAGAGGGCTGGGATCAGCCTCTGCACGTCCTGCTCTTAAACACAGTGTCCCCCTTCTCTTAGATGTGATGGCGGATGTGCGCCACTTTTATACATGAGATATATTTCCTTAAAGTGCTGGCTTGAACTGATAACTGCAACTTCAGCTGCTTGAACAAGGCTGCAGTTTTCTCCCTTCTCACATATTTCTGCATTGATGCAAGATGTGGACAATTATCACCTGATAATTAAAGGACTAGGGTCCCGGAGGAGCTCCTAGCTGATTTCTAAAACTACTCCCTAAACTCTGCTTTGCAGTGGAAAATCGTGTATGTGTCCGCAAAAGTGATCAGAGAGTCACAGCTTAAAGAAGAAGCAGACTTCTTTAAAGATTTAACAGGTCACCATCACTTGAAACATAACTAAAATGAAGTGTTTCACTGAAAGCAGCCTGCATGTTTGTGTGGACTGATTAGCTGAATGTTTGGGTTTTTTCACTTGTGGGTTTGGGTTTGTTTGTTTTGTTTTCAAACGACTTGCAATACTTTAAGTGCTAACAAACTAACAAAGGTTTAGGGGAAAGAAGGACAGGCCCATGATGTGGTTTTATTTGTCCATGCTTCTTTGACTTGGTAAATCACACTGCATTGCTTTATTGAGTGTCCCTTTAGGAGTATATTGGAAAAAATTCTATCTGCCACAATTAATACAGTGCCTAGTGCATCATGCGGCACAACCCTGGCGTCGAAACTCAGCATTCTCTGGGAGTCCGTGGGTCCCACACTGGATGCCAGAAAGGATAGTAGCTGTGACATGTGATACAGCTGCTGATAAATGATGGTGATAATGCAGAACAAAAAGGCTAATGAGTTCTCTCCAACACCACACTACTTTCATGAAATGAATGTGATGATGACCCTATTTGCTACTTTTTTTTCTTTTTGGCTAGTGAGCTACTTATCCCTTTACCTGCATGTTAGTTTTATCTTCTCTGTACAATGCTATGGAAAGACAGTCAAAATTAATGTCAGCATCTCCCTTCACTTTTAAACTATAAAAGAGCCTTTGAAGGTAGAGTAAACCAAAGCGGCCAGTAACTCATTATAACCCATTGTACCGGACTTTGAGGAATAATGAATAGAAGCTATTCCCTGTGCGCTTACCAGAGTGCTTTGCAGAGACAGTGGTGCCTTTGTGGGAGAGGGAGATCCCTTCACTGGACCAGAGAGAGAAGAAATGGAATTGTTAATGTATGTAAGAGGCAGGAGGATTTCTATGGTACTATTTCATTGCAGAGGCAGAAGGTAGCAGAGCCAATCATGAAAAGCGTAAAGGTGTGAAGGCACGAAGATGGAGAGTTGATTAAAAGCACTGTGGGGAGCATGAGCGAACAAATCAATGGTAATGATGGAATTATGCCTGAGCGGAACCCAATAGTCTACGGTGTCCTGGCGACTTGGCGCTGGGGATTAAACGTTGCAAGGAGCAGAGCTGAGCCCTTCTCTAGCCCGTCAGCACTCAGAGATACACTGATTGATGGGACAGGTTACACTACAAAAGTGGGTGAAGTCTCTTGAGGAAAGACCGAGCTCAACATAAGCACCTCTGCACCCCAGTGGAATGTGATGGCTGAATCCTGCCCAACCGGGAGCTGGGGTGGAGGAGCAGCAGTGTTGACAGAGATGCCAGTCACGGTTGTCACTCCTGGGGGAGCAGGACAGGGCTCATCTGGGGAAGCAGGAGCACAAAGGAAGAAAAGGTAAAAGATGAGAGAAGGGGCCCTGAGGGTGCTCGGTGAGGTTAGAGGTAGCACCTGGCAGGGAGGCAGGAGAGCCGAGCTGCAGAGGCTCACAGCGGTGGGGGAGAGATGAGCGGCGGCAGCACTGCTGGCCGTGTGGGGCGGCGAGGCAGGGGCTTGGAGGAGCAGGCGGGAGCTGAGGGAAAACAGATCAGAGCTGGCTGCGAAGGCACTGAGAGAAAGGCCTGGAGCAGCCTGGAGGGAGTGAAGAGAGGATTGGAGCAGCCGGTAAGATCAATGCAGGACTGGCTCTAGCTGGGGCAGCAGTGGCTTAGGGCTGCCAGCGCTCATCGGCGCTTGCTGAGCTTGCCCTGCGCTTACAGCCTCCGCCACATTAAGCATGTTAGCATCAGAAGTACAACAGAAGCTGCCTTAATAGTAATACCTCTCCGAGCAGTCTTATACAAATACAGCTTTAGTTCCTTTCTCCTTTACTATTCTAGGGATTCCTTTGCTGGTATGAGGCATATATCTTCATGTGTATCTACATCCCAGACACCCCTATCACTATGGCACCAGGACCACAGACGGCTACAGAAACGCACCAAGCACACAGCCGGCACAGCCCCTAGCTGATTCTTGCTGTGGATCACTGCGGTGAAGAAGCACAAGGCAAGGATGTTTTGTGTTGCTGTGCGAAAAGGCACCTTGCAGAAGGGAACATCCAGGCTGCTCCCAAGACTCAGCAATCTCACCTCCTGTATAGCAATTTGGACTCTAATCTTATCTGCTTTTGTGGTTAGTGACATCAGGAGGAAGGGCCTGGGGCCATTTTGCCTACCCCAAGTTGGTCAATATGGTGCTGCCACAAGGACAATCACGATGAATGGAGGTATGAGTAAATAGATGGTGCCTGTCAGGATAGACAGAGTGTGCTGAGGTGTATCCATAAGGGATAAAATCACAAGTATGACTGTGCCATAACACTAAGCAACCCGGACATCTCTCTGATGGCATTAGCCATGCTGCCCCAGAGCCAACTGTAAAGCAGCACGGCCCATATGAGCAATGCAAGAGGACAGTTTGACCTCAGGCCTCGCCTGACAGGCGATCCTCCCACGCCACAGTGCCAGAGCCAGACCCTTAGCAAATACAACGAGGCCACACCTGGCCTTTTGGCATGAACTCATAGCGAAATAATTGAAAGCTAAACATTTTCAAAATCAAATATTTGCCAAGTGGTGAAACAGGCCACTGCATCCAGAGGGAAGCTGTTCCTAGGTGGCCTCAGTCAGTTCGGATCCTGCACGCAACTGGGACCCCTGTGGTGGCCTCTGATTGCTGGAGTCCACTTATGCTCTCAGCAGGCAGGCCAGCTGGGTAGGAGAGAGCAAATCTTAGTCGTCCAGAGCCCTGATCTCCAGAAATAAAATTCTCAAAAGGAAAAGATAAAGATTCACAAGTAGAAAATGCCGATTCTTTCCAAAAGACCTTAATGAATATGACGTAAATACAGACAGTTAAAATATCCCGTATGTTAGCTTCCTACGGTCAGGTGTGTATCTCTTACACAGGGTCAAGCCTGAGCACAAACTAATAAACCACTCATCGAGAGAGGAGCTTAACATCAGAAAGCAAGAATCTGGTGTTTGGCCGCATCTTTGCTCTTTACTAGTAGTAGTGGGTAAAAAGCCTGAAAGGAAAGTATAAAGCTCAGAACTGGGTTTGAGCACGTGTCCCTGAATGGGCCCATTCTCCAGATATAGTTTTTTCACTCTTGAAAGCAGCAAGCACCAGAAATTGGAGAGGGAGATTGAGACACGGCACAAATATTAAATGTAAATACAACACATTCCAGTACAGACCCTTCACTGAAACAAGCCCTAGAGCAAAGCTCTCTCTTCCTGTTGATGACAATGCAAAGGACTTCAGCATAATAGTATTTACTCAGTTAAATGAGAGCTGTAATGCACTTCAGCCTTAGAAACAAAACTTGAACTGTTTAAGTGTACCATTTTCAAACCTCAGTATTTATTTGCATGTGGCTGTTGAATTCCACGGGAGCCACTGCTGCAACCAAATGCACTGCTTTGGAAGCCTTTTCAACAGCTGAAAAGGCTGTGTGACATATCGTGGAAAATGATGGCCTTTTGCTTTAAGCTCAAGCGGAACCCAGAGCAAGAAAGTGCAGACTTAGCTTAGATACAAATAGAAGTGAAAATACATTTTAACTTTGCAGGTTTCAACTTTCCAGAGCCAAACTAGCCCTAGAAACACAGGGACAATATGATTTGGCTTCTTGCCCAGTCAAAAACTGTATGTTAGAGACATCCCAATCAAAATCCATGAGATATACAGTTTAGTACTATGTAGGACTCAGGAGTTGAGCTTCAGACCCATATGGCCATTGCTCAACTCAGTTGCCTTATGCAAATCACTTCACCATCTTTTATCTCACTTTCCTTCAGTAAATTGGGAATAAATATATTAATCCTCTTGGAGATCACTGGATGAGAATTAAGTATTATTATTAGGTACACTCATACTAAACAGGTGATGCTAATGTTGTAAGTAACATGTCTTGTCTAGTAGAGAGCATTTCTTTGCACATGATGGTGCTGAGAAGTTTTAATAAGCTCCTTGACTTTTGCCTTCATAGGGGGTGAAATCACCCACTTGCTTGAAAAGTCTTTTGCAATTTATTTTTTAAAATATATGATTGAGCCTTTCAGCCGAGTCTTCTTAAGCTTTTCAACACAGAAACAGAGTATACATCTTTAGTTAAGCTTATATGGTCACATTTGTTCCAACCTCAACTCCCCCCCGACTTGAGAAACTAATCCCTCCTAGGATGAAGTTTTCTTTAAAAATATGATGTGGTAGTCCTCTTTCTAATAAAGACTACACAACTGTCTTACTCTTTGCCCACGTATGGAAGGCACTTGAAAAAAACCTTTGTTTTTGTAAATCCAGCAACTTTAGAAGACAGGAATCAGTAAACAGCAGGCTAATCATTCTGTCTCCATTGACAAGCAGTGAAGGAGTTAATTATCTGCTTCTTTTCACTAATTCTGTTGCAGAGCTCGGCTGTGCATATTAAATGTCCAAGTTACCAGATTCAAAGAAAAACTTGATCTCAATTTGGCTACATATTAAAAGTGCCATTCCCTGTTGTCCTACCTAGCACTGTTAATTGCATACATTTAGCCCTCTATTGGAGAATAATTTAGCTTCAGATTGAAAAGACACAGCCCTGGCCTTGGTTATTTTGGCATACAAGTCTCCAGTACGACTCTGTTTTCTAAGCAGACATTAATGATTCTAAAACTAATATTCATTGTTTGAAGAGGCATAGCGGCCTTGGCATTTACTTAACCTTTTGTCTCATGTATGAGACTGAGTCAGCCTAAATCCTTTTCTTAATTAATATCTATTCTTTTTTTTTTTCTGTCCAACATTATTTATTAAACAATTTGCATGCAACAATTAGAGTTGAAAGATTAGAAAAAACCCACTGTATGAGCAAGCTCACTTAGTACAACAACAACCATGAAACTCGTCCTCCAGCTCAAACAAAGCTCTGAGCATGAATGAGATGGGAATAGGGAGTAAGTAAGGTCAGGTAAAAAAAAATCTAAAACCAAGTCCCACCATTCACCTGTTAGCCCTAACAGATATGCTATTGCCTACTAAAAGAAAAATAATAATTCTAGAGGGAAAGAGATAAAATACTACTGTAAAAGCATAAAAACCAGGGATTTGACACCTCTAGTGAATGTTAGTGATGACAGTTATGGTTGTGAATAAAGTGCAATCACTGAAACTGTTTGCTTATTGCTGTGGTAGAAAGAAATTATCATTTCAGATTCCTGTCATGTTCCACAGGACAGCACAGTCTGCTCCATATGAACTGTCTCAACTGGAGCTCACCTACTTTTCCAGCGTGTTTGTTTCTATGTACTTCTTTGCACTTTTGTGATCACAACTACTTTGCACATGCTGCTGAGTGTTCAACCAAAGACCCTCACGAATGTTCAGACTGACATGGGAAATGGCAAGGATACCTTTGGTAATGAAAATAAAAACATTTTGGGGTTGCATTACCAGTTGTATGACATTAATGAAGAACCGTATGGCAGCTGGCTCACATATAAATACACATGGAAGTAGAGACTCTGGCATCTTTCCTCACGTATTCTTCCAGCCAGTAGCTATGTGTAATCACAGATGCTTTGCTCAGTGGATTGACTGCAAGATGAGAGACTGAATCACCTTTTATATCTTACCAGGGTTGGATGACAAACCAGACTACATGCAAAATTATAATGCTCTCCGGACTTTGAAGTCATAAGCAACATGGATGTGATAATATGAGCCATATCTCGCACCCATTAGAAGACCCACAGGAATAAGATTCATTCTAGGCATCGGCATCAATGTCATCCTAAATCTTATATAGCCAATGATCCTCAATCTCTAATGCTCTTAGGATCTCCCTTCTAAAAGGCTTTAGGAGATCTCTGGGTACCACACAAAGCTCTTGACCCACACCTTTCACATGAACCTATAGACAGTGAACCCTCCTACCAGTATGACAAGGTCCTAAGGGTCATATGCATGACTTGCTTCTTTGCAGGTGGGGAAGGCGTGGTGAAGAAACAATGTGGGACCATTGCCTAGAAACCTTCCCGAGAGCTGAACTGGACCACTGCCACTACCTGAGAGCCGATGCTCCCAAAAGAAACAGTCTATCCCTAGGGATCCAGAAGTGTCGTTTTCTTCAGAACTACCTCACCAATGTGGCATTACTTTAAATATTATTTCAGGCCTATAGTTCAGCAGGTAATTTCAGGGCATGAACTTAGACAGCAGGTTTTAAAATCCAAATGCATGTCTATAAACCCAACGTATTAATAAGTTAACAGTTTTCAATAAGACATCAACATTTGCATGCATCTTCCTACTTGTTATGTGCAATACTACATTTTTTAATGTTTCTTGGATGCTAGCCAGAGAGTCTGGGTCCCTAGTTAGTTCATCTATTACTTTCTTGCCACAATAGATCTGGGCCTTGGCCAAGTACTGGACTCATACTGCATACAAAAACACAGAATTCTCTCCCTTATCTATTGATAGTCTTCACTTCCGAGGGAAGGGTAAAAAATATCATAAATTAAGATAAACAAGTAAATACATAAAAATACAGCACTAACTGTAGTAGAAGTATTTTTAGCGTGTTTTAACACTATGTGTAATCAAAAGATTTCCTTATGTATTTATACTGCCTTAGTCTCTCAAGAGTCTAATTCATGCCTATTCACCTGAACAGGAGAGGAAGATCTCTTCGTTAAACCCCTCCTGGAGCTCCTCAGGCTTTCCACAAGAGTGAGCAAAGTTACATGACCTGAAATAAAACAGAGGAGGAAGAGGCTTCAGTACCATCCTTCCTTTTTCAGTGTTTCTCAACCTGTGGACTATGGAAGGGTTTGAAGAGGCCATGAAGGGTTAGAGGCTGCCTCTGTTCTACATTTGACCTTGAAAATTTTTATCCAATACTCAGGGCCTCTGGAGTCTTCAGAGGAAGACAGATGAACACAGAGAAGATGCCTTTCTGAAACAGTTTTGAAAACATTGTCCAGTGCAGCTCTGATGGCAGGGCAGTGAACGTTGCCTTTTATTGTGGGTTTAAGGTAGCAAACTAATACTTAAAATAACAAAGAGCAAGAAAAAAGGAATGAACGACATAATGATCCTGGCTGTGGTTTTACAGCCACCCAGACGTCTGAGCTGCCCTTGAAAGGGCTGGGCCTGTCTGCCCACCCAGCCCTGATGGGACCGTTTTTGCCCACTCAAAGATGTGCATTTGATCAGAGAATTAATAGGCTAAAACATCACCTGACACTAAAAATGCCCCCTGATGCTGCTGAGCACACGGAAACACAACACTCCTCAGAGCAGGGCAGGCAGGCATGAGGAGGCTGGGATGGGACAGGAAGGGTGCGCTGTGCCCTTGGGTAACAGCCCCATTGATGCTGACCACGCAACCACCATGAAACCTGAGCCAAGGACATGCGGGGCAAAGCCAAGAGCAGCAGGGGAGAAGTCTCATCATCATCCGGGCTGCAGCTAAAATCACAACCCAGTCCACGTGTAATATTTTGCTGTCAGTGTAACACTAATCACAGTAGTCCACTGGGTTGACTTGTAAAATTTTGCTAATAATATGAAGGTAGCTGACAAGTTAATAGAACACGTGATTCCCGTACCTTCTGCTTGAGCTGTGTGAGTATTTTTTCTGCTTAATTTGCCCAAACAAAGCATCAGTGCCTTAATTTCAGTTATTTCAGAAATTAGATCCTCTTGAAGAATGAAAGGATGCTGTGTTTGAGAGCGGTAGCTTTTTTATGAAGACACGTAATTAATGGAAGCCATTAAAGATACTTGTAAAAATGATTCAGATTTTTATATATGATGACTAACTAACCTATTATTGCTCTTCTTGGTCAGAGATTAATGGGAATTTCTTAAAGGATAAAGAATTATTTAACAAGCTGCAGGATATGTATGGGCTTGGAATACACTCTGTGATAGTGTGAATAATAAGAAATGTGGCTGTTTATTTCCTTGACTAATGAACCAAAGCTAAATTCAGAGATAGCAAGATGTCAAAAAAAACCAAACCAAAACCAAAAAACCAACAAAAACCTAGCAAGGCAAGTGGATGTTTTTTACATGAAGCTAAACATACACTTCAGTGAAAAAAACTACTGTTAAGAAATTCAGATTCTCATGTGCTCTAACTCAAGGTGGTATAGGAACACACCAACATGATCTCTGATATGACTTGAGAAGCACCAGAGGCTTTAAAGAAAGAGTTTGAAATCAGGTGATGCTGCATATTCATCAGCTCCTTGGGAGGGGGGAGAGAGAGACTGTAAGGCAGAGAGAACAAACCATGTTGCTTCTTCCAAGAGCTTTCCGGGAAGAAATTTTCTTTACAAAGCAATGACAACAATGTGTTTGGTCAAAGATTTCTATGCAAGGAAAACTGACTTCTAAAACCATGATTCCCTTGATGATGTTGCACATGGACAACTTTCATTTTTCCAACTCTTTCAGATTATAAGTGACCTCAGAATGTCTTGAAGCATCTTGTCCCCACTGGGTTGAAAAGCATGTGCAAAGAGGGAGTAGAGCATCTCTAGGCTGACTTTGGCACTAAGGGAAGAGAGCAGATAACATTTCCGGGGAGAAGGAAACGGAAGGCAAACCAGTTTCTCAGGCAGCTGAAAACAGTGTTTGGTTCTTTTCATGACTGATTTGCCAAGTATTTTCTGCAGTAACTGTTTTGAGCAACAAACTGCAATGATTCATATGCCCAGGTGAAACAGTAATAGGCCCCCCTCTCTCTGGCTGAAATAAATAAACTTACTCCAGCTCTTTTCCAAAACGGATCCCAACCAAGCTAGGTAGTAGCAGTGAGCCTTCTGCAGCTTGACACCTAATTATTTTAATATCCACTATATCTTCCCCCTCTCAGGGCTCATTGGTCTTCTTCCTTTAAGTTTTTTAAGGCACACAAAGAATTGAATAACCTTTTCTCCGTGTACCTGGCTGCAGCCACATCACTGAAGGGGGTCCTTTCAACATTTTAAAGGACCTGAAGTGTATGACAACATGGCACTGCAGTCAAGAATCTCGCCAGGGAATGGAATAAGAAGATTTATTTTATTTTTAATATTTGAAAGATTTCAAAAAGCATTCAACTGGATTTCTCACTAAGAGGATGAGTGAAGAGAATCCTTTGTAACTAAGCTGGGAGGCCCAAGTCTTTTATCCATTGTTACATGGTTTTTCCCCAGGGCAGAGTTAGGAAGGCCTGCAAGCCCCAGAAGCTTAAAAAGGCGGGTATGCTGGGTGGGCTTTTCTGCCATTGCCTGAGCTTCTCCCGAGGTAGGAGCTGTCAGACAGAGCAGGTCCCGTGCTCCACTTCCATCACCAATAGAGATTATTTGGGAAGATCCTAGCAGCAGCAGTGCTCTCATGGATAGGAATCTGACCCACCTGCCTGCAAATGCACACGCGCGTACACACACACCCCCTCGGTACCCAGCCACCCGTACATCTGCTGCCTTAATAAACCGGAAACAAAACTATTCCACAGAAGATTAGTAGTGAACTGGCACTTGGATTAATCACTGTGCATTGGACTTTGCCAAGCCACCTTCTCCTGTCGGCTTTTTCAAAATACTATATATGACTTGTTAGCCAAAGATACGTTATCTCTTTCAGGATAGATTGTGTAAAAGGAGGAAACCAGTGTAACTGTACTGCTAACACCTTTTTTTTGCCTTTTGAACTTTTAACATTTTTATGTGAAATCCCTACAACCTTGATGCAAATGAATTTGGCGGGTTTTGATCAAACGGACTTCGGTACAGGTTCCCTGAGCTTGGTTCACAGCAGTGATGGAATCACCCACCTTTCCCACTGATGTTTGCGTCTGGCTGAAAGCAAGAACTTGCTTAAGCGATTCCCAAGTGTGAATAATGTGAGAAGGAGCTCAAGAACTGAGGCAGGGTACCTAGGACACATTCTTACCCCTCACCCCCCAAAAATCTTAATCTAGGACTTGGCCAACCTAGATTGGCCACTACAAAACCATAAATATGCAAGATCTCTATTGGCAAAATTTTGCTTGGCAGCGTTTCATAGCACTTTCGGTCTCTGTGAGATTTTCACTGTTAATACAGCCACAGAGGTGCCTGAACTAAAAGCAGCAAAAGGCAGCTGACTACTCATGTCCATTTGTGCCTCAACCAAGGTGTCAGAGTTTACCATTCAAAGTTGCTCTCAAATAAAAGGTGAAATAAAACAGCTTTTAAGTAATTAAGCAACTCTTTCCAGACTTGCTACAAAACTTGTGGGACCCTAATATAGCAGAAATTTTAAAGGTAAATGTCTCATGTATGAGTCCACCACCCAGAAGCAGGAGAATATAGAGTTTGTAAATAACAACTGCAATACAAGTAATGCTTATTTGCTTACTTGATCCCACTGAAATTAATGGTCTGTGGTTTAGGTATGTGTCAGTGCCATAAAGCAGGACACGCTTGGGGACCAGGAGGTGTCTGCTTCATGTGTTAATGATGGAGTTATGGAGTGGCAGCAGCCATTTCATAGACAAAGTTGCAGAAGGATTTTTACTATATGCTCAACTCTCCCTTTTTATACTCCCAACAAAGAGCTGAAGAAATTCCTAGGCCAGATCTGGGGCAAAGGTTGAAATTTTTCTATAAAATTTGAAAGGAATCCAGCTAGATATTTTCAGCTGATGCCACCCCTGAGAAAACACAGCTTGCAAGCACAGATTGTGCCCCTCCTAGCACTTAGGTGTGCTCTCACACAGGGGTGACTCTGGGTATGAACAAAACTGTGTCCAACAAAACTACTGCCCCCCCCCCAAACCTCTTCTCCACTAAAACCCCAGCCCTCCTTCTCTAGCCCCACCATTGAGAGGGAGATCCTTGAATAACCCAAGAAAAATCGTCCTGCTAAGGAGTTATATTTTAATGTTTGTGCTATGGCTTTTTGTATAATAGGAATAATCACTATTGCTTTGTAGTACACTTACAACAAATAGCTTTTGAGATTGCTCAAACACTTTAGCTCCACTTCAGCTCTTAATCAAACTCAGCAGCTGTTTATTGCAATTACACTATAAAGCAATAGACATTATCCCTTAACTAACTGTCTTATTAATATAGGTAGTTACACAGCTATTTCATAGTTACTCTTAAATAACTGCTTTTAATTATTTTATTAACATAAATAACTATCTCAGTAAATTTAAATTAAATGCATATGTGAGAAATGTAATTTAAAGCATTGCACAAAATTGCATCTGTTTACTAATGTTTAAATTGATGTTATTGTGTAATTCAATTAAAATGCAACTTTAATTTATTTCAGTTTTTGATCGCCATGGAACACCTAAGACACTAGAACTTCCTAAATACTGAAACAGGCACTGTCTGATCTGTCTTCTGTTGCTGTATTTTCTTTGCAATATTAGTTTTCTGTCAGGAGAATGAGATTTCTTTTTACCCACAAAACTTACAATTTAATATCCCTGTTTAGTTTTCTTTTCTTCCCATTCCCAGTCAAAGCAACAGATGAAACTTGATTGCATTTTGCCTTCTAGTTCTCTTGTACAACTCTGCTTTCAATGGAGAAAAGGATTTTATTTTCCTGTGTACTACTGGATCCTCCATGTCTTATGACATTTGTTCTGGTAGGATCAAGCTGTTTGCCTTCAGCTAAGGGGAAGGCAGACGTTGCCTGACCTGGCCAGAAAACCCCTTATTCTTCCTCATGGGGGCCAGTTTTTTGTTCAGGGGGCCTCATTCTACCCAAAAATCCTCCACTGCAGAGCGGGTAACACTTGTACAGCTGCTTTTATCCCACAGTGCCACTAATGAACATTTATCTGAAAAGGGACCACAGCACAGATTAGCGTGTGCCACCTCTCATTTTGCAGAACAGTCTGCCCATCATATAGGCTTATTCAGATGCTCTTTCCCCAGAGTCCTTGCTGTTGGGGATGAAACAAAAATCTCCTATCCTTATTCTGTTTCAGATTCCTCCCCTGAAGGATAAAGAGGAAAATGCTTGCTGAAGAGCACGGAGAAAAGGAGAGGGACTCCCTTCACCACTTGCTTGCCATAGACAGGAGAACAGAAGGTGTTAGAAAGCGTTGGGAGAAACTTCAAGTGGCAAATATAAGTCAGGAATGGGGTGAAAATAAGGCTGGAAAATACAAAGGTGCAAAAGGAGGTGAAGACGCCTCACATACTTCCCTGCCAGCCATTTTCTTCTGCCACTCAAAACTTTTTGATTTAGTTCTATAGCTGGTGCTGGGACCTGTAAATGTGAACTGCTACCTCTCTGAAATCAAATCACAACCGCCCCCCTCAAAAGTAACTGGCATGTATTGAAAAAAAGTGTTGAAGCCAGGAACGTGTAAAGCAAAATTTCTCTGAGGGTCCTGATTTGGATCTCAGCAGCTTTTATGCTCCACAACTATGGAAATCGAGGCGTATTTGGCTCTTGGATATCAGTCAATGCCAAAGATGTTACAGGAGAGCAACGAAGGGAAGAATTTGGTCCATGGAATCCAACGTACTGATGGTGAATTCTGCTAACTAGCAAAGTGCATCCTATCCTCTGTCTGCTAATTAGTGGACACAACCTCCTTACAAGGAATCATTAAAGAATGGCATTTCAATGCATGTACACACTCTGTATTAGGATGAAGGGTGCCTCAGTGACACCATACCTATGGAGAAGTGGAACGTTGCTGGAGACAACAAAGATGAAAACGATGATTTATTTATTTTAATACTTCTATCCAAATGTAGCAGGTAACATGAAGGGATAATTACAGGCTCTGTCAGAAAGGGGTTGCTGATGCTGTGATCTGGCAGACACACTAAGCTCCTCAGGAGACGAGCTCTTAAAAGTTTACAGACTATGCTGGGCAAAGACATAGGCGATTCAGTACAAAGGGATTTTACAGAAAAATGTAGAAACTAAGAGTGAGGGAAGACATGTTTAAACTTCAGGTAACTGAGAGTTATCAGGGTTTGGATAATTGAAGTTCCAATGTATATTTGCCTACACTGTCGCTCACCTTTGAGCCCTACCTAGGCATCTTGACATTTATGTAGTCTGAAATCCTGAAATCTCTGAGTTTAGACAACTAAATTGTTGCTTGTCAATTTAGTCTTGACTGAAAGACAGGTGTTTTGTTTCAGAGTAACACTCCTTTCAGACTCCTCTATTCCCAAACTCAGATTACTGAGCTAAGGAACTACCAAAAATGAAATAACTTACAAGCAGGCAAAGACATTTACAATTTACATTACATTCCTTGAACAAAGGAATTCTTTGGGCAAAATAGGGATTTTTAATTATTGCTTGTTTTTTGTCATATGGGATTCTCAGCTGTAGCTCTCTGGTGGGAGCTGGAGGAGCTCGAAGGCTTTCAAGGTTCCTACATTTTTGGTAACATGGAAGACCCTTTGCTACTGCTATGCAGTTTTACAAGCTTGCTCTGCTGAATGCAAACTGCTCTCTGAACAAAACCCTGAACAAAAATCCAGCTGAGAATCTGAACCAGAAACCTCCAGAAATGTAGTTCTGGAAGTAGGCGCACATATAAACCTGCCACACACACAGCAGTCAAATGCCAGCAGTGCAAGCAAGGAGTATCTGTCAGCTACCTGATGCCTACATCCTAACTTTACATCTAATTCAGAGTGGGTCATTATTATCGGGCATGCATTATTATCCCTAGTAAGTGACTGGGATCCTTTCCAATAACGAACAAATTCTCTCTTGGTACAACTTTGCACGGGCAACTTACACAGTCCAAGAGCTGCACATGCTGATGGTGCCATTGGGATCCCACATCTGACTGTGGCTACAGTTTTGTACTGTTAATGCAATGGAATGTGAGTCAGGGAGCCCAGAAAACAGCTCAGGCAGAACACAGCACCATCCGTCTGACCCCAAATTTAGCCTGCCTTTGAGATGCTACTGCCTGTGAGCAGCAGATGAGTCCATTACCATGAAATGCCTCATTGCAGAAAGCAGCAGCAAGTGAGACTTACCGTGCACTGCCCAACCCTGCCTACATTCATGCCTTCTGATAATTCAGGTTTTCCTATTTCCTTGTCTCTGTATCTGGGTGCTGGTGCCCATACACTTCTGGCTTCTTGGCTTTGTGGCTGGTTTAGACCTTAATTCCTTTGTTTATGCCATTAAGTGGGTTGAAGGCAACAGAATACAAGTTTTATCACACTGACTCGCCAATAACCTCAGCTCTGACCTGGAGTGATCCCGTGTTCTGGCATAGGTTAAGGGTCTCATTTAATTTAGAACCTTACGTTGGATTTGAACTGTAATCTCAGAAGTAAAAAGCCAGTGTTTTTATCTGGGAAGCCACATGGCTCTGGTTTCCTGATTGGTACTTGTGACATCCCAGTATTGGCAAACCATGGAGATATTAACTGTGTGCTCTGTTTTCTGCCCTTAATTATGGCCACCTAGTCTGGTTTTTCTTTCTTTCTTTCTTTTTTTTTTTTTTAAAGGATTTGAGTGACAAAGTGACTATGCATATCATTCCACATTTGAACTGTAAGACTTCAGTATTTCTACCTCGTGTGTAATTGGATCAGCTGCCAGTTACAGAAAGGAGCTGGGTGAGTATTAAGTGTGTGGAAAATGAAGAAGAGTCCAAGTGTGAAGGGGAGGAATAATTTGACAAAGCCTGCAGTGAGCTGTTCGTGGTTTTCTCGTTCCAAAATGGAGTAGGTTTTGAAGCGCATGAGAAAAAACTGGCTTTGATTTATTAGCTTTGGTTCACACAGAATGCTACCCGCAATCTTGGAGTGACTCAAGACATACGGAAAGCCACAGTCTCTGCCCCAAGGAGCTTACAATACCAACATTATCGTAACGAGGATGGCTGAGTGCCAAACTGAAAAACAGTCTGCTTTTATCTGACTTGCTAAAGCTGTGCCTTGAACACCCTTGTCAGGCAGCGTACAAATCTACTGCCATGGGCTTGGCATCACAGCAGGACTGCAGCTTAGTGTGTTCATGATATGGTCGTCCTCAAACCACTGCACCCAATGCTTTTTTGTAGGTCCCCACTGTAGCATGTGCTTACTTCAATTCTGAGTTTCTCAAAGAAAGGAATGAACCTAATGTAGCATGAAACATTTTAAAGCCTACTACAAAAATCCAAAGTAAATCTCAGCCCTTTAAAAAGGTGAGAAATAGATGAAGGCTGTGTCCAGTCAAAATGTGAGAGTGTTTCTCTCGGGACAAGCAAATGGCCTTGCCACTGAGTTCCTCCATTAATCACAGTTACGGCAGGATCATACAGACAGACAGACAAACAGTTCTTTATCCAGTAAGTGTTCAGCCATTTATACCTTAATAAAACGCAAGTAAATCCCCTCAGATATGAATAGGCAGTTTGCAGGTTTCTGTTCAAACGCTACTGGTGGGACAGAAGAGCTAGACCCCGAGTGGGTAGCCAGAACATCCTTCACTTTACATTTCAAAGTAGCTCTAAGATGCAACTCAGGACAACAGTCTAATCACAAGGTGGCAAATGCAGGGGGTAAGGAGAGAGGACTGCAGCCTAAAATCAAAGAAAAGGTCACAACATCCAGAGCAGCTCATGAAAGAAGCAGAAGAAATGGCAGTTACCTGGAAATTCACAGACAGTTGTCCCTCAGCTGTAGAAATCCACCATAAAAATCCACCATGCCAATCTGTAAGGAATACACAAGAAACATTCATTAATGGCTCAAACAAACATAGAGGATTACAAATATGCCAAGTGGATTGACTGCCCAATGGCAGCCGGTATTGCCAAGAAGGTGGAGAGAGCAAAGAACAACTGAGCTTTGCCATCTCCCAACTCTATGTTGCTCTAAGCTACACTTGCTGGTTTACTGCCCAGAGGACCAAACTGATATTCTGGGATTTGGAAATTCTTCTGCTATGCCTTCAATAGCAGTCACTAATCGAGAGGAGCAACATCCAAAAGGGCCCCTGGGTTACGGCCATAGAGTCATATCCTTTCTCACTGGTATAAAAGCTCTGCAGACAAGTCTATCAGGCAAAAACACAACAAAAAACCAACTCAAAATCATTTCTCTCTGACTCTCCAAGGAGGGTAGGGCATTAAGACAGAATGCCCTACCTCAAAGGAAGTCAAGATTGGATCAGAACATATCAGAGAGATAGAAAGGGAGAGGTGGCAAGAGGCGGTAGTGTAAAGGTTTTATCAGCATGAGTTTGGGATGACCACATTACTCATAGGTCAATGTGCTTTCCAGCTGACTAGCGACAGATGAAATAAGGAAGACAACGGCCTCTGGATTTCCAGGTAGCAGCTGCAGCCAAGTCTGCCTTCTCAGCTGCCCTTTTAGTCTGGAATACGCATGGCACTGCTCAGAAAGGGGCTGACTTTGTATGCAAAAGGGAACCCACCATGAGATCCCACTATCACCAAGCAAGCTCTAGAAAAACATCAGGACAATATTTGTGTTGTTAGAGGGAGGGAAACTTCAAATGCAAGGCGCTTGGTTTTGCCTACATTTTGCATACTTCCAGTATTTCCTAATATTGAACTAGAACAAGTACTTCAGAGATCCCTTTGTGGATCTCAGCCCATCTCCAGCAGGAAGACACCAGGAATGGGTTATGCTAATGAGAGTCCACAACCATTATGGCAAAAAACAGGCATAGTTCTTCATGTCTCATAGCAGCAGTCACAACACTGAGATTTTGTTACATAATAAAGACATTACAAATATCATTTATTTATAACAAAGTGATGCCATTCTGCCAGGTGCTGTACAAAGACTTTAGGGCGGACTGCTTGCATTTTTCAGGAGGTACCATCTAATCAGATATATATACAGAGATCCCAACAGGTGAGTGGAAAATAATATTGCCATTCCTGACACTTCTCAAATTAGCAAGAGCTTATAATGAAGCTTTTGTAAGATGTCTCTTTTAAGGATATTTTGGATACCTCTCTTGCCGAGAATGGATGCACATGGGGTAACTGCCCTCCCGCTCTGTGCTTAATTCTCTCACCTCATACTATGTTGCTTGTTTCCTGCACTCGGAGATCTCCTACTTGTGTTTGAACTCTCTGAATACTCTCTTCAGCTACACACAAGGAGCCAGAGGCCTTGGTAACCTTCTACCTGAGTAGTTCTTTTACTGCAGTCAGGAAATTATCTCTCCTTTTTTGTTTTCTTTTTTTTTTTTTTTTTTTTTTTTTTTTTTTTTTTTTTTTTTTTTTTTTTTGTTGCAAAGAACTAGGGGAATTCCCCCTCCCAGTGCCTGGCTTTATGCTGGGCCCGGATGGCAGTGATTGGTGGCAGCAGCAAAAAAACCCAAGCCACACCACTCACAAACAGAAGTGTCTCATTTTGCACAGGGTTTTATGTCAATATTTTGATAATTTCAGCAATTCCACATTCATATTGGTATTGAGATATCTAGAAAACAATGTATGCTTCAAATAACTTCAGTAAGCTTCACGATGTGCCGGTGTGAAGGCTTGTACATTTTTCCATGAAGAACTTGAATCAGATAAAGCTCTGAGACCTGATTTACAGTTGATACAAATCCACAAAGGTAATGTAATTACTGGTATGCCAGTTTACACCTGCAAAATACTTTACCTTGAAATATCTTGGCCCCTTTGTCTCCTTCATTCAAGCAGAGGGAATAGGTACCAGTAGGGGAAGGTTTAACATCTCTGCCTCCAACTCCATTCGGCGATGTGAGTTTGCATAAGGAGCTGGAGGCTGTAGCTGCCTTTTGCCCCAGCAGGTTTTATTTTCCCTTCATTCAGGAAATAGCCCTTCTCTTTTTTTAACATAATCAACAAGGGAATTCCCCCTTCTGTTGTCCAGCTTTGAGAGAGGAGCCTGATCTGTGTTTTTACCTAAAAACCCCTGAAAAGTCATCAGAAGGCTCCCTGACTTCAGTGGTGCAGACCTAGCTGAAAAGGGATGTTCTTGCTGTTCTCCAACGTCCTTCCTTGCCCAGTACGGTACCGCTGGCACCGGTCGGGCAGTGCGAGCAGCTTGGGCCATCGTGCCACAGTGCTCTGCCTTCCAGCACAGCTCTGTCACTCTGTGCACAGTGCTCGTGTCATGCTGTTTACAGAGTGTGACAGACCAGAGGAGGGCAGAGGCACTGTAGGAAGGAAACAGGGCCAGGCCCAGCAGCACTGGGTCAGCATCACCAGAGGTATTGGTCTCTGGGGGCAGAGGGAAGCAGAGCTGAGGGCTGTGGATGGGGATTAGAAAGAAAAAGTAAGTGGCACCTCTAATATATTTTGCCAGGATATAAAAAGAAGAAAAGAAGCATGAGACAGACAAACAAGAGGTAAAACTGTTTTAGGAAAGAAAGGGGAAAATGCACAGAAAATATCATAATAAGGGAACCCCATCAGTAGCAATAACTCAAGGAGAAAAGAGGACTGACAGATAACTGCGCTAGCATGAGTGACGAAGGATAAACCAAAGCTTTACAATGCATTAAAAAGAAAACCAAAATGCATTTAAAAACCCTAGTAAGGAAAAAAAAAAAAAAGCTGGAGGACAAATAAAATGGAGAGAGAGGATTTCTATGAGCACAAAAGCAGAGGTCAGTACCCTGTGGCCATTTCGTAAGAAAGGAGGAAGCAGAAGTGAAGGAAAATACCTAAATATAAAAGACTACTTATAAACAAATGAGACATTGACTGCTACTCTATGATTTTTTGAAAGTTTGCTATTAGCATATCTCCAATGATAAATGCCTTAATATGATGCCAGCTTTCTGTAGGCAGAAATGCACAAATACAGCAAATCAGTTCTGCCAGGCAGACGGCAAAGTAACAAGAACTCATTTCTTCCCACGCCGCATGGCACCACTTTGGTCCATGCACATCCTTTCTCCAGCATGTACCCTTGGAAGAGGTGCATGGCAGGACAGTAGAGCAGGATGACTTAGCAATACAGAGGACGAGAATGTAAAGAATGCAAATGTATAACTATGTTGGGAGTCTTGAGCCTAATTCAAACAATAATTACACAGGTCGATCTCTGACCAAGGCTCCTCAGTCCACATCCTGCCCTAGTTACTCTTTTTTGTCACTCAGAAACTAGTTTGTCTAGGCAGAAGAAAGACTTCTGGATCATTCTTGCCAAGACCACCAAAACTGAAAATTGCCAAAGTCTCCTCTGACTGGCAATGACATCCATAAAAAGACTGGACGGATAAGAGAATGTTCAAGGGCTGTTTGGTCCTCAGCTGAGCCTGAGCTGGTGCCCTGTCACGATGACAACCTCACACCATTCATTAAGCCCACTAAGCTCAAGCTAATGTCTCAAATCGCCTCCAGGGTGCCTTGGAGCACAGCTCCAAGCTCACCTTTCCATGGGGAGAGGAGCACCTGAGCCACCCCACCGACTTGAAGCCTGAAAGAGGAGCCATGGTAGGGATGTGCAGGCCCAATGCTGGGCAGGGATGGCTCCGTGGAAGAAGGGTGGTTAGGAAAACCTGAGCAAAGACTAAAGCCAGGCTTCATTTTGCAGACATCACTCAGGCCTTTCCTGTAGCTCCGGAGGGGTGGAGCAGATGCCCTGCTCCATGGGAGGGAAATAATTCCAGAACTGCAGCTTAAGCCAAGACAAATTTTATATAGAACTCCAAATTTTGAATGACAGAAGGAACCATTTTCCATGCTGGCCTAGTTTTAAAAGTAAAGATGTATGGGTGGCCCTCAGAATTTATGCAGAAGTTTGATGGGGTTAAAAGTTGTGCGCACAGCAATGTTTTCAAGCAGAGAAGTACCTGGAACCAGTTGGTGTTATACTGCATATGGACAAATGTTGTTCTCGCTTCCATGCATCAGTGGGGTTATATGATTAACATTAATCATTTCAAAGGCAATATTCTGCCTATTGATCAGGGCCCCATTCTGGAAGGGATAGATTCAGACTGGCATTGAAAGTTGATTTTGCAATGTATACATGTCCATTCATTTGCAACAGAAGAGCCACATATAGTCCTTCATTTATCAGTAAAATCCAGTTACCTTCTGTGGTATCACACCAACATAAGTGAGGTGACAGCCTGGCCCCAAATCTTCAATTCCACAAACTCCCATATTGTGCTGCTACAAAGACGAGGTTGCTTCAGAGGCTGAGCAGGTAGTGCCCAGACCCTGCAGTCTTTGCTCAGACTTTAACTCACTGACTGTAATGGAAGTATTACTTAATTCATGAAAACATCTTCACTAAGAGTGCTTCTGCACTTATTTACCAAAATAAACACCTTTTTTTTTTTTTTTCTGGGGGTGGAAAAGAAGATGCAGATTAATTTTTGAAATAGAAAAAATTACCACATCTTCTTTTTCTGAAACAGACAGCTTAGAGACACAGAACAGCCTTTTTTTGTCCCTCCCAAACCCTTGTTCTGTACACCACCCCAGTTCTACTCTTGCTTTAAGATTAACTGTCGATCTGAAGATTGACTGTGCTATCCTTAAGGCCAGACATTCTTTGGTTTTGGTTATTACATCAAGGTGCATTTGTGCTTCTAAATGGGCAGCTGTACTGTAAATGGAACACAAAGGAGCAAAATTCAGCCTGTTCCAGCATGGGTCCAAAGCCAGAGTGTTTGCGATGCTGTAGTCTTTTGTTTCAAATGCAGATACATAAACCACAGTCTTTTTTCCATGATGGTTATAATGCAGAATATGAAAAACTCTTGGGATGGTTTAAGCTGCAGGGTATTCTCCCAGAGTTCTGTCCAAGAATAATCTAGTAAAAATGTGGACAGAGAACCATCGACCTCTGCTTTCCCCTGAACATATGCAGCTCTGATCAGTCTGGTATTTCAAGAAAAACAAGGTCCTGAACCCTAATCCTCAGACACATAACAAAGCGCACTTCACAGCTGTGATGCACAGCTACTATCAGCTCCGAGGCCTGAGTGGGTCCCAAGACAATGCCTCCTTTATCACCCAGAGGACAAATATCTAGACAGCAATATTTTCTGCTTGAATGCTTCAAGCATCTCTCGCAACTCCTGACTGAAAGAGAAAACTGAGCTGAGAGTGTTTGCTGAGTGATTATTTTAATTTACTACTTGATGTAAATCTAAATGAACTGACATCCAGCTTGAGATGGACAGAAAACAATCATTGTGAAAAAAGAAAGAAGGCTAATATTACAGTATCATTTGAGTAGCGCAGGTTTAGGCAACTTTAGCAGTGGCAATGTAATAGATAGTGAAGCAGGGTTTGCATTTCCTTTTCTTCACTCAATTACCATAATAAGTTCTGTAATTTTAGGGCTGTTTATTTATCAGGCGACGATAACAAAGACGCTCAGAACACGGTGTCTGAATGCAATACTACAAAGCATCACACTGTAAGCCCTTGCATGCAGAGGGATTGCTGATTCTCTCACACACCTGATTATCCGTGTGTACGAGTGTGCAGGTGTGTTCAGAAGCAACAATATTCCCCTTTTTGTTAATTGCTAAAATGGCACACGTTTTGCATCTGGCCTGAAGCAGAGTGAGGGCAAGGGGTAGAAAAGGAAGAAAACTTCCTGGTAAAGTTCTCCAGTGCTTTAAAAACCTGTCAAGTCACTCTGCTGAGCTTTCTTGTATGAACAATAGATTTGGGACCTGGCCTGCCTGCACTGGGGAGTCTGTCACTGCTGCTCTCTGATCCGGGTTTCCAGCGTTTGATGGCTGCACGGTGTCACAGAACAGCTGGAGGAGAGGCACCCCGGCTGAGTGCAATGAGATGGAGGGGAAAAAAAACAACAAACAAAAAGCAAAAGAAGAGATTTCTTTGTGAGGCAGACACAGGCATCTGGGCTCTGCCAGAGCGAGACGCGTCACCTTGCAGCATGGCTTGTGGTGCCCTACACTGAGACAAACAGATATTAGTGCCCCACGCACACAGACCCCCTTCGTTCCCAAATGGGGACCAGGGTGAAGGTGCACCACATGCAACGCAACCCCAGATGGAGGTCCAGCAAGAGCTCCCTCCTGGTGGGGCTCAGCAGTGGGTTCAGCACCTCCTGCAGCTCCCAAAAGCATTTTTCCAGTGGGAGACCATTTCCTTGGGCCCCTCCAGGCATGGCATGCCACGGCGGCACCAGCAGCCTGGAAGAGCGGGTAGGAGGCACCGCTAGCCCATCGCTCAGTGCCTCTCTCTCAGCACATCAGAGAGCCATATCACATCCCCAGGGCTGACTGAATGCACCTGGGGCAACTTTCCATTCCACCCTGCGATGCTTGTGTCTGTTTTGGGGGAATTTGTGGTTGGAAATCCACTAATCCACATACATAATGTCTTGCACATTGCTCTAAAAGTATGTACCGAATCTGAAACAAAACTCACAGTGTAATGTTCCATTTTGCATATACCAAAGATTGATGGAAAAGCTCATAATTGAATAAGAATAAAAGGAGTTGAATAAAGATCAAACTCGATGGGTTTCTAAGACTGCCATTCAACAGCCTCGAGCTTTTGGAAGAATACCATGCCTCCCTATTAAATTATTTGAACCACTACCTTAAAGAAATCTCTGCAGTTCCTTCTTAAATTCTACAGGAGGCTCAAAAGCACGTCGGAAATATTTTTACTCTGTACCATAAGATGTTTTTCATCAGAGTAACATGCCTCTTAACCCATAGCCATATATTCAATTAAATTGCATGGGCATATGTGTGTTTATTTACATAATGTGTAAATGTATAGCTGGGTATATATAAACAAAAGGCTTTCATAACACAGAGGAACACACATGGCGGTATAATTTGTGTATACGCACACTGTGTAACTGCAGCCATTCATGTCAACACCATTCATCACCTGTATTCACCAAAATGGTGTCAGTACTGTTCCGCACGCTGCCTACAAGTTCACAACAATGATCATCTCCCTCTTCAATTAATTAAGGACAATTAAAATATTTTAAGTGAATTCCATTAACATGACAAAACAGTACACATAGAATTCACAGAAAACCTGTGACAAAGTCCCTCTTTCAACGGAGTCACATAGAAAGATTTTACAAATTGACAGTATACGTTATGCACAGCCTAACTGTGGACATTTTCTGTCAAGCACTTAAACAGAGAGACACAACAACGGCTCCAGTGTGAAAAAAGAATTATCTGTAGAGGACCAGTCCTCACTAAGGGCAACCTTGACAAGTCCAAGCATGCACCTGGATCAGGATTTAGAATAACTCTGTCATACCCAAGTTGTTCATCACGAAGCTCTGTCTAAATTATTGTGGGTTTGCAATGGACCTTCATTAACTGCTCTTTTGTATAAATACTATCAAACCTACTAAAAAGAGTATTTTTTAAATGCCCCTGTTAAATATTGCTTCAGTAAGAGGGTTACAAATACACGGCATGAAATGTTACAGATGGAAATTATTTTTTCCTTAGTTCTGTGGGGCTACTTAAAGCAAATCTGAAATTTTACATTCAGGACTCAGACAGCAGTGAGATAACATTTTCCCTTCTAGGGACAAAATTCTGTAAGGAAGTTTTTATGAAATCTGGCTTGTATTTATAGCCTTACCATACAGCTACTACGGATCTAGCACTCTTTGCACTGATGAAGTGTCTGATTAACACATACCGTTATTGGGATTTGCAAATTAAAGGCTGGATCTTGCAACACTTATGTGAGTCAGCCTTAATCACATGAGTAGTCCCCAGCAGGAGTAAATGTTGCAGGATCGGGCCCTTCCAAAATGAGCAAAGCTTCATTAGCCCCTTCACATGATTTTATAAATATGCATGCTCTAATGGAGTGTGATGATGTAGGTACATACAAACTCATGTTACCCATGTGAGTACTGCCAGAGACCTTGAAGAGATTTCTGACTTCCACGAATAAAATTAGGTTATGGTAAGATTGGTTGATGTCATACAAAAAATAACAGAGAGGACAGTGACCTCTCCATGCTTTTGCCACCGGAACTTCTGCAGGTGCCTCAGTGTTGGAGCACACGGCGCAGCATAGATCTGCCTGCAGAAGATCTGAAGGTGCACAGAGCTCCTGCTGCTCATTCTTCACCAAGCTCACCAATGCCCGGCATGTGGTGTCACACAGGGCTACTGCAGAGATGATTATGACATCACAGAGTGAGCAGAAACCACCTGAAAACCCAAAGAACTGATGAACTACTCAGAGGCAGTTTTCCTGCCAATGACCCTTGTCATTGCGGGGGAATGAGCACCCTTTCCCTGAGAGAAGAGGTATTTGCTTACCCAGAAAGAATCTTTTCTGGGGTGCCAATACTTTAATCTAAAGACCAAGCTGCATCTCCTGTTGGTAATTCTTAGCTGTAATTATGAAAGCTATTGCAGTTAGGTTATTCTAATAATGACAATCTATTTCCTTTTAAAGATTTAAGAGCAACTTTTTTAATGAAAAAGAACCCATAAAAACAGTGAAATCCTTTTAATTCCTTTTTGTGCCACAGCATCTGAGCACAATTTATCTAGATAAGTTTTAATTCTAGCCTTTCCAGAAAGACAGTATTCTGTATAAATAAAAAGAAATATAATTGATAAATGTAGTCAGATGGTACCAGGTTGTTTAAATAGACCATTAAGCTCAAAATGTCTAAAGTTAAATTAGATTGTATTCCCTTTCACCTAGGGCTTTTGTAAGGCACAACTGGCATGTATAGCCTTGTCCACATTAATTTTTACTGCCACGGTCAAAAAGCAGCATAAGTCTGAAGCTTGTGTAGAATTTTCTGTCTTTATTTGACGTGATCATAGTAGATGAATTAGCTCCCTTGGTGCAGAGAGTGAAAGAAGGTTAGTTGAGGGAAATAAGGAATTTTCAGAGGAAAGAAAAAGTTTGAGGGAAACATATGGTTTAAATGCTCTAGCCTATTTCAGATCAAGCTGAGAGAGTTGAGATCTGTTGGTTCAGAGATCCAGTTCACTGCACATTCCTACTGTGCCTGCCTACTAATTGCATCCCATGTTTGTCAATCAAATATTTGCAATTAACAAAAATATTCCCTTAAGAGACATATAACAGAGGCTGCTAAGGATCCGTTGCTTTGCTATTAGAGTCAGCTCCAAAAAAAAAAAAAAAAAAAAAAATCTTTAAAAATATTCTGCTGATGATGACACTGCCAGACACTTCCAGTCAAAACATTAACAAGCAGAATAGGTGGCATGGGGGCTTTTCAAAGAGATTTTTTTCAAAGAAGAAAAACTTTGATCTTAGTGTTTCTGACCCATCCTCCACCTCTGATTCTTCAATCTACAAGTACATATAGTGGTTTAATTTCACTCAGTGCATAACTTGCCTAAGGATAAAAGTTGATCTAGATTTTTTTTATTTAACTCCAATTTAACTGATGCTCTAAAGCTGCCCTATCACTGCATAATACACACTCACACAAGGTTTCTAAGCAGAAACTGAAGAAAGCAGACTATAATAATACGACATGCACAAGGTTCAGAGGAAACATTAATTTGTAAATAGGTAGAAATGCCAGTAATTTGTTGGGAATTGAAGACCTTCTGTATGCAACAGTGAAGCTTAGCAGCTGTGCACTGCTGTTTTATAAATCAATATTACATCTGAAGGTGGTGTTTGAATGCTTGTATCATTGTGGTTTGAGTCAAACAAAGTTCTGTGATAAGAAATGATCAAACAAAACAAACAAAATCCCTTCCCTGTCTCATCGGATAAATTCCAAACATAATTCCACAAGAGGGATAGAACATTCAAATCATCCACTTTTTTATAATTGCATAAACCCCTCAGTCACAGAAAGATGATTGGATTGGTGATGGACTATTGTATTCTCAAAGACATGGATCATGCCAATGGAGAGCTCCTGCAAAATGATAATAGTGTGCATGTTTTCTGTACGACGTAAGTGGTGAGCTTTAAACCCCATCCAAGCCAAAATGCAGCAGACTGGTGTGAACATGACTGGGACCAGGGGACTCCAGCCTTCCACTTCCACCTCTAAAACTAATTCCTTCAGTGCCATGAGCAACCACTTATCCTCACTGCTGCAGCTTCTCCATCTAAATACAGAGGATAATACATAGCCAGCTAACAAAAAGAGCTCAGGCTTAGGCCAAGTCTACCAAGGAAAAATTTGCCAGCATAGCTCGGCAGGTACAGCTTGATTAGCAGATTTGCCTCATGTCGACACAGCCCTGCACCTGCGAACAGAATATTTTTCCTGCCATCTACCAAGTCTCCCATGCAAAATGAAGCAGAAACCCAGCAATGTTAATGATCTAAAAGTGATCTAAAATATTGTATGCCCCCATGAGTGACATTGCTTCATTTTCTCAAAGGCTGTAAATTGTGAAATGTTCTGGAGACACAAAGGAGCTGCCTTCCCTTGCCGTTTTTTTATCTTTATAAAACATTCCCTTAATTTAGGCTGTGGCTTAAAAAACCTCAGTATCGCAAAGCTAAGTATTTGGGGCTGTCATACTTGCAGAGAATGGGCAAAGAGGTAAGATACAGCATTTCTCATAACCCACCAAGCCCATTTTCTGGAACCTCAGGAAAGAAAGGGAGTTAGGAGAGTGGTGTCTGCAAAGAAATATCCTGAGAGACATCTGCTGGCCACTTTTACCTTGCCAAGCTCCACTCACTGACTGCAGAGCATGCAAGTTTGCGACATCAGACTTTCTGAGTCAAGGGGCAGCTTGGTGGTCATACAAATCATAACTCCACAGCAAACAAATATCAACCAACAGCCCTGCCTTTGGGCTCCATAAAAGATTTAGCAACATCCTTATTGTCTGACTTATTACGAAAGGAAACAAATTCATCACTGTGACTGCAATGAAGCGGGCTGCGGAGAAGCAGGACAGCTGAACAGCATCCCACACCAAGCCTGTAGGCATGTCTCCAGCCTAGTGACCAGCGACAGACTTCCCTGCCACTGCTGAATAAACAGACTCTGAAGCTTGGCATTTGCATCCCACAGCTGCCTATATACTCCTCTGCGTGGCCACTCGCGTTGGCTTCGCAACCGCGGCAGATAAAGGAGGACAGCAAAGCTGGGCGGCACAGATAGTGACAAAAAGAAGACAGAGCCTAACTAGCTTTGAAATGGCTGGTGTTGGGGAGATTTTTAATTGCAGACTTGCATCAAAAAGCCCCATTTGTAAATACTCAGCTATCATTTTGCAGGGGGTTGTCAGATTACAGAATTTTATCATCAAGTTTGAGGTGGGAAAAGAAGAGGAGGAGATGGAGGAGGAGGATATTTTTGTTCCTGTCCTTCATTTCCTGATAAGGAGTCACTTTTGATCCAAGAGATTTTCTTTTTCTTTCTTCCTTTCCTTTCCTGTTTTTTTAATCTGGTAGCATAAATTTGTTTCACAAGATGCAGGTGTTTGAAATATTTAAGAAGTTCTCCGGTTTTGTATTCCTAGCCTCATTGATGAGAAAGCTTACGCATCATGACATGGTGAGTTGAAGCAATGATTAAAAGGCTATTGCATATGCTCTTCCCAGCTGAGTTGTTCTCGTTGTTGTTTTTAGAGCACAGAGAAAGTGTCTGCAACAGCTGCTAATAAGCTCTTATGCGACTCTACTAACATCATGATCTGATCACCCCAGAAGTGCATAGCGGGAACTGAGGAACCTGGTCTCAGCAATTTGACAAAAACATCCCTGACATATTTCAGCTACCGTAGAAAGTTTGTGACACTGAAAGGAAATTAAATCGTGTGAGGAAGGTTGAATAGCAATGTGGGGCTTGTGTTTGTGTGCACATGAGATTTAAAGCCATGGGCAAAGCAGGGACATGGGTGTTTTCAAAGGCACAAATGGGAATTAGACAATTCCATTGACTTTCACTGGAAGAACTACCCTTTGTGCCTTTGAAATCCTCCCCCTTTATTTACTGTACTTCAGTAAGAAACAATGCTGAAAACCTAAGAATGTTTTAAAAGGTGTCATACCTAGAGCATGGCTGCTTTGGGATACTAATCTAGAGGCACCAGATGAAACCACCCCAATATACTGCTCTTTTTAATTTCATAGATGTCCCAAGAAATCAGCTTATAATACCTCTTGCTCAGATCTTCAAATTTAGAGTGCTCTAAAAGCATAACCTGACCTGAAAGTAGACCAGTTCAGGAATTTCCATGTGCCTACACCGGAGGGCACGACTAATTGTTATCCCTTCCCAGGCAAAGTGAGCAGTGTGGGAAGAGTAGGGTAATTATAACTTAAGGACTAACCCATGGGATTCTCCCATATAAAACCAAACTGCATTCTTTCATTGGCAGAGGAGGAAAGAGGTTGGTTCATTTGAGATAGATCCAGGTGGATGAACTTGAACCCATGTGTGCACATTACAGAAGCTGTACGACTGCATAGGTGTGTGCTTATGTGCTATTTGGCTCTAATTTTGGTAAATGTAGTGGTAGCTGTTCAGTTCTTGTGTTAACAGTGTCATGCTGTCTCTGCAGGATGACTGTGAGCAAACAGTCTGAAGATGTTTTAGCAGTGCATATAGCTGCATATATTTTCCATAAATAGGAGTTTATTCTTTGGCAGACAAGCTAGCATTAGAGCTGCAAAAACACAAGGAATATAGTAAGTGCCGTGAAAAAGAAAACCAAGCAGAGAGACAATCTGTGAAGCAGGAGAAATAAATAGAGACTGAAAAGAAAGAAAAAAGAGAAGGGGGGAGGGGGGGGACACTAAAAAGCAAAGGTGAAATGGAAAGAGGAAGAGATGGTAAGGAAAAAAGAGAAGTCAGGAAAAGTACTGAAAACAACTTCTGTATGAAAAAAATAAAGGGAGTAAAAAGCAGAAGAGGAATCCGAAAACGTTTTAACTATTTTTTAATTTGCTGCCACCAACGGCGCGGTGGAGGTCCTGCTCCAGCTGCCTCAGCCCTTATCCTGTGTCAAGCAGACTAGCGGTGCTTGATCAGTGATAGGGAATAACGGTGACTCCTTTTTGTTAGTAATTGACGGGAAGTGCTGTTTGCCATTGTGTCAGTTCAGCACAGCACCGGCAGGCAGGCCGGCATCAGTGCCGGTGATAGAAACTCTGTGGAAAGGTTCTTGCTGTGAGCAGAGAAGAGTCAGCTACTCAATACAAATCTCTGAGGCTTGTTAGCAAGAGATCTAGGAGATAGCTTTTTCAGTCTTCTGGTAATACAGAGCAGTGGTTTATATGGCAGCTCTGAAGCCCTGTGCAAACAACCACTCCCAAGTGCTGCAACAGACCCCAATAGTTTAAGCATTGTGGAGTACTTGTTGAACGCAAACAATTTATGTACACCTCATTATACAGCTCCTCTATGTCCCGTACTTCCTCGGTTGTGGAAACGGCACAAATCCAGCAGCGATGTTTTGCAGACCACATTGCAGCACATAGCTCTGGATACCCCAACTGCCTTTTTACCCAACTTCTTAAAAAAACCAGTTGATTCCCAAGGCAATGGGACCAAGTACCTTTTTTTTATTAGTCCTCATCCATAATAATAAAAACTGACCTATTTTTAAGTACCACTGTTTTCTTCTTTTCAGTGATGTAGAAACAAAAAAAAAACAAAACAAAGATTTTAAGGGAGGGCTTAGAGAGAGGACAGCCAAACCATGGTGGTCAGGGAGATCAGCAACCATGAAGTCCAAACGTAAGCCTTTGCTTAAGGAAAAAGGAAACTCTTGACCATTACAAGATGCCTGAAGTGGTGCAGGCATGGATCGGCTCTACCCATTTAAAGAGATGTAGCAACAAATAAAAAGATAGAAAGAAAAAAATACAGCATCTCATTCATAAATTTTCCTGGGGTTTTCTCTGATTTCACAAAGTCCTGTTTAAATGAGCGGAGATGACAATGGCAATTTCCGCTTGAAAACAAAACCCTGAGCTCAACAACCAAAGACCGGCATAAACCATTCTTTTCCTAAGCAGAGATGAACTCAGCATTAATTAATTTAGGACACAACTTTCTGAAGCTTGGTTATTCCCTTGGGCAACAACTTTACCTCACGTTAATTTACAGTTCAATGGCAATTTTATGGATACTTGAACTTTTATTACTGTATAACCTATACAACCAGAGTTGAACAGATTTTCCTAGTAGGATAAATGATCACTTGGTTGTAAAATGAGTTATTGGACTTGCCTTTTCAACACATTACAGGCCAGATGGTCAGCGGCTGCTTTCTCTGACCGCTCAAGTCTCCTATACCCATACCCTGAGCCGAGGGTGGGGGGCATTGCCCCGCTGCCACCACCACCAGCGTGACAGCCAAATGGGAGATGATGAGGCTTTGGCTCCGGTACTCCCTGTAGCCCAAATAGTGAGGCCGAGTGTCCAAACCCAACAGGTCCTCCCTGAGGACACTGAGCACTGCTGGGCTTTGCAGCTGCGGAGAGCTGGTCATCCTATTTGCTCACACTTCATTGACACATTGAAGCCCAGTTTCTCTGTTGCTAAAGAGCAAATCCAAGTACTGCACCTGCTGGGCCATATTTCTTCTGGCAGAATCTGGCCCAGTATCCTTGGCACATATCCCTAGAAATGGTGCAACACTCATCTTTTGGTAACCTGAAGAAAATTTCCGGTGGAGATTAGCACTTTCTAAGAGTCCCTTTGTTTAACCCTTAATCTCAGACATTAACTCTGAACTCTCCAAAGGTATATGTGAAAAAAAAAAAAAAGGCTGAAACAATCCCCCTATTTTATAAACCAGACCACGTCAGGTACCAGGTGGCCCAGGAGACATTTGTATCAGCACACGTGAGGGTGGTAATCTATGGTGGCGCAAATGAACGGCTGGGGTAGAAAAGCCTCTTCTAGAGCTTGTGTAACTGTGAGGGTGCAGTCTTAGCAATAAGCATTACACAGCCTGGTCTAGTCCAATGAATAAGCATTGCACAGCCTGGCTCTAGAAACAGAAGAAAGCACTGTGGAACAGGTATACAGGCAGCTAAAATTATCTTATTTAGCACCTTTGATTTTAAATAACCTGAAAAAAAATGTTTGGGGGGAGATATTTAATGTTTTTATTTCCATAACGTCATAAATTACCCTCCACTTTCACATTCCCTTAATGACTAATTATTTCTTTTCAGAGTTCTGTATCTTATTGATATCCTTTCCCTACGCTGTGCTCTCATAATGCTCTCAGCTATTTCATCCACATTGGTCACAGTGTCCCAGGCTATGTTACCTTCTGGAATTTACCTTAATTCATGTTAAATACAATCAGAAAAATCACACTGTGGAAAGCATAGCCATGCTAAAAACGATTACTATGGGCAAAATTATCAGCAGCTTATTATTCTAGCTCAGAATATTTATCCTATGATATTGATTTTATTACAGAAAACTCCTTATACTATGTAATAGCTACTATAAAAACTGCTGCTTTGCACTGCTGGTTTAAAAATAGCACTATAATATTTAAAATAAACGTGTGGCAAATTATCTTAAGATTGTGGAAAGGACAAAATCCAGCGCAGTGAAAAATGCCACTTTTCCAGAAAGAAAACAGAACAAAATATTAATATTGCCTTAGTCAATATTTCAGTTTTAGATAAAATTCACCTTGAAATCTAGCCATCAATTTCTTATAACACCAGAATTGATTTTTTAAAAAATCTAGTAGTAACTTCATTTAAATCCAGTCTTTCTAAATCTGTGGCACTTCAAAAAATGTAACTGAATGGAAAAAGTCTCTTTTTTCAGCTTTAAATCCCATTTGGTGGGTACCTAAAATAATACAATATGCACCTTGAATGAAAGTATGTGTCTATGTGTGCATGTATACTCCTCGTGGGATCCTTTTAAGGACGCTGGCTGCATACATATTGTTGGTGCAAGATCGCTGCTGTATGGAAGGGTCTGAAGATTTTCAGCTGCAAGCTCTTTTTAAGAACTTGGGAGGTCTAGATGCAACAGTCAAAAGTGGGAAAGAGTTTGCACTTGAAGAGAATGGCTTTATGAAACCCTTCAAGTATTTAAGAATTAGAGCTATTAAATGCATGATCTATGACTTTTAAAGCTCTGATCTGCCTAATCTTTCTTCTATCCCTCTCCCCCAAAGGCATTAATAAAGCCCAAATTAAGCCATGCCAAATCCTCATTTTCCATCTGTGTTTGATGTTTCAAAAGCTATGCAGTTCTACCTTTGTTTTGACATACAAAAATGTCACCTTTGCTTGGAAATGTGCATATTCGGCAATAACGGAGGAAATAAAGACTTCCCCTACATTGTAAGCTGTGTGTTACAGTCTGTCAGCAATCAACAGGGGCAGATGTTAAACTCGCCATCCTGTCTTAGAAGCTGTTCTTTATTTAATCAAATTCCTTTCTTCCCTGTAGGGTATGTCTAAAATGGGAGGTCCACCATATCCATTAGCCACTTTCTCTAAAGGTATGATAACAAACTACCCTAGATTTAGATGCACCCAAAAGTCACAAAAATAATTCCCTCACTAAACTAGCATCAACCTGAGCTGTGCAGACACATCAGTGCATCGTCAACAGCATCTTGGGCTTTGCCTGTCTCGGTGCAAAAGTCCTGCGGTGCCTGCAAGTGATAAACCCCCACCAGGTAGCTTTGCCCACTGCCAAACCTGTTGCTCAAAATTATACCTTGGTGAAAAGGCAACTTCCACAGGGAAATAGTATCTTTTATGAGACCGACTGGCATACTTAGAAGAAAGGGAGAAGCTTTGGGGGACAGAAGCCCTGCTTCAGATATGATATAGACACAGCAAACTTGGAACTAAGTTCTTCTTTTGCTTCCTTTCAGACCTGAAGAACAACTTATGCTCCTGAAAGTTTTTTTTTTTCCTCCCTCCATAATTTTCATTGGTTTCATAAAACATTTTATTTCTCTTCACAGCCCATGGCATGATTATAGCCCCAGAGTATAAAGGCCAGAGCAGCATTTTACGATTCCCAATAAGATTATTAGAGAAGCATCTTAATATTTTTTGTAAGCCCAAGTTTTTTACCTTCTACATACAGGTGGTGCCACTTCCCCACCATTGCTTTTAACTATTTCAATCCCCCAATGCCACCTTTGGACAGGTCAAGAGGAATCATTCAGCAGCAGGTATTAGACCCCAGGAGCTGGTCCTTCCATAGGTCTTTCAGCTGAAGCTGGACACCTCAACCCCTTATGTCCTCCCTGCAAAGCATACTGCCTTCCCCCGACCCGTCCCGTCAGATACGGGACAACTACTGAAAGCACAACCTGAACTGTACAGCTCTGAATCCTGATGAGCTGCACTGGAGAGTGTTAAATTGAATCTGGCCGGCCTGTAAATCAGGAACATACATTTCTCCTCTTGCTATTAATTTATTCAGTAGAGGAAGGCATTTCATACACTGAGTTTTAGTGTCTGTTATTTGATGGTAATCGATTAATTTTTAACTATCTTTCAGCCCTCTGATGTTCTATAAATAGCCTAAGCTAATAGAGACATTTTTATACTAGGAATGCAGATCCACTGTGAGGTTATTTGAAGAAAAAAAGGAGTCTAGTATAGTATGTTTGTTCAATGTGTTATTAACTTGGAAAGGAAATTGAGCTATAGTGAACTATGTAGATCTGATTCTGACAGCTGCAAACAATTCATAGTGAAAATGACTCAGCCTAATTCACATTTTTTAATTCATTTCTCCCCCACTTTCTCTTGCAGCCAGATAAAGGGTTCAAAATGACCTTGAACTGAAAACCCTGGATTTATCTTAGTGTTTTCTCCTCTCTTAGTGTCCAAAACTTCCTTACTGGGAAGTCAGTAAGTTCAGGGAAAAACCCAAACAACAAAACACCTCCCCTCCCCTCCTAGTTTAATGTGAGGTTTTCAGATCCTGAAAATGAAGGAATAATGTGAATATAGATTTGATTCACTCAGCAATTCCTTATAAGAGACAGCTCAGGCCTTGATATCATGGACAGCAAATGTGGAGCTCAGGTGCGGTGGAAGGCACGTGGTGGAGGATTGGAGGGAGCGTGGAGCAGCGGCTGCCAGCAGGGAGTCTCAGGTCACACTCCTCACTTGAGAAAAGGAGACTTTCACCATCGGCAGGGGAAAGGCTGAATATTCACCCAGGGTAGATTTCAGCCCCGGTTCTCCAGCTGCTAGCATAGTAACACAACTCTCTGTGGCTTTTCCATTCGCTTCCTAGCACCCTTCTGATGCTTTTAGGTGTACCTTCTCATTTTGCTTCAAATACTCCCCAGACAGTGCTGTGGGCAATGTAAGTTGTTCTTCAGAAATTCAGTTTGGAGGGATGGGATAGGCACAAACTCTCAGTTGTGGCAGGAAACTCAGAAACACTCGTGGCCTTTTTTTTTTTTTTTTTTTTTAATTTACATTTTCCCTGTTAGTTCACCCTGAGATCCCAACAGCACAATTTACTAATTAATTACTATTATTAGCTAATGGCAGTGAAAACTGAAATTACTGCCTGCCTTAAGCATAACAAAATTGACAATAAATCTGTAGTCTGTGAATCACTTTCTTGTACAGGTCTGTTAACCAAATACCAAGAGTGGTGGCTGGCTCGATGCTTTCCAGAAAACCATCTGGTACACAGAGACACACAGCCTTCATGTTCAAAAGAGAGGCGCAAGCAAGATAGGGGATGGGCGCTTGCATTCCTAGGCACTGGGTATACAGGGGCACTACCAGATTTGAGAGGGATCTGTCGTCTTTTCCTGACCAAAACCCATGGGTGATGGTTCTTCAGAAACACGGGCTAGAACTGCCCCTTTCAAACAGCAGCACATTCATTATCTCCTGATGGTCACGGCAAGTGCGCACCCAACAACACAGAGATGGCTACTGCTATCGGCGCCAGGTACTTGCTTGTTGTATGCAAAATGTTTTTGGGTTTTCTCAGATTTGCATTCTCCATATACATATATGGCACTTTTTAATGCCAAAATTTAGACCTCTAAATCCTTTCCAGATGACTAAACAAGTGCTCTGCTTTGCAAAAGTGCTGAATCCATGGAGTTCTCTGCCTCAGCCTGGCACTGCCCCATGTGATGGGTGAGATGACTGCACCTAAGTGCTCCTAGGTCTTTCAGAGAGCTGTTGTACAATTAAGCAATGGGTAACAGCTATGTGAAATACAAGTAAGCTGCTGTGCTGAATGGGAGACTTGCTTCACCCAAATGTATTTCAGGGCTTCTGCCCTGGTGGAGTCAGCAAGCAGCAGTGGAGGAGCCTCTTGCACTACTTTGGGGTGCATCAAAGGCAGCGTGAAGGGTAGGGAACCAGTGGGGAAAAGCCTGAAAGAGTTTCTCAGGGATATGGCTGAAAATAGGAGGAAGAGGAGGAGGGGACACCTGAGCAGTGAGCGAGGAGGCTGCGGGAGACAGGAGGTGGCAGGGTCACAGCAGCAGAGCTCAGGAGGTCGGTGCTGGGCCATGACAGTGGTTATGCCAGGACTGCCAGGGAAGGGAGCACTGCTAAGCCTGGGAAGTGCACCGCAAGAAGGAGGTAGCAGCAAAGCAGTTTGTAAGGGTGGGAAGCACTGTGCTCTGCAAGCCAAATGCGCCAGCAGTGCTCCTGTGCCATTCCCTCACAGCCACTGCAGTGGGTACAGATGCCGGGAAGTGGGGATGAGGGAGAGCCGGGAACATCTATAATTCACTGTGTAGCTATTTTGCAGGCCAACATCACCTCCCAATAGCACAGAAACCCTGCCCTCCACGTGCAGCTCCTTGCACTGCTGAATGCTATACAATTTCCCAAAACACATGCACGACTTTCTCACTCCACTCACTCCAGGCAGCCCGTCCTCCAGGCTCGGCCTTGCCCCAGTCCAGATGAGAGCCAGTGCTATAACTCTCCATGTGAATTAAACTGCTGAAGATGTCCACTCTGAGAGCAGGTGTATGAGTCTGTGTCTCTATGCATGTGGATGCCTATATAACAATTATTCTCTCTCCCAATCTGAAACAGTGGGTGGTCACTAACGTTAGACCAAAATCAATAGGTAGAGAAGGAACTGTTTACAAAAGCATGACAATGACTAGGTCATTCACTCAAAAAGGAAGTTAGCATCGTTACAAGAAGAAAACACTCAGAAGAGGGCTATAATTTAGTGCCTAGATACCATAGTGACTGGGAACTGCATAGACAGATTAGGCAAAAATTAAATTTGTTTCGACAGACAAAACGCAAGAGTAAGATCAAAGAAATCAGCCTCAATATAGTGCAGGGAATACTCTCTCACCCTCAGAAAGTATACAAAAGAAAGCAAAAACAAGAAGCTGCCAGCCAAAATTACCAATGCAGTTCCATTTAACAAAAAATCAATATTACAATAAGATGCCAGTAATGAAAGAAAGACCACAGCAGTATCTCAATAAAGATTACAAATTACAAGATTATAAATGGAGAGCCACAGTCATTTTGGACAGACAAATAGGACCACAGTACAACTGGAGGCCAAATGATGGTTTAGGAATAATGCCTGCAGCTTTCAAGAAAGCCAATGGGGGAAGCAAACATGCATCTAAGGGCAGAATTTGGCTCTAGGACTTGCATATGAATAATTGTGGCAGGGAGATACAGAACATCCCAGAAATAAAAGACCTGCTCATTAGAAACCCATCTAGCCAAACCTATGGGGAGACCCTTAAGTAAAATCTCTGCCATTTGTTATTTTCAAGAATCTGGTGCCAGTCTTGAGTTATTTTTAAGGCACCAAAACTGTGCTTTAATAATATTTTCTCTTCCATCCAAAGAGCTCTTAAGTAATTTACAGGCATTTGACAAAGGAGATTCACATTGCCCCAAAACCTGCTCCTACGGATGCCAGGGGTGAGGACTCCTCACTGCAACGATGCAGGATCCATCTCACCAAACAATGAAACAGGTAAAAACACGTGGCTTGTTTTGGAAACAAGGGAAACCACAGCTAAGGAATATTGAAGTGACTGGCTCGAAGTCTTGCAATGAGTCAGAAATAAAGGAAGGAACACAGGAGTTCCAGTTTGTAATTAGCTCATTTAACCCTCAGCCCATCTCGGCTCTTGTGCAAAAGCTTATTTGAAACAAGACAAATAATACGGGAAAAAAAACCCACCATACTTTCATTCTAGCACATCCCTATCATTAAATCACTATATAAACAAAAAGCACAATCTGATGTGTAGAATAACGACTCCTTTCTGTTATGCAGTGTCATCCAAGCCCATGCTTAAGAGATGTTTATTCATCCTTGTCCTCTTTATTTCATTAGACATACGATAGTTTCACAGGACAGAGTATTGTCAGCACTTTTATTTCTAAATAGACAAGTTGGAGAAAACCAACATAAACCAGACTGGAGGCTCAGGATAGATACTAAATGGAATCATGAGAGGGTATGGTGGAAATTACTAAATTGAATATGTAGATAATACCTCCAGAGAAAGGCAGAAAGTGTAGGTATGCCATCAGGGCAGCACAGACTTCAATATAGTTGGAGTTACCTACTCGAGCTGGGAAAGAAAGCTTTAGCAACAGATGACAAAGAAAATATAGATTGAAACCAATAAACTGCAGGAAAACTAAAATCAAAATGATAGGTGAAAGAAATGCATGTATCTGCATTGTGAGAAGTCCATTGAATTGAGGAAATGATACTGATCCTAGGGGAATGATTCATTACCAAATGGAAAAGACATAGCCTATGATAAAGGATGGGGGAAAATCACTGAATAGCAGATTCTACCTACAGAAATTGAAAAAGAACACTCATGTTGAATCATGGCAGAAGTACTTCAAAATTCCAACAGGCCTGACCACTGTGGATACGGAGGGAAGGAAAAAAAAACATGCTAAAGTATGTGATATCATGCCCACAAGCAAGGGTGAAGGTCAAATCAGAGAAAATTTAAAATGCTCTGAGAAACCAGCAGCATCAGCAAGAGTGGTGCCAGAAACGAACAGATTTTATTCATCTCTACTTCAGGACCAAAAAAGGGGAAAAAAAGAAATACTGGAAGCCCTTCTTACTTAGGGGCTGTGTCTCCATGCCACTGACCTACTTATACTTCAAGCACTATGCGTGGAGAAAGGAAGAGACGTGCTAATGCTCAAGAAAAAGGTCTTATACCACAACAATATTGTACTACAACAGTGCACACAGTCTGCCTGTTAGGGGATTTATAAGCCAAGCACACAAATAGACAGTAATGAGTTACTCACCAGAGGCTGTCAGCAAAGTTGCTAATTAGTACAAATGGTAGTAGATTTTTTAATACTGTCCCCTGCTTTAGTGGGAACTGTTCCAAGACCACCTAACCTGTATCTCACTGGATAAAAAGAACTTAGTCCCCTTAGTCCGGTGTGGCATTCCTAAGGATGGTAAAGTATGAGACAAAATCAGAGTTATAATGGAAACTTAAGTGCAAACTTAACCACCAGAACAAACTGACTCACAACTGCATAATTCCTGATGAGACACCCCACATGCGAAAAATAATTACTCCTCACTCTCATCACGAAAGACCTGATCCACCGATGTCAACAGAAGCCCTTCAATTGAATTTTGTAAGAACTGGGCCAAGTCCCAAGATTGTGTGTGCCACTGCTGCTGTGGATAGCAATATACCTTGAGTTACCAAATCTGCAAAACTGATAAAAATCTTCTGTTAACCAGCAATTAGAATACTTCCATTACACATAACGTGCAGATAAAACTATCACAAAATGCAATTAAATGGGACACAGTTTTAATATTCTACCTTCAAACAGAGAAACACTTTATCTTCTCAGAATTTCAGAGGATCATCGTAACAAACTGTTGACATATTAAAGCCACTATTAAGAAAATGATGCTAAAAGGAAAATAAGAAGAATTATTGATTGGTTATTACAGTTCAAATATTTTTCTTATTTAAGAACTGCAGCAAAGTTGCATTCCTGTTCCTTTTGCCAACGAACGTGCAGAAAAAACAGCACATCAAATTCTAGTGTGTTTTTCTGGCACTACTTCCTTCAAAAGGCATCAGGTTTTAAAAACCACTGACCTGTCTAGCCATTGAGAATTTAAGACATTTTCTATTAAATTATGTCCTTCTATCAGCAGAAATATTTTCTGTAATATTTTCTACTGTAAAAAGCCCTAGGAAATTAAACTAGATCAAAAATATTTAATATGTATTAAAAAAACAATTTAGACAAGAAAGGTCGGTAATCGAAAGGTGTGATACCTACAATCAGAGCCAAGTTACAAAAAGGGTTAGCCATCTATAGCCAAGTTAAACAACACACAATTAAGGTTAACTTGGCTCTGCTGGCATATATAAACCCACACATGAGGACTGTGGGGGGCTAAGACAGTTTCAGCAGTGTCTTATTTACCTTGGCTATTTTCATGACTAACCATTTTGTAGACTGGCTCTGTTTGCAGACATCACACCTTTTCACCCATTCTTTACATTTGGCATCTTAACACATCCTAAATGTTTGTCCCAAACATCGTATTTTGTTTAGAAAAAATAATTGTCAAGAGTCCATATGTAGGAGAATAGAAAAAAAGACGTCCTCTTCCACCAATGAACGTGCGAATTCCAACGTGTCACAAATTCAAACAACAAATTCATCGTGACGCTCTCTTACAGAGGATTAGAGGAGTTGGGAAATGAGAAGGAGACTTCACCACCTGTAGATCACCCATTCAAACACAGCTGGACTGGCCACCATGAAAAATTGCTATTACAAGATGGTGGCGTGGGGAGCTGTAGGATATGAAAGACTGATAGGGATGGCAACAAAATGCCTATCAAAATATTTTTCAGCAGCACAGACGTTTTACTAGATGAAAAAGTTCACCAAAAAAAAGGTTTCTTTCTACCAGAAATTTATCTGTATTGTGAAAAAGTGAATACATTTCAGTTCCATTCCCTTCTCAAAGTAAATGCGTGTATTTTATACTGAGGTAATTCAGTCCCAAGATACCTCACGGTCACATTACGTGCCACTTCTCTTCTACCAGCTTTGCTCCCCCGACAGTATACATCGTGCAATGCCCCACATACAAGGACCTCCAAGAACTAGACTTCATGAATGCCTGGGCAGATGCCTCCCTTCACCAGCCAGGAAGAGCCCCAGCGCAGTTGCAAAGCCTGGCTGTGGAGTCATAGTCTGAAATTTGCCCAGAGAAAAGAGCAATGTGCTATAGTTCCTTGTAGTAACCAGGAATACCACACTTTTTTTTCTCTGTTCAGTGATTTCAGTGCAACTCGGGCTCCTAAATGCTTTTATGGATCCAGGCCAAAACATATTCAGTAATAGATACTGAAACAAATTATTTCATGTGCCAGTTCTGTAGGTTAATTCACATAAGTGAGAAAACAGTTCTGATTGAAGGGCGGAGTGATTTTTAAAAATTTGATTCATACAGAAGTGTTAACAGCCTTTTGCTTATACCCACAATTGCGGAACAGAATAGAATCAGTGGAAATGTTATTTCCAAGTTCTGTGGTGTAAATAAAACCTCCTCTCTCTGACTCACACAGTGAGTCATTTTTGTCTGTACGTATTTATGTCGAGGGGGGATATAAGTTTGTGCTCTGAGCATTCTTCTCATGGAGAGCTTCTCGTGTCTTAGATTCTCTGTTGCTCTTGTTTTTTGTGGACTCTTAAAACCTCTATCTCTAGTGATCTCCCTCTTGTTTACTGTAACCTCATCCCACTTGTTCAGCTTGCTGGCATGAGTGAAAAAAGACATGAAGTAATATCAGTTACAGTATTGGCACGTTATAGGGAATTATATACAAAATGATAAAATAAGCATGAAAGGCCACATTAAAGTAGCAACACCTAGGCAAATTTACACCTTGTGTGTACAGTAACTGTAGGGCATCTTCAATTACTTCAGCTGAAAATGTCTGAGCATCTCTTTTTTAAGGATGTTTCTGTTCACGGTTTTTACCAAACTGTCCTCATTTATGCTAAAAACGGCTGGCCCCAGCCCATGTGTAAAGGCAAAAGGCTGCTTAGCCCTTGCGACAGAGAAAGGAATGGAAACTAAAACCAGCCACATCCCCAGCACACATCCATATGTGTTGTCTCTATTTTTAGCTTTCCAAGAGTCTTGTGAGACAAAGTGAGATGTGACATATTTATGGGAAACAAAGGTGGGGAGTAGGTGAGACTGTAGTCCTCCCTGTTATCAAGGTTGTGCGCCACAAGCATGGTAGGCCATTTCAGTCCCTTATAACACCAGCAAGTTTAAGAGTTTGAGCTCAGAATGTACCTGCCCAACATGTGCCACAAGCTAAACTGGTTTGGGATAATTCCACAAGAGCTGTCGAGCTGTTTTTAAATGACAAAGAAGAGGAAAAGTCATTACTTTGTCCACATCCTTTTCTTTGTTATGAATAGCTCTGGAACCACCTCCTGATGCTTTTGGCCACATTATCGGTCTGTGCACGTGCCATTCCCACAGAGCACATGCTCCCCCCCATACCCTCACAGCCCTCTGATGGGGCTGGGTGCTTCTCTTACTGCCTACAAGCTGTCTAAGGGTGACCAAAAGTGATCCAGACCTAGAAAGGAGGAGCCAAAAATCACTGACTGATTTCTGCAAAGGATTAAGGACAATGCCCATCTCTACTGCACAGTGTTGCTTCATCCTTAAAATATCCTGAATGCTAAATGAGACAAGATTCTAACGGGGGGGAAAAATCGTATGTAGTCAGGTGCATATGAATAAACATGTATCATAAGTACATGCAGGAGAGGGCCTAGATTAACAGTTTTAAAATATAATATTATATATATATATATGCAAAACAAAACTATGTGTACATACACAAGACACTTGATTTGTGGAGAGTGTACTTCCAAATCCAATAGTTACCTAAGACAAGCAAGATTTATGCTAGTTTCTTAATTCTGGCAGATTATTATGATCAAAATTTTTTTCCTTCTGTGAAATAAATGCAGTCAGTGGAGGTTTTAAGCAAGTCAACCTTATTTGCCAAACAAATCAAGCATTCAAAAAGATTACAGACATTAGCAGACAATGATTTTTCTGTTTATCGATCCTCTGAAAGGAAAATATTAAATAGCAGGTATTAGAGGAATATCACATGTACCGGCTCACACATAATACATCCAGAGGGCATGTGAATACTTTTGTTTTACTCCACTTAGTGGACCTGCCTTTTCCCATGGCTTGTATAAAAAAAACAATGTGTTTCAGTAGGCACAGCTCTTTATAATTCAACACAGTGGATCAGACTAACAGCAGAATATATGAGATATACAGCAATAAAGCAGCTAGCAGGTGTCGTCTTGGAATTTCTTAAGTGTTCTTAGCAAACCAGGTGCCCACAGGAAGAAGGCAATTTACGTATCGGTTATATCTTTACACCTGTTTGCAAATGCTGATACAGACCCTTACACCGAGCACTTAGCCAATAGGAAGCTAATGTACAGTAGTGACTAATTGATAATTAAAGAAACCTTTAGGAATACCATAAAATATCTGGCACAGGATTCTCTCATCCGCTTAGCAAAGGCTGTTCTGCCCTGCACTTATCATACCGCTCTGCTAGTTTTCATAACAGTTAAGATGGTGTATCTGTGTGAATCAGGGGTTCAGTTGCAATTTTCAGCACACTGGCTGTGTTTTATTGTTGTCTGATGGCTCCTTCTTTAGTCTGCAGAGGGGATCACTCTATTACTGTGGTTTAGACGGCTCACAGGTTGGCCCTTGCCCCTCTCTTTCATAAAATAAGTATAATTAGATGATAATGCCCTTCTTGTCAAAACTTACAGCTTATTTAAGCCTGCAGTAATAATTTCAATTTATTAAAGATTTATTCAGATAACATTATTATCACTGTTTATTCAAATGGACATTCTTTTTTCTTTTTTTCTTTTTTTTTTTTTTTTCCCAGGGGAACAAAAGACATAATTCCTGCAAACAGATGTAACAAACCTGTCAAGTTCTCAAATGCTTAAGTTGAGCATTTTACTTGGAAAGGCTGACAAATTTTCTTCACTTCAAAATATCATTAACACCGATAACACATTTGCCCAAGCCTATTTCTAAGTTGTAAAAAAAGATTGCTACAGATTAAGACCCTTGATATAATGCTATAAGCTCCTAACAATGGTATCTTTTATAGTGAAGAGCAACTGTAGACACAAATTGCCCCCTTTCCTGCACCTTTTTCACAAAAATCAATATTAAAGTAGTAGCTGCCTTAACTCTCCCATAGACTATATGAGAAAAAACCACAGCCACGCTTAGGACAGTTTAGGTCAATAAAGAATCAATACTGTGGTTGAATCTGTAGAAAGATAAAAGACTTAGAACTCACTACAGTGTGCCCTATTGTTTCTCTCTATTTTGAAAAGAAGCTGAAGTGCCTCACTTTTTTTTAAACTAGCAATGAATTTAGTGTTTGCGGAAAGCGAGGGAGGTCACTGGAGGCTGCATGTGGCTTCAGTGTCTGCAGACGAGGGGTCTGATCTTGTTCACCCACACCTCCCATTTAGTTCAAGGGGAGTCTAGGGAGCAAGAAGAATGCAGCCCTGGGCCCCAAGTGGACTGGAAACCAAAACACTGTAACACACTTCCATCAAGCCCAACTCATTTATTAACTATGAAGAGACTACCCATAAAAACTCAGGAGTGGAAGGAGTTCTTATCATGATTTCTAGCTCCCTGTCCATTAGGAAGAAGAGAGCCGATTTCAAGCAGAGAAAGCTCTCTGATGTATTTAGCAATTGCCAGACACGTAGATCCCACTTACAGCTGAAGTCAAGCTCACCTTCCACATTTCACGTCGTGATTTGACCAAATTTGAACCCCTCATGAAAAAACACAGGTTCAGAAGCAAATAAATATCTCAACAGACATACAAGCTTACATGCACACACGCATATGCCTACACACGTGGTTTGGATTTGTTTGCCTCTGCTATATCCCTTTTCAGTGCACTGTATACTGTGTGTCCTTTATAAGCCTGAGAACTGCAACCATATACCTGTCTGGAGAGTAACTGAACATGAAAAAATATTGGTTTGTGTGGACTGGAGAGTTCAGATAAAAACAATTTATGAGCCCAAATCTTCCAAATTCTTTACTTGAAGATGCACTTTGTTATCCTACAAGGGGCAGCGTCTAACACTTCTCAGCTTACAGCAATAGCTCCTGCTTGCAAAAGCTCAGCGAAAATCTAGATAAAGCTGGAACTACAGCTCTTCACAAAAATTGGTAAGGAAGTGGGTAGCAACAGAAAAGACAGCCACAGTTTTAAATGCATTTCTCTGTTGAGAGAAACGGCTGCGTTCTCGAGATGCTGGGGCTCTCAAATTCATAGGGAACGCTCCCACCCCTGCCCTGCAGTTTAGTTATGATGAGAAAAAACAAACGTGTGTTTTTAATATCGTAGACTGAAATGTTCGGAACTCTAAGACTCGCTAATGAACAGTTAACAGTAACCCAAGTAGTTTACATAAAGAGTAAATGCAATTGTTCTATTCATTATTGGGATTTTTTGGCTAAATAACTGGTGTTTATTAATAATAATATTTTTATTACTATTATCGGGGTAAAATTCTCTTTTATTATATTGTCTGGCTCCTTTTCTACAGCACAAGATCTTCTAATCATCCTGACCTTCCTCTGTCCCGCTGCAAATATTGGAAACATGGAAATGGGTGGCAGTAAAGGCACAACCGCTGTCAACACTGGCATACTGATAAATGAGTTTCTGAGGTGCTCCCTGTTTGGAGAAGCACTTCACATCATGGAGAAGACCGAAAACATCCACTCATTGTTCTAACCCTAGCACAGTGGCAAGGAAAGAAGATACGTAAAGAAGTAAATAAGCAGTGTCTTCAGGGTAGAAGTCTCAATGGTTTTAGCAGGATGTTGTGGAGGTCCAACAAAGCATCCAGCTAAAGTTGCCTTGAACATCCACCACTGGAGTTCTTAGAAACAAATAGCAAAATTTCTAAAGTTCAACCATTTTACCTCCAAAGCCATAGACATTTTTCTATTCAAAATACACTCTTCCTCTGTCTTTTGTACCTAAACAGTATTTTCTTTTATTATTCTGCCATCTCTTTCCCACAGCCTCTCCTCCCATCTGAAGCTGCTGACCATCTCTTTCCCTAGCCCTGGCTATATTTTTCATCCTCACCAACCGCTTTCGCAGCTCCTTCTTCAGGATCTATATTAAGCTTCTTAGACCCTTCCAAATTTGTGGTGAGCTGCCACAGCACTCTCTTTTGATGGCTCCTGCTACCCGACACTCATCCAGAGATGTCTGATAGCATCTGTCTGCGTGCTGGTGTCCCAAAAAGGTTTGGAAAGGGAGATGAGCTGGGAGGTTTAATACAGATTGTCAGACATTGCAGCTTCACAGAGGGCTTCAAACAAATAAGACTTTGTGATGGGAGGCGGGGGAAGAAAAGCAAAGTGCATTGACCTCTTTCAGTCTAATGACACAGAGGTACATTCACTCTGCAAATAGCCGGCGTGGGTTAAGATTTTAAGGCCCTCCAGTTGATTGTTACCACCTATCTGCTGGTAACTTAAATGGCCAGTGAAAGCAGCTTGTTGGCTTTTGTACTGAAGCAGCTTAGGGAGCTATCAGACATTCACCCAGCTGGGTTACTGTTCCAGTTTGTTCCCAACAAGGTGTGTGTCCTAATTATGGCTGAGGTTAGTTTTTGGGTCAAAGTATGGCTTCAGTTCTGAAAAGACTCTTATTTTCCTAACCTTGCCACTAGCTCATTCTATCAAAAACACACCAGACAAATACAGTACTGCTTAATTTCAGCCTTATAGTGTAGCTCAAACAGCAAGCTCGACAAGAGAGTAAGCTCTAAGTAATGTCCTCCGTCAGTTACTCAGTCACCAGCTGAACAATGCCAGGACTAATCCTGCTCTCACTGCCTTTGGTAGCATAGGGTCAAGCGCAATATCATTATCTTCTGGTCTGACTTACCCTAAATTATAAAATCAGGGCTTTAAATTTAATAGTCTGCAAACAGCAAGAACTTTACAGTTAATTTTTCCCATACCTCCAACAAGAACTCTTACACTTCCCCTTTCCAATTAATAACACCTTCTTGAGTCAGTTCCTGAGATGCATCTCTCTGCATTTGTGTGCTGGTATACAGGGCGTGTGCAAAGTCTGATCCCTATTACAGCCTGTAAGACTAAAATAATTCTAGACTTACTTGATTTTTGTAAAAGGCAGCAACAACAAAAATTAATCTTTACACAAACAACCCAAGGGAGCATTTAGTGGGACTTTTCATTCTATTCATGATCTGTAATTCCCAGCCCCCAAAGTTTCCGTGTTACGGCTTAATATCTAGGGACTCCATATGTTGAGGGAACACAGCAGAACCAAAATGAGCTGAAAAAAGAATGCATTAGATTCAAACATGGGATAAAACAGTACCCAAGGAGCCCTTGCTTCATTTTCTCTACCTGGAACCATGGGACAGTACAGCCATCTCAGCCTCATTCAAGTGTGACATTTCTTTTGAATATGACAGTGGTGGCGACCTTGTCATTAACTGATGCTGCTAGCAACATTTCAGCTTTCATAATTCAGTTAATTTTCAAGCCACTGGTTACTGAGCCCCAAATATAATTTCAATATAATTAAACCATATTAAAAATAATAATAATAAAAAATCAGCCCACCTTCTGATCAAATACCAGTCAATGTTTGACTTGAACTCACTAAAGCAAGGAAGTTTTCAGTTATGGTTTAAGCAATATCCTTAACTTCTTGTTGGCATGCCTGGCATTCAGGCACATACACGAGAGCCCGTGCTATTCTGTAGCTTCTTGCTCTGGCTGAGGCATAGCTGGAAATTTTTCAGCCGTAATGCTAAGGAGCTAGAGCTGAATCTTCTGCTGCAGCTGTGTTACATGCGTAAGGAAGAGCTAGGCAAAGCCATGTTAACTTCCCCCCCCCCATATTCACACCCTTAATCCAGGAGGTAGGCAAGGCCCGATTTGGCCTGTGTGCAGCCTCTGGGCTAGAAACGGCCTGTTTCTCCTAGGTCACCCCTAGGATTGCTGGTGGCATTGCAGTGCATGGTTAGAGAAGTCATATGTCATGAGCCAATTTTTCTGTGCTGCTAGAACCTCCTCAGAGACCAACCAGAGATCCTTGGATTTGCTCTTCTGAAAGAGCACAAAAGACACAGGCTTCTGGGGGCAAAATCTGCCTCCAGAATTTTTATAGACAGCAAGATGGTAGACGGTCAAATGCAAGTGCTTCCCTAGGGTGGCAAACCATCCACGTGCAGCCCTCCATTGCCTAGCATCGGTCCTGTAAGCACAAAAGCGGGTCTGCATGTGCGTATGCCAATGGAGGCAGAGCAACATGTGTGTCTGCAAACCTGAGGTGGGGAATGCATTGCCTATGCCTTTGAAAACCTGATCCTAATCTCTTTTTTTCAAACAAATCCTGTGCTAAGCACACTTAAGTTCCTTTCTTTCTTTCTGCATTTTTTTTCCTCCGCCATTGGCAACAACCACCAGAAACCTGAGAATGTTGCTAATTTCCTGGTGGATTTGTCCTCTCCTGCTTGGCAAGACTAGTCATTCTTCCCTTCTATTTTGTTCCCCAAAATCACCAGCCTTCTGTATGTGTGCACTTTGTGAACTTTGCAAAGCAAAAGTTGATATTGCTGCCTTTTCTTCACGGCCTTCTCCACCCACCATCACTGTGCTTCCTTGTTTCCCTGCACTTGGCTGGGAACATACTGCAAGTTGTGAACTCATAGGGGTCCTTTATGGATGCTCAGCAGCAATACAGCAAAGTTAAAATTCATCCAGGAAAGGAAGGAAAGAGAAACAACAGCTTTACTGATGCCAACAGTGCGCTCCAATTTGCAGAGCTGAGGAGCTGGTCTCAGATGTCCCTCTTCTCTCAGCTTGCCATTCATTTAAAGTCTTTCAATCAAAACCAGGTTTCAGCCATTCCACCTCCTCCCCTTCTTGAGAAATAAACCCCAAAAAGAAGCTTGCCTGAGAAAAATCTGAGGGCCTACAAATTCAGTCCTCTGAAAGTTGCAGAGTGATGTTAATATTTAATACATTTCATTCCTGTCCTCTGCCTGAAATTCTGCAGCAGTTACAGTTGCAGCTGGTACCTCAGATAGGACTAGAGAGCTATTTTTCAATTGGTAAAACAAAGATCTTATTTTTGCAGCAACTTTGCATGCCATGTTTCAGCTCAAAGAGAGATTTTTGGGGCCAGGCAATATGTGACCCCTGTAACAAAAGATTTGAAAGGTAATACTGCCATGCCTTTAATTACACTGCTGTTAGCAGATGCACTTCAGCAACATGGACAAGACGACAAAAATTGGAGAACACGGAGTTGGATTGAATCTAGAAGATGTGAGAGTTTCAATTAACACAATCCTGCATGATTTAAGAAAAATATTCAGGAGTGGTATTTATTTAGCCTGCAGCCAAAGTCCATTACTGAGAATTACTCTTAATTAGAGTTGTGCGAGGTTGGGAATATCCACTCCTATCATGATTCTTTCACCTACCAGAAGAACTACCATGCTTGCTCAGCCTCTGGCATTTCTAGGCTGGTTAGAAAAATAGCTAGATGATAAAAGTATCATTTTAAACAAGATAATCTAACCAGTAACACATAGAAAAAATATTTGTTTTAGTTGTCCTTTTAATCTGACATCCACAGCATCATCAAAGAAGCTCTGTCTAAAATATTGCCCAAAAAACCTGTGTGAGAACAAGGTTTACCAAACACTGAACCACTCTTAAACAAATGCATGCTTTGTCTCAGGTTTTTCTGTCATTAATTGCTAATTTCTCCTCCTTGGATCAATGCAACCCAGACCGTTCCCTTTCCAGTGGCAGCTCTAAATCAGGACTGGATTCAACATTCAGTGAAATTTTTGGGTAGGGTAACAGATTGACTATGTGGCCTCACCAGCAACGTGAGACAGATACGGCGTGCGGGACTAGGGAGGAGCACCCAGTCAGGAAGAAGACCAACACATGAGCAAAAGTCAGCCTTCATCAGTGACAAAATCTGAGAGGCTTAGGAGAGGGCTTTGAAAAGGCTTAAGAGACTGCCCAAACAAACTGTTCTCAAACACACCATGTAAAACTTGGTTTCACCTTCGAGAGAACATCCCTCATAAGGAAGTGGGTCTTGTTAGTCCTTGAGTAAATGGCTGTAAACTATTTTCACTAACTGGAGGAGGTCTGGTGGGGCTCTAAGCACCACACAGAGCTGGGCCAGGCTCCAGACCTCTGGTTCGAACTCCCAACACCACAAAACAGGGATATCGTGGTGTGAGCCACAGGCATACCTTTGACTCAACCAGCTTTTCAACAGAGTTATGTCAAGCCCATGTGTGAAATAAGCCTTCAGACAGAGCAAGGAAGGACAGAATAAATGATGATTAAACATTAGTCCATTTTCAGCATTACCAAGGGAACATAAGAATTACCAGAGGACAAGATCAAAAGGTTTTGAATTTGGTTCAGATAAGCTCAGGAAACATCAATATTTATTTGGGACTCTCGGACATGCAATATGTGGCTTTTCTGCAGTTCTTATTTCACTACCTATTTCTTGCTGTTTTAAATATCTCTCCTTCCAGTGGCAGAACCTCGTAGGAGACAGTTAGCCAGAAAGAAGAAACATGGATAGGAAATAAAGGAAAAGACTGAAGTTCAACAAACAAACTCCTAAGAACAGGCTCGGTTTAAGCCTAATGGGAGCTTGAGTCATTTCATCTGTTCCTAATTGCTTTGCTCACTCCTGGTGAGAGCTGAGAGCCATTGTCATGTCAAAGGATGGAAACAGTCCAAAAATTCAAAGTGACTACATCATTACTAGAAGAGGAGGAAGCAGCTGAAAGCCAAACCATGATTTACTTTTTTGCAACTACCAACCCAAATCAAATTTGCAGATACATAGCCATAGTACGGATCTATAACTTTTGGTGTTGATTCAAACTCTCTTTTGATTTCCCAGGTTTTTGGACAACTGATCTATGAAAAGGACATATGAGTCACCCACGACATCACCAGAAGATCCTGCAAGAAGACACGTAGTTTCATGGAGCTGAGTAAATACAAAAGGTACACAGTGCCCTGCAGGATAAGAAGAAATTATATTAATGCGAATGATTTTTTTAAACCTTAGACTCGAATCCTGGAGAAAATTTAAGGAGCAATAAGACTTTAAAGCGAGGTAGAGCCAGGAGCCTTGAGTCTTATTAAACAAAAACAATCAGAGTATCCACATTTTTGTAGTCCTACTGTGAAGTTCCAATAAACTTTACCCAAAAAACTCCATAACACTCCTTACCCAGCTTCATGGAAAACGAGAAGTGATTCCAGAGGTTGGCTGACTATTTAATACCTCTTGTAGTAGTTAAAAAGGCCACTTTCTTCTTCTCTCTCACACTCTTTTTTTTAACTTTTACTGCAAAACCATTAAAGAAAGAACTAGTTCTAGTAATAAAAGGTAGCTATATTCCCACAGGGAGAAGGGGAATGGTGGTTCCTGTGTACCCTTAGCGCTCTTGGCAGGGGTACTTATAAAGAAGGTGAAGGTCACAGGGAAGAGAACAGAGTATTTTCTGTTCAATAGAAAATAGAAACTTCCAAACGTGAAAAGGAATTTTAGCAAGTTTTATTTCCTTCTTTTACAGCCCTGACATCATATTTCTCCACAGTGACATCATGGCTTTAAAGTAACAGTTTCCAATGACACCAGTGCATCAGAAGCTTTAAAAAGCAACAGCATTTGTTGCTTCTGATTTTCTGAGACACTGATGAAGCCTAGGCCTGAGCCTATCTTCCTGCTTAGCCAAGTTCCTATGTGTTTATAAACTCATATTCAAACCTTGAGAATAACATCTTGCTGAAGTGCCCAGGGCCGGGAAGGTACCTTTGATAGAGGGAAGTTAGAAATACAATAGTAAAAACCACACAGTTGGATTCAACCAGTAAGACTTCATTTTTCCACTACTCCCTGCTTCCTCACCCAAATTGACCAGCCATGCCTAGGAGGAATACCTGCTGGGACTACTTCACCAAGCACAGCTACCCAGGAAAGCTGCATACAAACCTACTCTTACTACGCTTTCAGGAGAACAGCTACACAGTGTGAGCCTTGGTTTCGACTAGATTTACCCTGCTGAAATGGAGAGCAGGATTTGGCCCGCTTCTGTTTTTAATAGATCTTCTTAGTGATGGAAATTTGCTAGTCTCTGATGCTTGCTAATAAACAGATGCAATTGCTGTTCCCAGTTTAAGAGAGAAGGAGGCAGAGCCAGGAGAGAGCTTCAAAGAGACTGCATTACCTCTCTCACCTGTAGGGATGTGATTATGTCTGGCAGAGAGCTCTGGGGAAGCAGCTTTTACCACAGCCGTCAGCAGTCTGCAGAGCACTGGAGAGCTACAAGCTATCTTTTCCCCAAACTCCTGTACCCTTCCCAAACTGGAGTATTTATTCAACAGCAAGAGATAAAGCTGCACATTTTGCAGCGTGGAGGTCATAAACCATTGAGAGGCTGGAGATATTTTCTGCAACCCATGCTGGTGGAAAACCCTCTGTCCACACACACCAAAAATACATGAAATGAAAGTAATGCACTGTAATTAGTCTGCACCAAACTAATAAGGACTGGTGGTCACTACGCTCGGCAGTCAGCACTACTGTTTTCCTGGCGGGCTCTTTTGTCACTCAGATTCACAGAGTACCAATGAGGAAGGGAAAATATGGAGCCTCCCTTTAAAAAGTCTATGTGTCTACAACAAGTAACAGCTGTTGCTATTTGAACACTATCTCAGGGCTCATATAGACGTGACATCACACAGAACTAAGGCTTGGCCATCGATTTTACTGCCAATATACCTTAAACTGTAGGGATTTTGTTACAAATTTGTATGTTGCATGTGTGTCAGAACAAAATCCACAACTGGAAACCTCTGTGCAGTTTCATCCCTTTGTACTAATTCTGTAAGCCATAAACAGGTTTCATTTTAGAATTAAAACCTGTATTAATTTTAAGCTGAATAGAAGTGAGCGAGTTCATCACTATCAGAATTTATTACACATCCAAACAAAAAAGAGTTTCGAAATTTGACTGGTAAGCTGGCCAAGCAAGAGGAGGTGGGGTCGGTTTGTATTCTAATTTCAAGCTGCAGGGCTCCCAGGTGTATTGTATAGGATTTCCTGTAATTTACAGGCAAAATAAGCAGTCTACAGGAAAATGTTGGCCACACTGTACATGTGTATTAATTACACAGCAGGATAAAATGATTTCTTTGTGATAGGAAGGGATGTGATCTACAGGCAAACTATTAAACTGATGTGGAAATGCAGACATTCTTCTGCTGTTAAAAAGGGCTGTTGCATTCAGGGAAATAAAATTGGCAAGTGTCTTCTCACACTTTGTATTCCCAGGTCTGTGACTGGAGCGTATCACAATGTGCCAGGCTCCATGGGTACCGGGGAAGGAGATGTCTCCTTACAAACACGCTCCAGGAACCTCGCTGTCTCGGCTATCCTGCAGGGGCTACTTCTGAACTAAGTTTCTCTGAGAGAAAGACCTCCCCCCTCCAGTGAGAAAGGAGAAATTTTAAGATTTCAGGTGCGTATTGTTCAGTATCTCCCCAAGCATCGTATAATAATACAATTGAGTTCTTACTAGGATCATCGGATAGATATCATTCTTTCACCTACCACTGAGCACTGAGAAAGCATCGCTTTTCATTACCACAGGTTAGTGCAATATGAAACTAGTTGGAGAGAGACAACATGGCACATCGCAACCTCTCTTAAAAAAGATGAGGGAAATTCTTTTTAGCTAGGTAATCAAGGCTTGAGACATAAAGGGATATGAGAGGAATAAGTAAAATATTCAGACCACTTTTCTCAAGACCAAATTTTGTATAACTGTACAGGCTTGTTCTCACTGTGAGATGAGCAATTCTTGTTACGCTTGTGTTCAGATGCAATTTCTGAGGCAGAACTTTTTCCTGTTTTTTTTTTGTGGGTTGTTTTTTTTTTGTTTGTTTTTGTTTTTGTTTTTGTTTTTTTTGACTGGTACGAAGAAGAAATCTCACCCGCCACCCGCCTTTCCCCAAAGAGCAGGGTTAGACTACATATGGTTGGCATTCGGGAGGGAGAAGCTCAGAAACACACAGTTTTGTTTGACTAAGGCATTCCTTAAAACACAAAAACCTCAAAGCAAACTTCTGCCCGTATTCTTTGAACAATAAGGCCTGGATAAGGCTGAGGATCAGATTACCCCAAGGCTTATCCGCAGATGACCTGTGGGCATTTAATGATGTCCAATTTTACCATTATGCATTTAGAAGGAACACTTCAACTGCACTCCAAGTTAGTATTTCTTTCCTTAGCTGAGGGGGAGGGCAGAACAACAGCTCCGCACCAGGACATTAGGACAAGTCTGAAGAAAGGCACTTGCCCCTGCCTTTGGAAAGGTTCTTGCCTTTTTTCTCAACTAATTAAACAGAAGGCAAAGCCCAAAGAGAGAGGCATATCGCTTATAGGCTAAACAGCTAGATTGTCCAGAGAATCCATATTTTAAAATGCTCTAAGGTCATCAGCCAAGGGAGCAAACTAACACAGATGTCTTCAGGATAAAATCTGCATGTCTCCAGAAGATATCATGCTCCTGACAAGCACAAGTTTCTGGGTTCAGTAGTGTAGCAATTGGCTGAAATTTTATAACTTATGGCCGGAGTGCAGTGGGCTGGAGGAGAAGCAGCGCCAGCCCCTGTGGCAGGAGGACCCAGCTGGCCCTGCCCTGGGCAGGTCCTTGTGAAGGCCCTGCAGCCCGTGGGCTTCCCACACTGAACCAGGGGCAAAGGTGCCGGGAGGAAGAGGATGGCAGGGGCAGTGATAGTGCTGGGCACCATCTCTGAGGGTCTGGTGGCCTCCTGGGTGCCCTGGGCCAGCCGCTGCCCCACTGGCTCCCCCCAACTCAGGGCTGGCCCCAGGACCCATGGGCGGCAGTGGGGAGGCAGTGGGGGGGCAGCAGCACCCACAAGGGCCCCCACGCCCCCTCCCCCCCACACTTATTTTTGACCTGGGCAGGCCAAAAGAGTGGGCTAGCCAGAAGCGTATGAGGTTTAACAAAGACAAGTGCAAGGTCCTGCACCTGGGACAACCAAAGGGCCCAGTATGGGCTGGGACTGGGTGGCTGGGGAGCAGCCTCGCTGAGAGGGCCCTGGGGGTGGATGGAGGCAAATCGGATCCCGGGCTGCATCCGCAGGGGCATTACTAACAGGGAGAGAGACGGGATCATCCCCCTCTACTCAGTGCTTGTCAGGCCACACCTGGAGTATTGTGTCCAGTTCTGGTCCCCACAATTCAAACAAGATGCAGACAGGCTGGAGAGGGTCCCAAGGAGGGCCACAAAGATGATCAAAGGGCTTGAGAATCTACCTGTGAGGAAAGACTGAAGGAGTTAGGTCTCTTCTCCCTGGAGAAGAGGAGGCTTGGGGGGGATCTCATCACAATATTCCAGTACTGAAAGGGCGGCTCCAGGGAGGATGGAGATTCTCTCTTCACAAGGAGCCAGAAGAAGACGACAAGGGGCAATGTGTACAAGTTGCTCTGGGAGAAGTTTCATCTCGATATAAGAAAAAATTTTTACAGTGAGAACAATCATTCACTGGAACAACCTCCCCAGGAACATGGTAGAGTCCCCATCACTGGAGGCTTTCAAGATGCAATAGGACAGGATGCTAGCTAACCTCAGCAAGGCTCCCTTTCCCACAAAAGGTTGAATCAGATGATCTTTCGAGGTCCCTTCCAACCTGGGCTGTTCTATGATTCTGTGATTCTCTCTGGCATAGGAGACAGGGGAGAGGACAAAAGACCAAAGTTATTTGACTGTGGCCAACATGGATCAGTCAATGGGCAGTGAGAGAAGTAAGAGTGGAGGCAAAGCCGCAGTGGTGGCTGAAGCATTACATGGGCATTAGCACAGGAGCCATTCTCTGAGCTGTCTTTGCTGTATAGCAGAGGACTGATGGCTTTGGTGTAGTGAGGGAGTAGATGATCTCTGGACCCTCCCTGGGTCAGTCTAGCTCTGCTGTGAGGGCAGCAGCACAGCCAAACTACAGAAAACAACATCTCTTTTATTTGCTATTATGTTGGTAGGACGTAGAATCTAGGCTCATGTTTAAATGCCTTTAATGGTCTCCACAATTCAAAGAAACTTTAATAAGAGGGACTCTCATGGTTTCAGTTCAGTCCCTCTCTCTGCACGCAGAAATCCCTCCAAAGGGGTGGTGTTCTGCCATCATCTCTGCGGCATTCTTCCCCTCCTCTCCAAGATAGGGGTAAAAAAAAAAATCTTGCTGAAAATTTCTAGAGAATATAGAGTTTAATTTCTTGGAGGTGTTTTGTTGACAAGAAAATAGAAAGCATGTGTCTCTGCTTCTCTTGTTGTACTTCCAAGTAATGAAAGTATTTAAGGAGGTACAATTATGGACTTGGCAAGCACCTGGGGCTCTTGGAACTGCTTTTTCACACTGAATAAACACTGCAGTTAATCTGTTTATGTTACACTACACTGGAAAACTATCTCCAAGAAAAGGCTACAAGTATGCATTTTCCACTCCTTTCCTTTGTTTTTAATGTTAAATTAATAACTTGTTTAAATGATTTGATTCTTCTTTTTATCTCTCGATTCAGAAGACGGCCAGTCAAAAGCAGTTTTTAATTAACAAAGATATAAACCTAGGGATTACTGCACGAGGTCAGACCAATGATCCATTCTGGTTTTGACAGTGGCCAACAGGAGATGCTTCAAAGCAATGCGCAGGAAGCGCTGTAATGAACAATAACAGCGTAACTTCCTGCAGGGACCTGAGGTTCTAAACACACACATCTTACTGCTTGCACATGCACCCACCGTGAGAATTTACATCCCTTCATTTAAACAGATAAATATATATATGCATATAGACCATTATCAGCATCTACATTCATGTCGAATCTTGGATTTCATGTAATTTTTAAACCTGTTCATCCCTTAGACTCAATTATATCTTGTGGCAGTAAGTTCCATAATTTAAACAAGCAGTCTATGAAAAACAAATAGACAAAAATGTCCCCAAACTGCAAACTACCTGTTTAAAAGGCAATCTTGTTAAAATGAGGGGAGAGCATACAAGCCTACCCACTGCCTGCCATTCATGCCTCTCACATCCTCACAGCACCTGTGGTTATTGGATCAGGGATATCAGAGGGTATGGAATGTGTGCTGAACCCCCTTGGTATCACGTTATATATCAACTGTCTCTGAATTTACCTAATCCCCTTTTGTTGATACAGCTCCCACAACTGCCGTTGCATCCCAGTTCACTAATGGCCTTGTAAATAAGTTCCTTCCTTTTATCTATTCTCAGACAATCTCTTACCAAATATAGAGTGCCTCCTAGCTCTAGTACTGCAGGATTTGATGCACTGTCATTCTGCTTTCACCTCATCACCCACTTGCTTTGTAAAACTCAGTCTTTTCCCCTGCTCAGCCTTCTCCAAACAGAGGAGTCCCACCTGCTCTAGTTTCTCCTCATAAATTCAAGTGCTCCATCCATTTAACTGCATTATTTACCCTTTCTCTGGACCATTTCTAACTGCACTATGTCCTTCTCGAGATGCAGAGACCAGAACTGTGCACAGCATGGCATTTTTATTGTAATCCTGATTAAAACTACTACAATAGTTTTGATTCCTTAGCACCTATGTGCCCTATGCACGGACACTTCAGCGGGGTTTATGAATGAATAGGAGACACAGCATTGAAAAACGCTCTATTCCAGCACCAGTCCCTTGGATAAGTGGGAACCTGCAGGAACCCAGAGACCAAAAGTGCAGCTGATCTGCGAATGATTTTTTCTCAGAATATGGCTTGCCAACACAGTAGAGGTCTAGTATAAAGCAATTTTGAATGTGGACAATGTAAGTCATCAGAACAGACTAAAGTTACTGTTTTGTACGTTATACCACAGAGCTAAGCCATACTTGCCACAAACGTGCAATGTAAAGCAGAGCTCTAGGCTGCAGTATAGCCCATGGAGAATGTTTGAGTCATGGTAATATCTGATAGGAAGTTTTACTCTGCAAATGTTGACACTCGTGATGCCTGTACGGCCTCAGTACCTGCTGCCTGTAACAAACCTCTCGCAAGGAGAAACACTCTCAGCACTGTATAGGAACCCAACACATTGTCTGAAAAGCAGAGGTCATCCTCTACCCTGTTGTCTAAATTAAAGAGAGCAATGGCTGGTTCAAATTGCCCAGTGCTAAGTTTGGCTGACTACTGCATGGGGAGCAAAACCATCAGCAGCAGGCGGTGTAGACAAGGAGGCTCTGCTTCTCTCTACCGACTTTGTAACTCCCTGAATATGGCCTTAATAGTCACATTAAAAAATATGCAAATTCATCCTTTGTTCCTGCTCTGAACTACAACTATGAACTACGAGCAAATCTTGGGAAGATTACACAAATACAAGTTAACCAGTGGATGCTGAGCCTTGAAAGAGAATCACTGTGTCCTGCCTTGCTGCTTTTAGACCCTAGAAAAGAGTGGCCAAGAATTTGAAAACACAGCTAGAAGATCTTCTTTAAGTCCATAAAGCTGTACACTTCATCTTTTTCTCCCATTTTAGGCCCAAAACCTATAGTTCCATTTGAGTATAAAGTACCAGAGCACAGAAGTCAGTAAGAGCCCTTTTACTGACTTCAGTTGGCATTGTACTGGGACTGGTGTTTTTAAAATCATAACAGTACAAGGAGGTAAAAACTGTCTGTCCATAAGGTTAAAGAAAAGTGTGTGTGTTTAAAACATTGAAGAAATTGTTCTGAGAACAATTCATCTTTCTGAAAATATGAACCCTATGATGCTGCCAAGGTCAGGGAGAGCTGTGATAATTTAGTGCGTAAGTGCTAGTCGTACAGCACAATGCCACATTATTTAATTTTGTAACACATTCATACAACGGCCTGACAATAGCCATGGACGTTAACACTATCTGTGGGCTGAGGTCAAGGCAACGCAGTTTAACGTTAAAACAAAAGAGCTAATTGGATTCCTGTTCAAGTTCTAGCTTATTATGTGATCGGAGTTACTTTTCTTCTTTTTGCCTCGGTCAGCTCATCTGGAAAGGAGGACCACAGTGTGACTCATGACTGAAATGTGAAAGAAAAATGCAACGCATATGCCTGCCTTATTTGGCCATTCTTCCTAATTTCTCTGTCCCTTTTTTTGGCATTCAATTCTGGTTTGTGAATTCCAGGCCATTTCCCTTGGAGAGCAGAAACGCAGCTCACCTTGTAAAATGGGAAGGACTAATATTAAAAAGGAGAAGCCATCTTCAGCTGTAAAAACTAGATATCTTGCTAATGCCAAAATTAATAATACAGAGATATTTGGGGCTTACACTTCATTCTCACAACTGGCAGTGTACAGAATATTTTATAAATAAGACATCACACCCCCAAAATGTTATAGAGACAAATAAGCGCTATCACCTTTCCGCAGAAGAGAAGCATAAACACAGAGCAGTTAAATGAGCAATACAAGGAGACTGAAGAAATTCAAGACTTAAAAAAAAAAAGACCCACCAGAATTTTTGCCTCTTTGTTTCTAAACTCATAAAAAAGACTTTCCTCTCAAAAAGTGGGATTAAATAATTTAATTAAAGACATACCCTTGTTTTATATTAAATTGCATGCAGAGCGCTCTTCTGTTTGCAGAGGAGCCGAGAGTCACCCTCTCAAATGGCTGTTGTATAGTGTGACTTTCAAAATAATATCCTTTCAGTGCACAAAAGGAGAGAGCAAAAGATATATGTCCTCTGGCTCAACGTGTATGGTTGTCTCCAAGGAGCTCATACAGATGATCAGACCACAAACTGTCAAATGCACAGGAGTGGGGATGTCAGGAGGGAGAACAGTCCCGGCTCGAGACTAGAACAGACTCAATTGCCATCAAACTTCAAGAAGGAAGAACCGGCGAACCCCTCACATCACACATCCTTTGTACCGCCTAGGTGCGGAGCTGCACCCCAGTTAATAGTAGCGTTTTGAGCTGCAGCCTTTCCCCTTGGAAGTCCCCCCACCCACCCCCAATCCCCTCGCACACGGAGCTGCCCACAATTCCCTGAGCAGCAAATGCCTTGGTTTTATTTTTGGGAAGGACCACTGCAGGGTTCGTCCCTTTATGCACAAACTGATAAACAGGTGGATTCGGTCCCAGCAGGCTGAACTTAAGTTCCCTCTGCAGATGTATTTTTGTTATAAGCTGTGGCGCACTGTTGTGCCATGTAAAAAATGTAGTTATCCAAAGAAGTGGTTTTAAGTTCAAAGATAATGTCATGTTCGTCTGGAATATAAGCATGAGCAACGCACTCACAGATACGCTTTCTGTCTCCCTACATCCCTATCTCAGCCGTAGGCAGGGTGGTAATATATAAAGAGAGAGCAGGTGGGATTTTTTTTAGGTGGGGAAGAAAAAGACTTATAGCTCTAAAGCTAAGTTCACTGCCTATCCCACATCTTGGAAATGAAACAAAAACGTCTCATGAATTGAGCAGGCATGCTGCAAAATAAAAAGAAACAATAGCCTGCAGATAAACGCAGGAAATTCACCAATTAAAATGCAGGATTTTATTTCAAAAGAATTCGGGCAGAGTCTCCGTTTTTCCCGACTGCTCCTGTCACCTGTATGAAGGGGCCACTGGACTTATACATGTAAAAGTCATTTATCCACTTACATTTGGAATCTTGCAAGGTCTGAGTCCTCAAAGACTCAAAGAGCTCAGAAATAAGTAGCTTTCAGGTTGGCACCTACCTAAATAGCCTTGCTCACTATATGTAAATGGTCTCCATCGCCACAGAGATTTTGCTGAAGGCATTTGCTCTATGCATGTAACTCTGACACTGTTCAGAGGAACGGGGTTAGGACTCTGATCTCCCTGTGTAGTCAGAGAAGAGGGATAAGCCCCGTAAGTGGGATGAGAGAGAGGTTGGAGGACTAATGCAATGATTTAACATGCCTTCTGTGAGCAGGCAGTCCCAACATCTCAACTTCAGTCTCTGATAGTCCATTTCCTGCCTACTACGTTTTACAAAATGCTTGGGAAAAACACTTTGCACATCATCTTCTGCACATCAGCAGTGTAAGACAATTAATCAGGGATTCCAGTGCCACGTCATAAATCATGGCGCCTTGTGTCACTGACTCTTGAAAGACAAAACGTGAGGATCTGTGTATAATATCCTTTAACTCGGGCAAAATCACTTTGGCCTTTCAGTGTGCTGCTGGCAGCCCCAACGGCCCTGCTTCAGGGTCTGATCCTGATCTCACTGATTTGGTCATGCATATTAACTTAGACAGTTTACTGTGATAAATGGTCACATATGTAAAATCAAAATGGAGCCTTCAGCAGACTTTTTACAATAGCATGGGAAAATAACCTCCCCACTACTTATTCCATTATCACAGACTAATTGGAAGACCTGGAAAAGTCCCTCCACGTCATTAGCTGCCTATGAGATGAGAGAGCTGCAGCAGATCAAATTCTTCACCACGATGGCTATCGTAACACAGGAGGGATCTGAAGCCCAGGCTGTAACTTTACCACTCCCATTGCACAATAGATACACAGTGGTGAAATATCCCCAAAACGGGATTAAACAATTATGTTTAGAAACACAAACATACAGAGACCTCCCACTAACTCAGCAGATTCTTTTGAAAGTTGGCACTGTCAAAACAAACACAGTCGCCTGTAGCACCCTTCCACCGCTCCTGCTGACAGCGCTAGTGAGGAGGAGGAGGTGCTGAGTACTTTGTTATTATGAGGAGGAGGATAGTGTTGGGAAAGGTGTTGAGTTTGACACAGAAGTATCAAGAGCAGGAAAGCGAAAGTCAAGGAAATCAGCCTTGTGCCATCTAAAATTGCTCTGGCACTAAACCTACAAAAATCAATGACTCTGCTTTCACAGTAGTTTTCACATTATCCTGAGGGAGTGTACAGCACGAGTTGCACCAGATGGAAAGTCACTGGAAGCAGAGAGTGAGACAGGAGCAATGTTGGTATCTATCAGCTACATCAAACGCAGAATTCACAAACAGTAATTAGGGCTGTTCGCATCTATCCCTGCCTTTTACGTCTGCTGTATCAGTGTGGAGGGAGAGACAACACAGAGAGAAAACCGACGTGTTATAAATATATCTGCAGGTAGTAAAAGGACTGTTTATACTCTTATGTATTTGTGCCTTTTATCGGAGTAAAAATTTCATAATACAACAGTCTGAATTTTATGTTAGAAGTTATTTTTCCCTGGTTCCACCTTTTCAAACCCATTTTGTCACAGCAGCTTATCTTCCTTTGCCCTCCCTCACAAAAACACCCCCCCCCCCCCCCACGCCACATTTAAAACCTTCTCACAAAGAAAACTCAAGCAAAATAATTTTTGTGCAACTTATCCATCTTTCAAAGCGGCTTCTGGCAGAAGGGAGCTGAGAGTGATGAGTCCATAGAATAATAAATAATAACAGTATTGAGCAGTTTTCCAGAGCAAATATACATTGAAAAACTTTTCCTCTTGAGTGCCTGACATTATTAATTTGTTCTCCAAATATGCTAGTGAGGGGAGTCAGGCCATTTTTACAGACAGGGAAACTGAGCATATAGATTTCAATAACTGGTTAAGACACAGAGGAGTCAGTTCCAGAAACTGGGCAGAATAACTCACAGGAGATCACAGTCCATATCCATGGCAATATTTGGGCAGAGCCCTGCCACCACAATAATTGCTATCGGCAAGTGATGCATGCTTGGGGGTTTTGACACCTGTGAATAATATCCTCCCTGAACTGCCTTTCCCTGTGATCCAGAAGGAGTATATCCTGGGCCTTAAGAAGTAGTAAAGGCTGAACAGAAGTTCCTGTAATTATTGATGACAAAAGTATTTCTAACCCCTTCCCAGCTTCTGCTTAAAAGGTTTGAAACTCATACTAATCTACTACCTAAGTAATATGTGACATCCAAACAACCCATTTTGAGTTGCACAGACACCCATCTGGGACATCCTTTCCCAGCACTCCTGTAGAACAGCAGCAGCATTTTTTTTATTTTTTACCATGAGGACTGTGTTTTCAGCCCCATTACTGCACAGCAGAGATTTCAGATGAATTGAGGGGAGGGGGAGAAGACCTGAACTGACTTGCTGTATCCACATGAAATGGTTAGTGAATGACCTTGTGTCCAACCTTCTAACATCTAAGACAAAAGCATGGAAAAGCTGAACAAAGGAAAGCTCACCGAACTGGGGGTGTATGGGGATGTGTGGATTTTGTTTGTTTGCATAGAGATAGAAATTGAGGTTGATAAGCAGCTAGCTTAATTCTAAGCCTCTTCCTGTTTTATAGCACTTGTAGTAGAGTCACAAAAGTAACAATTTCCAGGACCAGCACAACACCAAAAGCAGGTCAAAATCTTGCTTGCCATACTCACACTAATGAGCTCTCAGAAATCAATGGATTTAGGGATTCCTGTGCGGACAAACATCACTTGCCCCAGGTTCCCCTGATAATGGCTTGGTGATGAAACCAACCTTCATCCTCCCTTTTCCTTATAGGATTCCTTATGAGCCAGATTATAATGCAAAAGTAAACCAGGCAGAGGCATGGCTCTTCTGTGTCACCTCCTGCTTGCTCTGGGCAATTGCTTGCACAGGCACACCAGTATGATATGGCATATGCTGATACTAGGGCTGTTGCTTTTGCTTTTTAGAGCTATTGATTTCCTGCCCTTTCTTGTAAAGGATTCTGTGAACTGGAAGCAGTTAAAGGTTAACTGCAAAGATTTCATTAAAAAGAATATTTTAAAATTGTTTAAGATCCTAAATCATTAATAGTTAAATGCCTACACCTACGAATTGCACCGAAATTTAGGACTTCAGGCAACAAAGTTCCAAGAGTTACCTGCCAATATGAGCGCCTTAGACTCTGCTCGCTCTGCTACAGCTCGGCACCTGCAGGCAGCCCCCAGCTCTGTGTCAGGTCCTGGCAGTAGTGCTGGCTGTCACGGAGGATCCTCCGCTGGGATCTCACTAATAAGAAGAGGAAGAAGAAATGGGTTTTACTGGCTGGCAGAGCCTTAAAGTAATCAAAGTCTGGCATTTTGGTGAGAATGAAAAGTCACAGGGAGACGCTGGGAGAAGGGGAAAACATGTCTCTACCAGCACTCTTATCCCTGGCATCTACATGACTGAGTAAGAGCAGGAAGACATGAGTCTTCCCTAAGTCTAACCCTGTGGTAGAGAGACAGTATCTCCACTAGTCAACATCAACAACTCCTGGTGGGGTGCCTGGGGGAAAGGGCTGGCGAGAAGCTAAAAGAAACATTAAAGGGACAATATGCACTGAACACTCCTGCCAGAGGGTAAGCAAAGTGAGAAAAGGGATTGCTGCCCAAAATACAGTGCGCACATATGCGTGCGTGCGTGGAGGGGGAGTTTACATACATCTTGTTTACAAGCTGTAACATTATGAACTGACATTTCTGTTATTGTGGTTGTGTTTCCCCATTTACGCTCCTTTTTTTTCTCAGTGGCAATTTCTTTGCTTTATGCACAAACTTAGGCCTTCGCAAAAGAGGAAAGTTTGCTGCCCGAGAGCACCAAGCAGAGCCATTTCGCTCACCTGGGGATCTGCGCAAGTATGTGTGTTTGTTAATTTTAGGAGGAACCTCCTGACAACTGAACCAGCTGACAGCACCTGGCAGAAGGGCTACACCCTGCACATCCTTTGGCAGTTTTTCTGTCAAGTGGCTACAACAGAGCTACAGTACAGATGGTCTTTCATTTGGGGGTGTTTGGATCCAGACCCTTCATTTGGGTCTGTCTGAAGGGAAACTGCCTTCAAGATATGCAAATATTTTGTTTTTAAACCTATATGGACATGGCTCAACTAATTTCCCTTCTCTCCTCCAGCGCCAGTTCCACCTGTCATTCCGGTAACGCAAAGGCTTCCCCTACTGCAGCCAAAGAATTCTCTCTTTCTTTTGGCTCTACATCACCACCCAAACCCTAACGCTGGGGACACAGCCAAGGGGATGGGCTGTCAGGGGAGCCCTGGGGGGCCGAAATTCCCCTGGGGACACTGAAATGAAATGCTGCTCTATACTGCGGCTTAACCAGCCCTGTACTGGTGGATTTGAAGAGGAGCAGAAATGAGGGGCATGATGTGATATTTGAAACATACCCAGCAGGATCTATCCCCCCGCAAAGGATTCAGCCACAATAGGTTCATTCAGTCTTCTTAGTCATTAGAGTATTTTCGGCATTTTTTAAAGATTTGTTCTACCTCCAGAAGAATTGCTTCTCAATGCAAAAGCAGAATGATGAATACATCTTCCCTTTCCCTGCTGAATCCAACTTTGAAAAACATAATGCTTCCCATCTTATTTCCTCCCCAAGTCAAAATAAGCTAACCAAATCCTGCAGTATACCTATCAATACAAACAAAAGATGCAGAGGTGGTTTTTTGTAGCAGAAATAAACACAGTTTAAGGAATGATTTTCCTTTCATGACAGCTTAAGGTCCTTCAAACTTGACAGAATTGATTACTGAATCAAAGCAAAGGAAGGCAGGGAATGGAGTTTTCTTGCATACACCTGTAATGTTATACGCTCTGCGTGCTACAGGGAAGGAAGTGAAATGCTTGAGCTATCGGTAAGGAAAACCCAGAGAGGAAAAAGAAGAAGGGATATCTTGGGATTAGCTTTAGCGTAACATCCTACAGTATGTTTATTTTTCTTTTTTTCCCTATCTCATATTTCTTCATGGGATCAGTCCCGCAGACCCTCCCAGGAGTACAATGCCCCTTTCGTGTATTGTACGAGTGGCACTGAGAGTACAGCAGCTTCAAAACATAAAAGGAAAAAAAGAGTCTCCCTCAACGCCATCATCATTTTTAAAAAAGGCAATTGATGTCGCCTGAAGCAGCAGCTATGAAGCCCAATTATACCACATTTCATTCAAGTGTCAAAAATTGGAATAATAATAACCAACAACGAGGAGCATATATAGGAAATGATGCTGCCATCTTCTTTTGTTTTGGCCAGGCGTTTTCATAAATTCATGCTTCGAGCAGACCCAGTGCCACATTCCTTCAAGGACTTTCTTGTTCGCTATTGTTTTCAGTTCTTAACAATTGGCTTCCCTGACTACTTTCCTCGTGTTGACAGTCGCTCACAGAGCCTCCATATGCTCTCACTACTTGGGTAGTCAATCATTTGTGAATTAGCTACCCAATGAAATATCTACAAGAGGCTGGTAGTGTTTATTCACTGCTGGTGTTTTGAGTGAGTGTACTGCTTGCAAAAGGTGTCAGATTAAACACGCAGAAATGAATTTATTCACAGAACACGGATTGCATAGTCAGAAACAGAGAGACAAGCACTGGCCTGAGTTCACACTGGTTTTCTGTTGGGTTTTTTTCCTTTGTTTTGTTGTGGTTTAGACCATGCCTGAGGTAAGACGTCCCTGGACTCAGGAAGACTTCAGCCACCTGCTTACTTAAAATGGGATATTTGGAAAGAGGCTGGAATCTTGGCTGGAAGCAAGAGAGCAGCTCCAGGGGCTGCCTCAGTGTGGAGGACAGAAAGGTTAAAGCAATCAAAGACATCCTGATGGCATGTTTTTCTCATCTCAGATCATGGAAGTGCATACTGCAGCCCTGCGAAACGCATTCCTCTCTGCGTCGGCAATATTCCCACATTCCCAGCTGCATGGATGAAGCCTTCATAACCCCTTGACAAAGAACACAAGAAGCACTTGTGCATGATGCTATGTATGATCTCAGACAAAAGCAGTCCTTCTTTTAAGATCTGCCTCAAAACACTAACACAATACTTTCCTTAGCTGTCATTTTGGGGGAATTTGAAGGCATTTTAATAGTGGCCAACATAGCCTAAAACAACAATGCCAACTTGCAGAAGAGCCAAGCTTTCATACAGCAGAGCTGCTCCAAATCAGGATTTTCACTTGCCCATCAGAGACACTGCCTAATTCAGACCTGGACACAATCCTTCACGGGATTTAAATACACAGCTCAGGTGAACTTGCCTCCTTTTATAAGAGAAGGACAAAAAAGTTGGGATAATGAGGCTGTGTTTGGTGATCTCACTTTACAGCCCAGGTTTATGCTAAAAGATTACTATATCCATAGGGGTTCCAGATCTGTCACCTTTACCTGACTTTAGAGATTACCAGTAATCTATTTATAAGCAAAAAAAATATTTTAACTGCCAGTCCAAAGAAAATGTCACGGGTGATGAGAGAATCGAGGTGATTTCTTTTCTTCTCATGAATCACTGTCACAATAAAGGGTCTGCGTGACAACTCTGCCCTTAGCAATCATTGAAAAACCCAATTCCTTTGAAATTATGAGTTGGCTGGTCCTTATATTGATAGTACTTGGTGACGATGACAATGATGCACAGGGAGAAACTTAGCTGCTTGTCAGAGTTCTTACTTCAGCTGACTTCCAGCAGCATTTACTATTCTGTATTAATAGAAATTAAAATATTAAACACTTACTCATTAAGGTATGCAGATATGATTCACAGGGAACTAGTAAGAAAATGCTATTTTTAAGTGGAGATATTACAGTGAAGAATACTTCAAGTTAGATCCTCCCAGAAGAAATATAAAGTACTTGTTTATTCAGTGTCAGTTGGAATAACAAAAATTTGTTTTATAGGTAATAGTACATCAAAATATATTAGGCCAGTGGCAATTTTCCTGAAGTTTTCCCTTCTTCAGAATTCATGAAAGAAATTTAAAACACTCAAGGCAAATGTTCAGTGCTAGGGACAGTAATGTAAAGAATCGAAGTGGAACTACCTGTATTGTACATTAAATAAAAGGCAGAGAATGAGCACTGAGTGAATTTTTATATGTTCACATTACAACAAACTAGTCAAAGATTCTGACCCCTGGCACTGGAGAAATCTTCCCAGTTTTGGTATTTTCAATAAAATAATTCCCAAGAGGGCTGGAAAAAAATACTCGCTCTCTCTCTTTTTCTTTCAATAAAATGAGACCCCATCTGTATTATGAAAAAGAATACTAATAATTTGATAGTGTTCTGAAGTAGCTTTTATAAAGCTTTTGCTTGGGATTTAATATTGCCCAGGAAGTGCCTTAGATTTTCAAGGCTTTGCTGGAGAAAGAAATGTGCAGCACTGAACATCAGCTCCTAGCTCGTGCAGTCAACAATTCATACAGCAGCAAAGATAACACTGAAGGTGATGTGCTCAAATCTTCTACAGTCAACCCAACAGTGGAAGGAATCTGGAGAGGAGCTAATTTCAATAATGTGGTATGGGTGGGTCCCATCTGCACACAAGAAATCGCCTGATAAGTATGAAATATGTTCCCTACACTGATATAACTTCATAACATCTCTGCTTTTAAGGCGCTGATGGCAGGAAGCGTTCTTGGCTGACTCCCTCTGAGCTGATTGTACACAAATATTTGAGTATCTTGCGATTATTGCTTGAAGAAAGAAAAAAAAAGGCAGGAGAGTCGGGCAGCAGTGTGTAATAACGAATAGGTGCACGCAGTCAAAACAATTAATGTCACTTTGCAAGGTCTTTTGGAAATATGTCAACAGAGGGAACCCACAGATGGCTCCTTTTCAGTGCGTTTTGGAAGGGGGTAGGATGGGCCATGCTACTGTAAATCCCAGGCTGAAAGATGAGAAGGACAAAAAAAAAAAAAAAAAGGAGAGAGGAAAAAAAAAGTATATTTTTTTTCCTCCTGAATTTCCTCTTCGCAAATAAAACAAAATAAAATTGGGCATGTACAGCCAGGGCAAAGATTGAATCAGAAAATGGATAGTCTAATGCAACAGAGGCACCAAGCTGACCCATAATGCCATAATACTGGGTAGAGGACCAGAATTTTCCAGTGCTCAGCACCAATTAAGGCCAGGTTTGCAGAAAATGTCCTTCCCAGGAGGGCCAGCAGAGCAGAAGGCATTTGGCTCCCTCTTGATGTTTGCAGAAATGTTTTCAGAAGACCTTCTTTTCCTGGCATGTTGCCCTCTTTCTATACCTAGTTATTTAAACAGGACTTCGAAAGTCCAAATTATCATCTCCCTGATACTCAGTTTCCTACCATTAAAATGGGAATAAAAATAAACTTCTTTCACAGCCGAGAAGCAAGGAGGATAAATGCAGAGGTGCGTAATGCTCAGAAACTTCACTGCTGGGGGTCAGATAAGGATATGATTTTTGCACCAATTCTTACTTTGCTCTTGTTGTGGTGTTACCCTTCATTAAGTACTCAAACATTCAGAATAGAATCAGATCCTAAAGCAACAATGCTCTCTGCTCTCAGAAATCCTCCATTTCCAAAATGACTGAGCTGCATTGCTCACTGAAACTGTCTCCCCCTTTCAGAGATCAGTCTTGATTCCCTTCCTTCACCTTCTGTTTGCCCAGAGCTTTGTCCTGCTTTTCTCAAGCAGACAGCTGAGGAGCTTGGCACGTACAAGAGCATTAAATGTATATGTTTGTGGGTGTGCATGTACAGGTTTTTATATATCATATATATATATGCACATATATATGTGTGTACATGTTTAACCAGTATTATTGCCGGGAAAGGATGGACAAACAGCTTGAACATAACTTCAGTCATTTTTAAACATCAGGTAGTTGGACGTATCAGAGGGGTAGAGAACAACACTTGCTCAGTGACAGAAAATAGACTGTTTCTAGGGTTATTGTTGCTCTCATTGGCTCCATGTACGTAACGATGACCCAGTGTACTGTAACTCACAGCGACGTTGGCAGACAGCAAACATTGTCGGAAGCCATGCCAAGAGGAGAAAAGATTGTTCTTTTGTTCTTACATTTTCAAGTACAGTCTTGCATTTGCCTCATTTATCGCTACTCAGTTGAAGGGACAGAAGAGGTGAATTTACCAGATACAGCTATCCTGTTAGCTCTCTCGTTGCCTTTTCCTATAAACCTTCACAAATCTTTTTTAAAAAGTGGCCATTTCCAAGTCACAGAAAGGTCAGGAGCCTGTCGGGGAAGTTCTGTGGAATCTCCCAGCTCTGGCAAGACACCGCTTCAGGTCTGAGTAAGTCCCGTGCATAAAAGAAGGCCATATTGTACATGATGTGGGCTTACCAGCCAGCCAACCTGTGGTCATCCTCCATGGGTCCAAGGAGGAGAGCAAAGATGACAAGTTTTGTGGAAGATCTGAAGAGCTAATGAGATACCCCGTAGGTGTGTTGTGTAGGTTTGGGGTTCAATATTGTGAATGCTATATTGGGCAAAAGCTGCTAAGGAAGAGCATAGATAAACAGTATCATTTCCCTCTTTAGGGGCAAGAACAAGTGGAATTATTTCATCATGTAAATCATAACCGCAAAGAGCTTTCCACCATACCGATTCCCTGTAAAAATATTTGAAGACTTGTGCACATCTGAAGGAAGGACTCAGAATGAAAGAAGGATCCTCCTCTGTATTTTAACAATGACTTCTGAAGAGCACTTACCATGTTTTACTTCAGAAGTACATTTCTGCATGCGTACAGGTGCAAGAAGTTTCATCAAGTTCGGAGAGAAAAGGCAAAAGCTTTTAACATTAGTCAAGGACACAGAGTGGGTAAAGTGATATTTCCTTCCCCCTGTTTTAACCATTTACTCCTGCACTGCTGTGTATTATTTCACAGTACTCTGTTTCAGGAAAAGCCTAGGAAGAGCCCTTTGCTGACGAGGAAATATATGTTTTCAGCATTTGTTAATCTATTTTCTTAATAGCTCAGTAAGCAAACTGTGCTCCTTATCCAGAGCCCAGTAGATAGGGTGCAAAAAAAGTTATTTCTGCTCCTACACTGACAAACAGAGCCTACATGGTCTGTGGTACCCGCCTTTGATTCTGTTACGGGTAGCCTTCTCTTCAGAAACTTTCACTTTCTTTAGGACACTTCATACAGCATCATCTTGGAAATGGAAATCACTGGCAAGAGAAGGTTGCAAGAGGCCTTGGCGTACGTCATGAAATAGGGTCCCAGCCTTGCGAACCACCAGGACCTTCTCCTAGCCTTCTACCCTGGCAGCTGGGCTGCTGTGGACTTTACTCCAGTCCTACCGCATCCGTACTCATAGTTAAAAATGAGCAAGCCTGTTCCAGGCACCTCTTAGCCTTGGTTTTATGTCCAAAGCCAGACCAGGGCTATGATAATTTTTTTTTTGCCAAATCATAGTTCTGAACAAGGAACATTCTTGGAACAATTTTGGATTTCCTTTTTAACCCAAACCTTGAAGTCAACTTTGCACAGATTTTCTAGGTTTCTCAAACTCAAAAATAAAAAAGTTATCATCTCACAATGGACTGGCTTTACAGCAGTTTTCCTTAACTAGTACCAGTTTTATAGTGAACTGAATGAATAGCTATCCTAGATAACAGAATGAGGGCAAGAGGGTCATGGGGAAGATAAAAGATGGTCAGAAATCAACAAACATGGAGTGAAGACAGACAGACAGACACAGAATGAAGGAAAATACTCAGAAGTCTTAAGAGACAGAATGGTGACAGGAATTGCAATCATAGCGAGAAGTGCTCATGTGTTACCTCATTTGGGTCAAGTGGGCCAATATCTCTCTCAGCTGTCATTTTTTCAAGATTAAGGCAAGGAAGGCTTTGTATTTTCTTTCTGGTTCTGTGGTGCATTTTTCCTTTTCAGGAAGCTCAGTGGTTTGTTTTTTGGTTTTTTCATTACCTTGATCTTGCTTTCCCCATTCCCCATTTGGTCACTGTTTGAACAAGAACGAATTCCCAGTCTCCAAAGCCCATATGTGATTTCTATGGAGTGATCCCAAATTACCTAATCTCAGCTCATATGCCAGTGCACATTCACAGTTTAACATCTTTTTTTTCCTTGGAATTGGGCACAGAAACTGCTAGTTGGCTCAGATGTAAAAATAATACTCAAAACACTGAGGCTAAACCCTGCACAGTAAGTCTACATATGTGGTTGGGCACTAACAAGCAAGTAAGAAAATGATCTATTTAAAGACTTACTTCTGATTTAGGCATTGCTTTGAAGCAGCGCGAGTAGCCAGCAGAGTCTGGTCTCCATCACAATTTTTCAAATATAAAAATTAAAAAATGATGATAATTATGCATTCTGAAAGCTGGATGGGGCCATGCTACACTGAAGCATATTTTCCAATGTAATTAAGGCTTTCAGCTGATTCCTTCCGACTGCAATTGTTATTTCAAATGTGAATTAATAAATCATGTCCATCTAGTTAAGAATTAAAATCAGTCTCAAGTATTCCTGCTTAGACCAGCAAACTTAAAGAGAGGGAGGGATGAATGCTCCCAAGAAATTCTCAGTGGGGAAGAGAAGAAAAGAAAAAAATAAGAAAAGAAAAAGAAAGGGCCTCATCTTATTTAGGGTTTTCCAGGCATCTAAGAGACACACAGGATGAAGTTACATGACTTACACATATGGAAGCATTTTTCTAGCTTTATACCAAAACAATATGCAAATAGTCTACCCCTACTTTCACTCATGACTGGCTGCAAATACAAAATTCAAGCTGAATAATGTTAACTGCCCACATGCTCTGCTCTAAAGGATCCTCAAGGGCTTCTGGTCTCTTGTGGCATACACAAAGCACTTTAGCTATCACAGTGAATTAGTGTAAGGCCTGGTAATGCACCTTTAAGTATGTGAGCCCTTTTAAGGCACTTAGAGGTCAAGTCTGTGGCTATATAAAGTACAACCTTTCGAACATTTATTTTCACTTGCCCATCTAGAGGCTCGGATGGCACGCAAAGGCGGTGTTTAATTTCATAAGAGCCCTTCAGATTCCAAATTGTCAGAGTCATCAACTGGCTCTGATAGCCAACCAAAGTTTACAGTAATGTAATAAAGCAAGGTAAATATTGGCAATCAGGCAGCGACTGCTAAGCATGACTGCTTGTTTCAGAAGTAATTGTCATTGTGAAAGAAAGTTGTCATTTTGCAAACGGACCTCTAAAGAGCAAGGCACAAGGCAGAGCAAGTCCAGATGGGCCTCTTCCCTGGAACATAAACACAGACACTCTGTTCAGCCCCTTCCACATTTCTAAGCTATCCCAGGCCAAGAACAGTAGCTCCTGATATATCATTGATCAAAAATTCCCTTTGAGTAAAGAACTTCCAATGCAAACATTAAGTGGTTCTACAGCCATCCCAACAAAGAGAGGCTCAAGCAGAAGTTATCTAAATTAAAATGGGACCCTAAGAAAGGACTTGCAGTATAAAATTGAAAGAGATGCTACATTATTTCCTCAGTCACCAAAGCAACAAGGTGGAACAGCACGTAAAAAAGTATTATTTTTTCACAGACCCACTTATAAATGAGCACGGTTTTGCCCTGAATATAAAAGTGCCTTTTTTTTTTTTTTTTCTCTGAGAGCAAAAATCAGGTGTGAAAGGCACAGGATGTCAGTGCTGTGAGATAACAAGAGCTGCCATGTGCATGCCTGGAGACACCTGAGCTTCCAGAGCTGGACAGCTCTGCAGCGCTGCCAGGCCAGCTCCGCTCCTGGCACTGAAATGCTGTCTTTTCCTGTTCTGCTGGGAGGTCCCTGGGTCCTTCAGAGAACACATCTGATTTGCTCCAAAGAGTACCCCATCCGCTCCCCATGCAGAGCCTTCCCCTCTAACATTGGTCCCTTGTGTTGTTTTTTCAGGAAGTGATTTGGTTTTGCCTTCAGTGAGTCCTGGATGGCTAGCAATTAAAAAGAAAAGAAAAAAAGGAGAGAGAGAACACTTTGTACTTGTGACTTATTGGGATATTAGCAGAAACAGTCAAATAAACAACTGTTCAACAGAGGTCAGTGCACCTTGTCAGTTGTTTTACTTCTGTGTGCAGTTGCAACAACACTAACGCCAAAGAAACAACTTGCTGGACAGCATGCGTTTACAGTGCAGCTTGCCATGTGTGTGTAAGAGGTACAAGAGCAATATCTGCCGTCTCATGTATTTTTCAGTGCATCTCAGTCTCTACTCTTTATTTAGCCCACATTATTTAACTCACGTTTATATGGAACAGGACTTTATCTATTGATACTTAAAAGGAGGATGAAGGGTTAGGAATCTGGTCTTATTGATCTGGATATTCATAATGCAAATGAACAAATAATGCAACAAATAACACTCAGAGGATGTCTGCTGGTTAATGTCATGTACACAGTTATTGTGTGGTGATACTAATCAATGTCTTACAGGTTTTGTATAGACTTCTGAGCTTCTTCATCACACAGTAGGTGCCTGGCTAGGAGACCTTGCCATTTTGAAGTTTTGATCATTACTGGATGCTTGTCTGTGCTCTGAAAGCTCCCTGTGTCAGGCAAGATTTCTGTTACTTGCTGATTTTCTAGGACGAGGCTTGCTGTGAAAGCCACACACTGTTCTCTCAGCACTTCAGTGCTCCCACTACCAGCTTAAACCAAAGCGGGTAAAAGAGGGAGAAAACTCAAAATAAGTTGGATCATTTGAATTCTCACAGCCGCTCTGGGGAGAAATATTGAGATTTAAGTTAAGACATCACTTGCTTGACATCTGGGAATGGGTGGGTACAAGAGATGTTCAGAGACCCAACTTCCAGCACTGGGCAGGGATCACAATGTGGACTGATCCATGCTGCCCCACAAGAGTCTCTTATTATTTGGTTCTTATTTCAGAGGAAGCAGGTTCCTTTGCAGCTCCTCACAGTATTTTTAGGGTAGGAAAGGCAGCAGCGGGCTGGCTTGGTGCAATGGAGCAAGAGGCAGCGATGTCCCCTCCTCTCCTGCCCTGCTCCTTGGTTCTCCTACGGCTTTTCCACCTGCCTGCAAAAAAAAACCCCATTCTCCCAAAATTATTCAAAAGGCTGATGTGAGAACTCTCAGTACCCTTGCAGCGTTAAACGGTTATTCAGTTTGCTGAGTGCCACTGCTGTCAAGGAGAAGAAATATGTTCACGACTCCATTCACTGGCTTTAACAGTATGAGTTTTTTTCATGTCAAGAAGCCCTACAAAAAAATGTTGCAGGGGAGGACAGTGGAAGAAATGCATTTAAATCAAGAGGGGAGAAAAACTGTTACGCCCTCGCCCTTCTTGTTCAAGATAATGCCCAGTGGAAATTGGAAAGTGTCACAACACCACATTGAATAACAGCGGTCAAATCAGTCCCTAGTTAGCAGAGATTCCAGTAACCACTGAAAGATAGTGCTGCAAATACACAAAAGCTTATACTACTAAACAGAGAGGGCAGACTTCCATTTGCAAAACTTGTGAAGACAAATATCCCATCAGCTCTCGGCAGTGCCTGTCCCTCGCTTGCAGCAGTAAGCCACAATATTCACTTTCTGCCGTGGCTTCCTCTCCCAGGCAGGCGAGAAGCAGCCATGCCAAGCCTCGAGCGACAGCGTAATGACATTAATTTTCCAGGCATGCTGATGACAGCTCTGTGAAGGCTGGAATTTGAGTAATGCAGGTCGCACTGCCATTGTCCTGTCTCGGTGCAAAGGGGTCAGCCTGTGAGCAGACTCCAGTAGCTTGCTTTATGTGCAAGGCACACAGCTTGAACTGAAGCACACCCTATCAAAACCCAGCAGAAAAGAAACGATACACTGCAGAAAACAAGGCCATTTTCTGGAGCTGATAAAAGGTGTCATAACTGACTAGTACCAACATGTCTGTAACACAAGAATAGGACAGTCATTGTCCACGCTGCAGCTCACAGTTGATTGTTGTGAGATTGCCTGGCTTATGCAGGAATAGAATGTTTCGGTTTAGCCCGGGCATGTTTTGCAGCACAGCTCACCCAGCTGCTGACCTTTCCAGGCAACCTCTGTAACAAACTGACCAATAGGTATCTGGCTGATGGACAAAAATAGTCACATATTCTTGCCTATCTCCACTTTTCCCCTTATCCCATTCCAAGCTACATGGAAGATTTCTACCTAATATAGCCTCCTGGTTACTCACTGTAGTCTGTCATCGCTTACAAAATGCATATGAGACACTTTGTTGATCTTTCCCATTCAGAGTTCAAACCCCCCTGCTAACGGCAACACTGTCCAGAGCAATTGCTAATCCTCTGAGTTAAACCTGCAACACTCGAGTACGGCCAATTAAGCTGCAGATAACCGCCTGCCCAACAAAAAGGAGAGATTCAGCCCAATGATACAGAACTGGTGAGCAATGACAACTCTAAAAAACCACAACTTTTTCTCTTGTTTTGCTTTAAGGCCCCACCACCACCACCCAACATTAGCAATACTTTCAGCTCCCTCCCACAGCTGATCACAGGGGTTAAACCACTGGCAGAAGGCCATGGGGGCAAGCAGCAGCTCCCCTCAGCCTGAGCCGAGAGCTCAGAGGTGCCCACAGCAATATTTCAGCAGTGCAGGTTCAGCTGATGGAGCAGAGCATGGAATCCCTCAGCTCGGGACTACCCAGGGTAACTTCTGTACCCATGCAGAAGGGGAAATCAGGATTGCAGCAGGGCAGCGATGCACTGGCAACGGCAACATGGAACTTGAAGCAGACCTGTCCTCAGCAGGCATCTATTGAGGCAGCGCACTTTATTTGTCCTCCTCCATTGTTTAATTTCCAGCTTTCCTCAGGCCCAGGGTGGAACTTGCCAGCTTCCCCCAGCCTGCCCCAGCTCACTGACACGCAAGTCTCACTGTTAGGTGTGTCATCCATGTGCTTGGTCATGACAGCTGCTATTGATTTTGGCAGCAGATAGCTACAGCATAGAAGAGAGATATGTGCAAGGGTTAGCCGATTGCCATCTTCTAGAAAGGGATACTTTAGCCCCTGAAGACACTGCACTCAAGGCTGCTCAGCTACTGCTTCAAATCCTGAGCAGATGCTCTACAAAAGGGAAAAAGTCTCCAATTTTTAGAGGAATATGCCTGCCTCTCTCTGAAAACCTGGCCCACAATAATTAATGACAACATGGCACTGCATGGGATTTGAAGGTTTGAAGTCTAGCCAAATAAAGACATTCTTGGCTTTATCATAACCATTTAAGAGCTACCAGGTTTATCTTCCCATGCAAGGCAAAGAGTGATTTTGGGAGCTATATATAAAGTAGGCCAAAATGAGCGTTACAGCTAGGATTTTCGCAGTTCTCAAAATATGTTACAAATCAACATGAGTTGCTGGTAGCTGATATTTGTTATATTTAATCATTCAGTTGGTTCTTCCTTGACTGACTCTTCCATTGCTGTATAAGCCATTCCAAAGTAGTTCCCCGTTCTGCCATCATAAAGTGAGACACGTCCCAGTCTCCCTTTCAAAGTGGTGATTAGCTCCAATTAACATAAATGCTATGAAACAGAAGCTTCGAGAGAAGCAATACACCAGTTGTCCTCCCAGTTCTCCTACAGGGATCAGAGAATAAGAGACTTAACAGTATTTTAGGGTCCCTCTAGTGATGTTTTAAGGAGGTGAGAATGAATATGTGACCTACGATTCAGCCAGGAAACAGCTGTGCAAGAGAAGCAATGCTAGCACTGGAGAAGAACAAGTAAATCATTACCTGGAGACGGTCTTTTTTAAAAGGAAATATAGGTCATATAACTCAGCATTTGCTAGCACAACCAGTGAAGCCAAACATGTTGGCTCCTTTCTAGGCACCTATTTGCCACGAAACCCTAAGATCTTCCTGTCTTATCTAGGGAAGGTTAGCTCAGGGAAAATGCAAGTGAGCAAGTACAGATGGAGCTCCTATCCCCACATCACACAAAACCCTTCAAACAAATTTACGAGGTTTGGTTTGTTTCCAATCGCTGTAAATCAAGCAACACGGATTAGTTTGCAAACCTCATCATGAATGGAACCCTACAGGGCTCACACAGCTCTAATTTTAACCCGCGCCCCCATACTCTGCACAAACACATATATCCATGAAACAGAATAGCATCCATATCCAAGACTGCCTATTTGTTCATTGCCAAGAAGTAGATTAGAGTTCAATTCATTCTGATTAAAGGATTGGACTGATGCGTGAGCCAATCCTGATTTTTGCCCAACAGCACTCAATCACTGTTCACACACTGGCCCGAGTTGATCCTGGCTTTTGTGCAGGCATAAAAACGGTCTCCTCCTGTTTTCAGTGCGTACTCAAATGGGAGCGACCACAGCATTCGGCTGTCAGGCATGGATGGATCATTTCTGGTGGGTATCCGTAGCAAAAATGGTCTGTCCAAAGGGGACTGTGGCTACAGCAAACACAGTTGGTGTCTGGGGAAAAATGAACCCGCTGTGTGAAGCGCTCCCTGCACATTCTGCATGGGTAGCACACCCACTACCCACCCCCAGCAATCCCTGCATTTGAACCTGCTGGAGCACAGGGCTCTTTCCACCCTGCCTGCCTCCACGCAGGCCCCAGCCACTCGCAACACCCAAGAGGAACTCACAGAAAACAAAGCTGTCGTCCATATCCTTGTGCGCCTTCACACCAAAACAAGAGAGTCCTCTTCTGCCATCCATGTTAGAAGAAAGGATGCGAACCTGTGAGCTGCTTTCGCTAGCAGTGCCAACCAAAATACTCCAGAGGTAATTTAAAAATATCTTCTCAATATATCTAACAGGAGTAGGCTGAGTCTGAGCTGCTATATTTCTCTCCTCTCTGCAATGGCCACCTGGGATATGAACCAGCATGCACTTCCTAAGCTCTAGGGGTGGCATTTCCAGCCTGCCACAAAGGAGCCCGGGAAATCTCACATCTGATGCAGCTCCCTCCTGTGCCTTGCTCAATGGGACAGGCAGGACACATCGCCATGCCCCTCCTGCTGCCCGCACCGCCAGTGCTGCACATGCAGGCACACTGTGCGGGCAGGTAGCGTAGGTGAAAAAAATTCAACAGGATGGGAGAAAATGGCAACTCAGAATTGAAACAAAGGCCATTGCTTGACGCTGTGTGAACTCCCCAGCCCCTGAGGAGAGTGGAAAATGGGAAACAGGCTCGGTTTCATATCCACAAAAATAAAACACAAAGTGACTCAGAAGAGCATGTTTTCATACACATGCATACTGTGTATTACCCTTCTGCCAATAAGGGGAGTGAACAAAAAGGCACAAATACCAGAGAGAGGCAATCCTCCCCGACACAGCCCTTGCCATCAGCAACCATGTGTCACTCCTGCCATTGAAGGAGCAGGTGCCCCCTTGAGGCAGCATTAGTTTGATCTCCATGTTTTATGTCAGCGATCATCTTTTTTTTTCATATTCCCTTATTGCTATTTTACTCACTTGTTCTCTTGTCTTTGTTCACAGAATTATATTTTGCTTTTCTTTTTCCCCGCTAACTCTTAACCCCCCTTACATGTCCCCCAAGTAACTAGGTGTTTACATGATGTGACCAAGCATGGTCTTAATCAGAAAAAACGGGGATGATGTGAAGAGCAGCAAGATTTCAAAGGGGTGCTATATCTCCCTCTTTCTATAGACCCAGAAGTCAATTGAGAAGAACACAGTCTTTCTTTGAACCGACCCACTGATACTTTTTGTCATGTATATGAAATCATTCAGTGTGGCACAGATCTCCAAAAGTTCAGAGATGCTATAGGCATGTACACCTGTGCATGGGCCACATATAAAAGACTGTAAAAAAGTATGTGCTATTTACCATGGTAATCACGGCAAGCACTGCATGGCATGGCCTTTACAGCAGCTTTATAAAGACAAATCCTTCCTCAGCAAACGTTTCTTCTAAGTCCAAGAAGCAGGAAATAGCTGGTGAAGTTTGCCACAGGTCCCTAATATTTATGTGTACTGTTGTTCTTTTTTTCCCAGTCTTTCTTGCTAGTTTTGGAGAACAAAAACTGTGGGCTGTTTTCTGGCTGAATCTGTTTAGGATTCCTTATTGGACGGTATTAGCACAGAGTTTCTGGGAACAGTGGCAGAAGAAGGGAAGTTTCATCAGGGTGGGTAAAACAATTAGCCAAAGGCAGTGCTACCCTCAAGCCTTGTCAACGATGTAGTTGAAGGTCTGAAAAGGGATGGATGTTTCAAGACGCCTGTAATTTTGGCTTTTGTTCCTTTTTCCTGACCCAGTGAATCACCTGTAATACCTATTTCTCATATAGCCATGTCCAGTGACTATGTCTGTTACATTAGCACGTCTTCCTTCTCAGTAAGGAGGATAGAGTGGGTAGAGATGAAAAGGCTGTTTTGGACCCATTCATTATAACTGTGTTTTCTAAGGCAATAAATGAAACCTGTCACTGTCTTTCCTGTAATTTCCCTCCTCCTTTGCTGGTTTTTTTTTTGGTTGCATATCATGACCAAGAGGCTGGATCATCATGCACTAAGGAAATATTAATTCCTTTGCTGTTGCATCTAAAAGCTAAGATGACGAATTTCTGTGCCATGCTACATTATACGGGGATAAAGGAACAAAAGGGTGAAGGACAGTGGCTGCATGGTGTCTTAATCAGATGCAGATCAGCCTAAGAGCATCAGACCATCAAATCCCTGCTCTGCAGCAATCGTGCACCTTTAGTCAGGCTCTGAATGGGCTGAGATAGATTCGGGGCTTTATTGAAAGATCATACAGGATGACTGCAAAATCCCATTACTTGTTGATTAAGTATTGATTGCCTCGGTATTAACAAGCCAGCTAATATGAAGTGACCTCTGAGGCCACTGGTTGGAGGAAAAAAAAAGACAATTTACTAAAACAGGCAGGCAGATGAATAAGAGGGCTAGATCTGCTCTTGGCTTTTAGCTTCGGTTAAAATGTCACACTCGATAGTGCAGATCAATGCCCACTTTATTTCCTTGCAGCCGTCTTATTACCATCATGAGGCTGCCTCCTTTGATGCTTTTTAATGACCCTCTGAACCGCGTGCTCTGCTTACCCACTGCCTTTGACTAAAAGGAAAGGAAAAGCTTTTTTTTTTTCCCTTGCTGGTGATGGAGTGGCTGAGAACGTGACATTGTGCCAGTATAAGTGGAGCAATGAGGTTTCTCGGGTCACCGGTGCTGCGACTCTGCTCTTTCACTCGGTTTCTAGCTTTTCTTTCTTTCTTTTCTAGATTTCAAAAAGTCTTGCTCCTTTTCATAACTTCAAAACTGGTGAGATATTAAGAGACCACCTACTGACAACTTCTGTCCAACACTCTTATTTGTGTTATTAAGTGCAATAAGTTTAGCAGCTCTCCTTACATTAATTCTCCTGAAAAGCACCTCACCCAATTATTTTGAATCTAACTTTTTTTTCTTGTTGCCACTTGCAAATATAAGAATTACTTTTGATGGTGAATAGAGAGCACTGGGGGATATAGTCTGAGTCTCCTGAATCAAAATTGGACCATATTAATACTCCTAAAGCTCCGAGGCTTTCCTCTTCAACACATACACAGTCTTTTAATCTAAACCTATGTGTTGAGTCAAACATAAACTACACATTAAAGAGAAGACAACAATTCTTATATTCAAAATCCTGCAATTCTGTAAAGCATTTACATAAGCATACTCAGTTCCCATTTCATAGATTAACCTGCCAATAATTCAATGTTTTGAAGAAGTAGACAAATGCTATACAGAATAGAGATGATTCCATACCTATCAGGAAAAGACATAAAGGGTATTTGAAACTCCTGGAGAAAATAAGGACATAGGGAAGAGAAGGTGAGTTAGGGAAACAGCTATTCCAACAGCAAAGATTTTCTTCTGCTTGTGAAAGTCTACAAAGCTCATGAGCCAAAGTTGAATGGATGTCAATGTAGAAATCTCGTGTACACATTCGTAGGCTGGAGACTTGGGAGGGTCGGGGGGGCAGAAAGATGAAGCAGAAGGCAAAAAAAGGGTGACTGAAAATATCACATCTCTAGGATGGGCCTTGGTTTTAAACTAATAGCAACAGCAGTGGCAACTTCTGCCTTGGAAGTAACCAGTGGAAAGCGTTGTGGTTGTAGTATTGTCTGATGACTTAACTGCTGGCCTGATCCAAAATCACTGAAAAGCTTCCCACCAATTTCAGCAGACTGTAGTACTTAGAATGTAAATATAAAAATCTCTTATTTGTTCAGCAGTAACAAAGTGATGTAATTCACGTGCCTCATCTCTTTAATTTCTCTCTCTGCTCCCTTGCGTTCCTACCATGCTTCCTTTTCTGTGGTTTTGTGGTAGAAACATATACAAGAAAAATAATAAGCAACATCAGGAGACTCTTTTGGGAGCATGCAGAAGTTTTGGTAGTATGCAAAGCCACGCTCACCCTCAACTGCTGAATCAGCCACAAATGCAGAATATGGTTTCTTATATCCTTCTTTCCCTCCTCTCCTCTTCAATGTGACGCTCTTGAAAATCAGAATCATGGGGGTAATCTTTGGAGTGTGAGACCTTGATGGAATGACTTAGATTATTGCTGTATTACTATTATTTATATAGTGCCATAAATGTGCATGATGCTTAGCAGAATAAAAGACACCACCTCCTGCACCAAACTGCGCAGAACCCGGGTTAATACAGATGGATAATTTCAAACACACACACACAGAGCCATGCAAACACCTCTCCCAGCTCATTTGCAAAGGGGTCCAGAGCTTAGGGAGCTTGCTACTATTTTTCAAATTAGTCAAGAAAAGTTCCTCCTTAAACAGTAAGCCCAGCTTGAAGGCTGTTGGCCAAATGGAGGCGTGTAGGGGCTCAGATCTGGAGCGAAGCCTAACAGGCTTGTCCATGAACGTATGCCTCTCCAGCACACTGCTTGCTGCAGCTCTAATTATAAATTACCCCTGTAGATACACAGGGGTTCTAGTGAATTAAGCAAAAAATTTAGACTGGCTGATAGGAAAACATGTTTTTGCACAGCATTCCCAATAAGAAATTATACACTTGTTATGCATTACAGTCTGTGCTCAAAATGCTATTTCAGCATTCTGGGTATTAAAAAAGGAATCTTATGTGGTCTTGTGGTGAAAGACTGTGAAGGATTATTTAAAGTAAACTGTAGGGAAATATAAAACAAACCCAGTTAATTTATCACAACAGTGAAGATGCATAAATAAGATGTTTATGAACAACAAGGACAGTTTACCTATTATTCCAAAGAATTCATGTTTTCAGGAGCAACATATCTTCTTTGAAGAAAAATGATACCAGTTTTGCTCAGCTCGACAGTCTAAAAGTTTGCATGGGAAGCTGCCTGAAAAATCTTAGTTCAACGTACCTTTCAATATTTCTAATTATAATCAAGATCTCTTAAGTCTATTGACAGCAGTGCGCACCTTTTGAAAATACCTGCATTCAATCAAAGACAGAAACTGATGGCCAGCTAGCTTTCAGAAGGTACAGCCCATGAAAGGAAACCTGTTAGGACAAGAACCTCAGCAACAAGAATCAGCCAACATTCATTGTCTTTAATGGTGTTAGTGCAACTCAGCTCAGATGAAGTACTAGCTAATTACACATAATTTGTATAGAACTTTAAAACAATATTAAACAAGTGACTAACTCATATACCCCATCTTCTACGCTAAGCTTCCTCAATGCCAGTATTGCAAATGATGTCAAACCAAACAATCAGTGCCTCAATGCCATCACTTTGCTTTTCATGATTCAGCCAATTTCCAAAAGTGGAAATCCTAAAAGCATTTGAAGTTTGAACATGACTGTGGACACCAGCCTTCATTTTTATGAGCACACTTTATAGTAGAACTGCCCAAAGCCCATCCTGGCTAATCTGGATTTATGTCAAGGTGGTGCTAGTTCCTGGGTTTCCAGATGGTATCGGCAGCCTGATACTCTTCCTTCCATGTCAGGTGTCCAAGAGGTCACATCTCTTTCCAGCAAGTATGGCCCTAGTCATGGTGAGCTATGCATTTTCCCCCCTTTTTAGCCATTTGCTGAACCCAGGACTAAAGATGAACTACAATAAACTCCAGAGGGTCAACGTGCAGCATTCTGGTCTTCTACACTACAAACGGCATGAACAGCACATCTAAGCCAGGCGACTCTTGTAGCACAAAGTTATTTTACCTGCATTTCATTCATTTCACTGCCTCTAAAACAATGAGCGTTTCCAAACATTGCTTGTTTAATAACACATGCTGTACTCTTTCCTCATGAACTTTTTCTCTGACTTGTTCACTTAGACTGAGAGTTCTGCATGGAAGGATCAGACTTTTGTTTTGCATTTGTGATACTTAACAGCATGCCACCCTGGTTTGTTCAGAGTTCATACATAACTACAACACAAGTAAAAAAAGCAGGAGATGGGAAGCAAAAAGTTTGTCCTCAAAACTTTATGGCCAGCAGGATTGCTCCAAGTTAGCAGGTCATCGGATGAAGTGGGGTACCCGACTGCTCACAAGGTTGCTCTTTCAGACCACATTCATACTCACACAAATATCATTGTGTTGGTTTATGATTTCTTTCCAACTGAAAACCTGTTTCTTAAGCACACAGGCTAGCGAATTACTAGATTTGAACCAAAGGGGGCATTCAGAAACAGGAAAGCACCATCATGAAAAAAGCCCCATCATACCAAACTGCTCATGAGAGAGTCCAAATCCACCCTGTAACAGCTCGGTTTCTTCCGAAAGAGAGGAAGCGCATGTTTTCATCCGCATCCTGTGCTGCACTCCACGAAGGGCAAACATAACCTTTGGATGATTATATGTTTTTATAATTCAGGTAGCACTTCTGCACTAGGGTGTGTGATAGACTTTCTCAAACACACCAGCTGGACAGCCAGATAGATAGATAGAATAGATAGATCATATTTCAGTAAAATGGCCGCCTCCTCAGGAATGCCAATTGTAATTTAAAAAATGGTGACAAGTGCTTCTTAGCCTGTGAACTTTCATACTGCTGGGCTGAGCAAAATGGGTGCAGTTTTCCTTTAAATTTTGCTGGTAATAATACGGTATACAAAGTGACAGACTACATTGTTCTTTTTCCCTTTTAAAGGTCATGTGCAAGAAAACCTCTCTAGTTAAATCTATCCATTTAAAATCACCATTAGGTCACAAAAAGCAGCCGCAACATGCTAAGAGGCTTCATTTGAAAATACATGCCAGGGTCTAGTTTCTATAGATCTGCTTTATGAACTGATACTTTGGAAGGTATGTTCCAGTGCTCTGTTACAAAATCTTTGATTTGCTTTTGATACCTATTTTCACCCTTTCGGATGCATCCAGATTTCCATGCATATCACATTTTTAATAAGAAAGGAAACATGCAGGTGTTGATGTGTGGCATATAACTACAACAATTCCAACTACATTTGTCTAATGGGGAGGAATAACGCTTTTCAGCAAGGTATACACTAAGGTATAATGAAAATAGGACTGAAACCCCCTCCTGAATTGGGATCCTATCAAGTTTAAATTTAAGTTTCACTTTAATTTGTTACAGGACACTGTTGAAAAGTAACAGCATTTAGAGATTACTGAGCAGACACTAATGTGGTTCAAACAGACAATATTAATAATCTTGATATTACTTAATAACACACGTTTTCCCTTCAAAGACTTTTACTGCAGAGCAAAAAGCACACTGAAATACTGATACAGATTTCACTTGCAACACAGATGGCACATTCACCCAAAGTGCAGAGGGGAGAGAGCTCTCCGGCACAATAGTCAACTGCATGAGCGACACAGCACTGGATACCTGGCTATCTCATGTCTGAGTGAAACCTAAAGCATTGACATTGCTGTTAATTAAGAAATAAATTGTTTTTTACTTCCCACCATTCTTTTATGCAAAACATTTTAACAACAGTAGCAATTTCACAGAAGAAATGTATGAAAACCCCCACCATTTCTTCCAAGGAAGTTGCAAGTATTCTGTCACCAGTGGAAAATATATCACATTTGATAAATCACTGTGTTCTCAGTCTTCAACACTTACTCCTAGATGCAATGTGCAAAAGCTCAGGAAAGAAGAGTTAGACGGACAGCGGATCCTCTAATCTAAGTAATCTGAGGAGCAAAAAAAAAAAAAAAAACCCAACCCAAATCATTCATTGGGTCCTTGGGAACAGAAATTCCATGTTGAGACAACTGCTTTGCATTTCCAAATGAAATAATATTAAATACTTTGGTGTAGTATTGCTGGGTTGGCTGGGGCTGATTTTACTTATGCTAAGCAGCGATTTACTTTGGAAGCAGTCAAATTTTTTCCAAGAGGTCCGCTGATATGTGGATGTCACATGCTGTCCCGTAATAAAAAACACATTTTCTGCAATTTTGTAAGAATCAAAATTCATAATACTTTATATTCAAAAGGTTTTTAATTAAGTGCCACATTATTGCTACTTGCCTTGCTTTCTCATTACGGACCAAACTTTCAAATGAGCTCACAGACACATTTCCAAGTGCTCAGTATTCTCTAGATTTTAAAAAGAGCTCAGCTCCTATTTTAGCACCTAAAAAAAGAGCTAGTGTTTCAGCAGTGCTCAGAGATGATCTCTCTTAATAAACCTGTCCTACGCATCTGAAATAACAGCAAGCATACACGACACTCTATGTATTCTAAACACCTTCTTTTAACACAGCCTCCTGAAAAGTGGTATACTGAGATGGACCATGCCTTTCACCATTAAAATATGTGAAAAGCTCAGCTATTTCACTGGACTTGTAGGCTTGCAAAAACAATCCTATGAAAAAAGCTCTTCAGCTTCAATTGGTGATTATTAAAACTTTAAAAGAAACACGTCCTACAGAAAACAATTAGCAACATCTGAAGATTCCTCTGCCTGCCTAGATGTCTTAATCCGGATGGTTAATTATAAATTAAATTTATCACATCCATGCAAAAAATACACATATAGTCGCCCAACAATTTGAGATAATGCAAACATGAAGGGAAAGACTTCTGTAAAGACGACTGTGTGAAAAGTAAAAGGATTAGCTTCAAATGATTATCCCTGGAATCTGACAAACCGTACACACACCTTATTTTAGCTCAAATTTGCCTTGCCAATCAGGCTGTTAAATTACATAACAATTTGATGCTTCTTAACAAAAGATAGCATCCCGGGTGTTAGCTTCTATTGTGGTAGTCAGAGAAATTGATGTCTATTTCCTGCCTACAATCTTTTTTTATTTTTTCCCCTAATTCTCATTTTTACTGGGAGATATATTACTTTTCTTTTCTTCCTCTCCTCTTTTTTCTTTTTTTTTTTTTTTTGAGACACTCAGTATTCCCTATGCGTTGTTAGTCATTTTGTTGTGACCCCATACACATAGAAAAAGAAATAAATAATTCTTTTCAATTCTTTCAGGGATACAGATGAACGTAATCTGTGTTGTGTTCACTTTGTTATTACTTTATGTAAGAGGTGACACAAAACCAGCAAAGCCAAAGCAGAATCAAGAAATACATATGCTTTCTTTCCGCCTTACACACACGCACGCTCACAAATACATGACACTTGTTAAGTGGCAGCGATGTACCATGAGCATCTCGTACATTTTATCTTCATATGTTTATGCTGATTATTAAATATGAGAGGTTAAAGAGTTTTCTTAGAAAGGCAGAGGAAAATGGCATTACTTTGATTTGCGTGTTGAAAACACAAATGAGCCAACGCTATATGAAGAGCAGTATTATCATGACAGTAACAAAGGAACTGCCAAGCTGGAAAGATGGACAGCAGCACACTATTCTCCTGCCTGCCAGGTCCCTTTGGGGGCAGAGCACAGACCCTACTGCACAAACTAGTCTATATCACTGCCTTATTTTCTTTCCTTGCATCACAGATGCAAGTACTGTATCATTCTGAAAGACCACAATAATTTGGGGTTTTGCAGCTATCAGCTTATACATTAAAAATAATTGAAGGCCATGCTTCAACTCTATCAGTAACATATGCAAATTTGCCTTGATAGCTTTTAGCAATTATGAATATTTCTACTTATTTCTACGCCTGCTACAAGACATCGTGAATATTCGGCATCGCACGTAGAGATAGAGAAATCTCAATGCAGCATACTTTGAGGTTGCTAATAATTGATTTGACTGACCACATGTGAAGGGCAGGGTAAGCCTGAACACTAGACATGCTGCTCATTTACAGGAAGACAGTGCATTCACAGGCAGGGAATTTGGTTAATTGCACAGATCAGTACGTCAGAACTCCCTCACAGCAGGCTGCTTACAGTGAAAACATTTCTTATTGGGTTCTGCTTCTGCGTTTAACTCACCTTCAGTTACCACTACCATTAAATATGTTAGTGAATGGGAAAAGGCATTCTAGTCTACATATGCCAGCCTGTATCCTCACATGGCGAGATCAGATCAACCCTAATTTCCACCAAACTATCTTTGTGTCTTGTTTTTCACTTGCCTAGACTATGCTTTTTTTTTGTGTGTGTGGCCCTGATTGTCCTTCTTCCTTTCTTCATGTTAAGCAATTTCCATTGAGAAAATTACCTTCCACTTTGACCTCTGATAGTTTCTCCTTCACAAACCTGCTGCCTGTCAAAGAACAGTCCCCAAATGGCACATTTGTGTGGTGAATGGCTGCCCCCTTGAGTATGTTCTCCAATGCACCCAGTCTAACACCAGAGAGAACATGGAGGGTCTGCAGAAACCTAGGAGAAGAAAATGTCAAACCCAGAGGCTCCCGCTCTCTGATCTCCAGCAGGAAGAGTAGGATTTAATTATCTAGTCAAACACGTGTAGCTGCAGCATCACAGGGAGAACACTGCACTGGTCTGTCCCCAGCATTTGAGGACAAGTGGCACACATACTGTCATTTGAGATGTTGCTAGTTTTCCCTTATATTAAGACTAGGATATAACAGTAGTGTTGACTTACTACAGATCCTTGTTCTACGCTGATCTCGTCTCTGATTCTAAGGCCGTACCTCTCAAGGCTGGTTTGGTTGCCAAAAGCCTCAGGAATAAAGCCATTTAATTGAAGTGTATGTTGCTGTGCAGAAACATATGAGGAATACACCTAAACCAAATTCACTTCACATACAGTCTTCAAAGTAAAGGGTATGCTGGGAAAAATATTCTTACCATAAGGGACATTACATGAGTGAGGCAGCAAAGGCTGTGACTAGATTATACTATTCCACCTAACTTTACTCCATAATTGTGCAGAAAACCCCAGAAAAATCTTATCGTGTAATCCCTGAAGCTTCAGTAGCTTCAGTAGCCGGACACAATTCCTTCTGAAGGACACCTAGTAGACATTGCAAAGCAGGAGTCTTAGAGGACTGGGTGTGCAATTCTACCATTAGCAAAATAGTTGTTCTCCTACAACAGGAGGCGATGGGATCCTCACCATTTTTGATCAACCCAAACAGTGCATTAAGACCAAATGAAGCCACCAAATCCTAACTATCAATGCTGCCTCCCACATACTTGGAGACTGTAATGCCCAGAAAAATGATGTTGAAGGGGAAAACGTTAAAATATGACCTATCTTCAGGCATTGTAGGCTTTGAGAGAGAGGTTCAGATTTATAAGGAGAAAGGGAGTTTTATGGATGGATGACTCTTCAATTTTTGCTATTTTACAATAAGCAGGCCTGTCTCCTCAGATGCTTTTTAGTTTAGTCATCAATCTAAATACATAATCTCAGGGAAATGAAGAATCTCATCTCTTGCCTGTCTGAGCTATTTCTTCCAGAGCTTAGGTTCAGCTGGACTCAACTCTGTCAGTCAATGAGCAACCTGGTTACTGTTAGGCAGTTCAAGTCCTCAACTCTCCTCTAGGTCCCCCTTCCATTTCTCTTTACTTGTCTGACTTCATATTGGTGGAAGACAGCGAGGGTTAGAGGACGCTGTTTCAGAGAGGAAAAGATAAATAGCCTAAAAAGAAGATGAGATTTTCCATTCACCCTGAGGTGGAAGGAGGGCAGGGGAGGGGTGAAATGAGAGGAAAAAGACAGGTAGAGCTGGAGGAGAAAAATGAGATTCTGCCTGGTATTTCATTAAACAAAACAAAAAATGCAATTGGTTTGGAAAAAAAGAACAATTTAATTTTGTAGGCAAAAGGCTCCTGGCTTCACTTCCTAGTGGAACAATTTGGTTTTACGAGAGGAGACTTTCCAAGCCAACCGTGACTGTACATATGGCACAGCTTGATACCTGCTCTCTGTATCCTGATGGCTCAGCTACTGAATTTGTCACATTCTTTTGCTACTCTGAGTTTTCAGAAATGCTGTAGTGCTTCCTGCTCTTAGGAGTTATTTACAGCAAATTTATGAGTCTGCAGAACTATCTGCCAAAAAGTACAGAAAAAATAAAAGAAAAAAATCAAATAAGTTATTAACTACAAATTATTTGTCAAGCTCCTGTTGCCAACTTTTCCAGACATAGACCAACATTTTACCACATTAAAATGTCCAACATGCTGTCCTCTAGCTCTCTTTCAAATACTTCTGAACGAAAGTGCTGCAACGACTGCAAGATCAACCATAGCTGCAGGAGCATAGAAAAAGACCACGGTAAAATGGTACAGCAGTGGCTGTACCCAGGACCAAGATTCACCGTTAACATCCCTGCTAAACAACCTATTCAACACCTCCTGCTCTCACCAGATCCCTGTTGTAAAGTCTGTACTTTACAGCTAGAAAAGACGACCAGAGTTGAGGGTACCTCCTGGATGTCCTCACAGCACTCATTTCATCCCACCATGTGCCTTTCCATAGGGCCCATCCCTGCAGTTGACTTCTCGGGCTCCAACTCAAAATGGTTCTAACCACCGTCAGCATTAATGAGCCTTCTGACGCCATTCAAGCGTACATAGGTTTCTAAGCAGTGAGCTGAATCCGAGCCTCTATGCTTTGCTCTGCTGCACTGCGATTTGCAGTAAGAAAATAAAGAGAACTTAGCTACAAACTTCTTCAACTGCTGCTTTGATTAGGTTCAGCAAATAACTCAGCTGAGTTCAGCTCTGCCTTCTGTTTTCATCTTAGTGCCTCTACAGCTTGGTCCTATACTTTGTGGCACACAGAGTCACGTTTATCTGTAGTACTGCATAATAATCTATTAGCTCACATTAACATAAGCCTCTAGCAGACCTATGGGAGCACATTATTCTGGCCCGGAGGTCATAGGGTATTTGACGAACTGGCCTGACAGTACTGCAGTAATATGTAGATTGCGTATTTGTGTGCTTACCATATAAAACACTATGGACAATATATTTTGCTTGCCTTGCTGCATGATGAACAGCCAAACCGGAAAGGACTTCTGCTGGGATGAGCCAATGAAATCCTTTTTTTTTATTATTTTGTGTTTCCTGGGTCCATGCGATTGGAATAAACTGTAAATTAGGTGTTATAGCACTGTAGTTTGGGTAGATGTGATGTTTTAGAAATGTAGCTTTAGTTTGTTATAATAGCAGCTTTGCTTTGTTGTGACAGTGGCAATAAAATAAAGTTACTACAATGTATAATGTTGTAACCAACCAAAACTAGTCTAACAAACAACAAATCAAGGGGAGCAATACCCACCCAGCACTTTATGTACAGAAATATTGATGATCTGTGCTTAAACTTCCCAGGTTAGAAAGTTTCCATTTTTCAAGAGATCTGCTCCCTCTGCTCTCTGAGGTGAATGCCAAAACAGGGTTCTTATCGTTTTCATTCACTGCTAATAACTGCAAACTATAGACAAGATTTTTTTTTTTTTATTTTTTTTTTTTTCCCCAAAGTAAAGATTTCTGGCAGTTCCAACAGCCTTGTTACTATTACACGTTAGTCACAGTTTATTCACATCAGAAGACCAGTAGAAGGTTGAGACAGGCAGGGGACTAAAGATGGATCTCTTATACAGTTATAAAAGGATTTCCATTTGTTAACAGCTCTGCCTATGAAGTACGCAATGACATTTTCCTACTGTGCTATTTTCATGCCTCCTGAGATGCCAGGTTATAATGCAAAACATCTGAATCATTAAATTTATACAGTTATTTAATAACCCATGTAAAATACATGGCAATGTTGCTTCTTTTAAAACATATGCACCTCATAAGAAAACAATTTCCTGCACGAGGTGGTGGAGTCAGATTTCAGTAGGTTTTGTTGGGCAGAAAAGGGTTTAAACTTCCATCTTCTGTGCATCCTGGAGCCATGATACCAAATACCACCAAGCTACTGCAGACAGACTCTGTTAGAGAAAATCAGCTCCCCTTTAGAGACAATTAGTTCTAAAGAGAATATACACTATATATAAATACATAGAGATATAAATATATATCCAAAATAATAATAGCTAGCAATAGTGCAAATGTGAAATGTAAGCCTTGTCTAGCAAAACATGAAACGCATTCTTCACCTGAACTGTGTATGTTTTTTCGTTAGCCTCAGCAGCACAAGACACTTTCTCATGAACCTTCTAACACTCGCTTGGGGTCTAAAACAGAAATTAGTTGTCGGGGAATTGGCTAAAATTCTTACTGTTTTCAATAGGTACTTTCTAGCTCCCGTACATGGAGACGAATTCTCTCAGTTGCAGAATAGATGTTTCTTTAATAGAGTTTTTACAAGACCCCATGACAGACAACTGCTAATATAGAACATGATGAGAGAAAAATATTGCTGGCACAAGCAGGATTCAGCAGAGAGAGGGTCAATTCTGTTTATAGACTTTCTGAAGTTTTTTGCTTGGTTAAAAAGCTGACAGACTGCATTACAGCTAACATTCCCATATTGATTATACCATTTCTAAGCCTGCCCTCACTGTGACAGGAGCGGCATAATTAGTTTTTTCCTTGTTAAATATTTGTAAATCATTCATACTTTTATGGGTTACATAACCTGGCTGTTACCTTCAAATAATCTTCTTGTAACTTGATTAAATGTGGAAAAAGCTGCCACAGTACAGTGTGGTTTCTGCCCTCCTGCAAGGGTGGGCCAGCAGAAGGGAGGGACCTCTCCAGGGTACGGCTGTGCCATCAGTGCTGTGGCTGTGTGTGGCAAGGGCTCGGCCGTGGATGTGCTCCAGGAGGGACGAGATGACACCTCCTGTAGCCTGAGTGCCCCTTCAGCCCTGTGCCAGCAGCAGAAGGAGGAGAGTAACAAAGTTTGTAAGAGGTACAGCAGCGGTAAAAGCTGCCAATGATGAGTCTTACAACTGCTCCAGAGCAATGGTGATGTATTTCTGATGCAAATCAGGGCCCTAATTCAGCAGGCACTTAAGCACATGTTTGAGTCTCATTGACTTCGGTGGAATCAAGAGTGTTTAAATGCTGTCCTGAATACTGGATAACTGTATAAGGGAACAAGGGGGGGGGGGGGGGGGGGGGGGGGATGGGAAAGGGAACAAGATAGCATAATGAAATGATAGTTTTTAGGGTAGAATGGTGGAAGTTGTTTTAGAGTCATTCTAGTAAAGTTAATTGTAGGGGGGTTAAATACACAAAACTAGAATTTCACAGTACAACTTTCGAGGCTAGGTTATATGAAAGTATCGTTTCAGAAACCTTTTCATGCCTTTGGTTTAGTAAACAAACTGAAACAGTATAATGCCAAATAAAGGCAGAAGATACTTTATATACTTGATAGTTCCTTGGATTTTAAGAATTCCTTCTCCCTTTGCATTGCATAGACATATATATACACATGTATATATATGTCTATACATACAGAAATACATGTATGTATCACACATACATGTATGTGTATATATACACACGTACAGATAGGACAAAAATAGGTTAGGTTCTTACGCTCACTATTGTTAGCATTAATCAGATTTAAATGATGATGCAAGTTGAATGAACCTCAGAAAAGGTTTTATTCATTTCAGATAACCTTTCAGGAGTGACGTCTTCAGGACCTTCTTGTTCTGGCAGCATCAGAAATCCCATATTACTTGAGCATTCCTCTCCCTTATCTAAGCCAGGAGGTGCTGAAGCATGTAAAAATATGGTGAGAAAACACTAACTTTCAAACTGCAAAACGGATGTGTTTAGCAGAGGTTTTGCTGATGGCTGATTTTCTCTACACCCAGACTGACTCTCAAGTATCAATGGGGGAACAAGTCTTCTAGTCTACGAAGTACACCCAGGTTTGGGTTTTTTTTGCTATTCCACAGTTCGTTTTCCCTTTGTTCTTCCTTTTACTCATTTTTATTTCTCATACCTCATTTTTCTACAGAAGACCATATAAATAAGCCTGTGGCATCAATAGCAGTTTCCCGATCTATCTGAAGCAGATATAAGAACCTGTGGAATTCTACAGTGGCCAGAATCCAAAATTAATTCTGGATCAGTTTTACATTTGGCAATTACTTCTGTGATTGGCAACATCAGTGTTTTAAATCTAATCTTGAATTTTGGGTTCAAAAGCAAAATCCCAAATGCAAATAGGCAGTGGCTCCTGCCTTGGGGAATAAATCAAAGCAAAATCTCACATCCAAACACCCTCAAAGCTTCAGAATAACAGACTAAAACAAAAAATAGACCAGACTGCTGCTAAAATCTTTGATGGCAGAAGTCCGGATCTGGATTTTAAATTTGGGAAACTGCAGAAATAAGAACCACAGTAGTTTTAAAGAATATAATACCAAACTTTTGTTATCTCTTTTGTAGATAGGTAGCCTAATTATCTTGAAGCTATTCATTTGTGTATGTCACGTAACTTGGGAAATATGTTCATTTTGTCGACGCAATGCACATCTACCAGTGAGGATCACTGTATATTTGTATCATGGTTGGGGCAGCTAGGCCAGAGAACATTCCCGTTCCTAAAGTGGGTCTACAATGATCCAATAAACTCCACTCTAAAGTCAGCGCTGACTGGTTTTGCACAGCAGTTATTCATGCCCAATCCTGCTAGCTCAAGCGTCTATAAGCACTGCTTGTTGTAAAGATCATTAGAACTGGGCTTTCCAAATGATGGCTCTGCCCTTCTTCACACATGATGATATTTAGATATTTGTTTCCATCACAAAACAAAGGATACATACATAGTTTTCACAATTAAAAAGATAATCGCATTGCCAATGATATAGATTTGTGCCTGGTTTTCCTCCGATACAGCACACATATTGACATGATGTTCGATGCAGGAAGTGATTGATACAGTTCTGAAGAATCAAAATAATTTTTTCCTATTTCCACCATTTATTCTATATGAGATATTGGAACCTGTTCAATAAGTGTAATAAGCATAAACTGTGGCACTTATAATACTATTCACTAGATTAATATAGGGTAATTTTTTTTAAATGCCACTTAGAAATAAATGGTTGGATATCTTTCAAACTCAATGTATTTAGACTGAATCAATCCAAACCTTGAAATCAAATTCAGAGACCAAAATCAATATTCTCCCCGCTGATTTTGTATGCACACACCCCCTTGGAAGGCACTTTACAAGTACAAGAAAGTAAAGCTCTATCACTGGGATGTCCAATTCCTTCTTGAAGGGATTTTCTTTCTCTTTCTCTTTTTAAACCGTTTCTCCAGACTTCTGCAACAGACAATTCTCTCACCCAGTATTTTCTGGTTTATTCTCTTCAGGTGATTTGACATCTGTACTGTTCGGTACTGACTAATTTCCAAGTCCTGGGAGACAATTTCTTAGCAGCTGCAATTCATCAAAACCCTAATGAATTCTGATGGAATTCTTGGGGACCAGTTTTCTGTCCTCTCTGTGGAGGGACTGCACAACGCACCCTACGTATTTAAACCACATTAAGAGACTAGAACTATTTGATCAATATTCCTCAAAAGAAACCTGAAGAGCCATATACTAAACACCAAAGACACTATCCTCAGTGCTGTCACCAAAGCAACGATACTACAAGCACAGTTTAGACAGACTGACCACATGTGCCGAGAAACAACCAAAAGGGGCAGACAGCTGACTGTGCACAAGCAGTCAGGAAAAAGTCTAAGTGAACAACTGTCCACAAACACTGAGGGGCTCACATTGAGGAATTAGCTGTAAATGAAGGAGACAGAGAAGGCTTTTCTGAGGGCTCCAGGAAAAGTATTGGTTCAGGTACATTGTCACATTCAAAGTAGCCCGGATATCTTCAGATATTCTGCAAGCAAACTAGAAAAAATGGGCACTACACCAGCTGCTGCTTGGTTCAAACATAAAGATCAAGTTTTATTTAGATTCTCAACCTACTTAAGCTGGTTCTCAGGGGAGTTGCTGTGGGGACTTGATCTCCATGATTTGGAGAAACTTACTGGGAAAGAAGGAATAAAAAGGTAGTTCATAGAAGCCAGATGGGGAGGCCAAGAATCTGGCAAATATCCCTTTCCCACATTTCTTCTAAAACTCAAAATAAATCTGAATCTCTCTGACATTTGAAAAGAAGTCTGGCTATTTCTTTCTACATAATGTTTTCTTTTTGCTCGCTTTTGCATAGGGTCTTACGGGAAGCAGAGACTAGTGCCAAAGTAATGCAAGGAAGCAAGCTGTGCTGATAATCTCAGAATGGCCCCCTTTCCTCATGAGATACTCAGCCCGATTTCATGTACACAAGCAATTCAGAGGGCAAGACTCGCTGGTGTGCTCTGGCTATTCTGGCAACGTAAGGCAGCCATAAACCCCGCTTAACTGGCCAGCACAACCGGATTTGCAGCTGCTTTGTGTCACCAGAGTGAAGCAAAGCTGCCAGGGCGTACCAACGAATCTGGCTCCAGTACTTTGTAGGAACTCGGCATCAGTTTGCGAACTTATCAGCACTTTTCCAAATCAGACCTCCAAATCTTTTGAGATTCACTTATCACTGAAAAACAACATGTCTGTGGGAGAGATTTGTCATAGGACACAGGACTGTATCCAGCTTCAGAAGCCATAGGAATTTTGATCTCATGGTAGTTTCACTGTACCAAAGCACCTAGCCCGAAAAAAGTTATTTTTCAAAATGCCGACGTATTTTGGACTGTGTAAGTGTGACAAAATAAACATAAGTAGTAACTTCTGGTACTTAACAGACAGATTTTTCTTATGTCTGAGAGGAGTAACAAAATTCAGGGCATTTCACTACCAGTGAATCTCTAATGAGCGGGTAGTAAAAATGCCTGCCTTACTGACTGTCAGGGGATATCAAATTTGCTCACTTCTGACTCAGTAATTACCCACCAAAAATGTAGATCAAGTGGTCATCACCCAAATTAGTACCTGCCAAAGATTACTTTTGGAAAGGCTGTCAGCTAAGAAACAGGAAATGAGTTGCAAAATATTATTAAAACTTGAAAATAACAGCTTTAAGGTATGAACCACCACTCAAGCACACAATGGAGGGAGGGCAGGAAACAGAGCCCGTGCGGGGAACCGAGCGCAAAGAGAGGTTGATGGCTGGGGACTTGACTTGCAGACAACAGGGGAGCAATGCAAGCTGCCATGTCCTCGCCCCATTCTGCTTCCTCCCATTGGACCCTGCACGTTAATCTTCTCTGAAGCCCTGCTGCAGCTCCTGCTGAACCGCACTTAGGCAGCATTCAGATGGGGAGCCATGTCAAGTAGCTTAGCCCAGGAGGGGGACAAACAGCCCAAAACTAAAGTCCTCCCTAGAACTTGGGGGAGAGGGTTTCAATCCGCTGCTCTGCCTGCCACAAACCTTCAATGTGAGCAGCTGAAATCTCTCCATGCCTCGATTTCCCATTCACAAACTAAATATGTCTCTGTTTGACAAAAGAGCTATAAAAGAATTCATTTCAGTAACTGGAACAAACTGTAGCCCACTCAAGTTACAGTAAGTGCTGTATATTGACAAAACTGAACCCAGGTCATTAAAACCATGCCAGAAGAACAAACCAGGGGCTGACCATTGTTTTCCATGTTCCAGCAACATTCAAAGATGAAACAGAGGTGATGATGATAATAATAATCACTGTACGATGCATATTTCAGTGCCAAATAATTTGCAATTATCTGCAGGCAGCACCATGGGTATGTCAACTGTCTCTTGTGAAAGGTGGTGACCAACTGGCTTAAAGCAAACTCAAATAACAGTTCTGGGAGCAGGGTTATTTTTTTTACTCCTGGAACCTCAGTGCAAACCATCAGTCTTACTTCAAGGGGCCTCATGGTATATATCTGCTTACCCTGGCTGGGCAGCAGTTTTGGTTTTAAAGCCGTGGTTTAAATTTGGGGAGGAAAAAAAAAAGAAAACAAAAAGTCTCTTTTCAGTCAGCTACATAAATCAATCTCTCTCTCCTCTCATTTTTTGGGGGGATATGGATAAGGCTGAGTCAAGTCTGCCAGTACTTGCATCTCTATTTCCAGGGACTAATCTAGTCTACTTCTCTGCACTGGAGCTGACCTGTTTGTAGCTTTAACAGACCTGTGAATGCTGTATTAGAGCATCAGTGCTGGATATCACTGGACATATGAGGTCAGAGTTATGCATTTGTCCCCACACCCTGTGGGAGGGCTCTCAGGAGAACACTTGGAAATAGCAGCGCTTTGAAAATAAATCTGTATGTTAAACAAAGACAGCCAGAGACAGAAACAAAAGGGTAGAAATAAATTGTTGATTGCTAGCTCGCTGAAAGGCTTACCATGAAGTGCTTCAGCAGTCAGTATTAGAACTGGTGTTGTTTAATGCATTCATTAGCGTTCTGGAAAAGAGAGGGGAAGGTGACAAAATTTGCACAGGGCGCAAAAATATTTAGGTTAGTCATGATTACAAAAGATTAGAAAAACTAGACAGATGCGCAGCATGAAGACAGATGAAATTCACTGTTCATAAATGCAAGGTAATGCATATTTGAATGAATAATTTTCAAAACTCATGCACAAGGCTAGGTCATAAATTAACTAACCACTTGGGAAAAAGAGAGGGAGGAGAAAACATGTGCCACTTTGGACAACTCAACAGAAAAGTGAAACAATTGGAAGCAGCAATCAAAAAAAGAAGCCGTGTTGTTGGGCTGTATAAAGAACAGGACGGCAATTAATACTAAAACACTACGTCACTGAACAACTGGATGGTGTATCCTATCTGAAATGCTGTACCAACCTACATTCAACTCATCTAAAAAAATACATAAAGCTGAAATAGAAAGGGGCAACAAAAATGATTAGTGGCGGAAGGACAGACTGTGAAGATTGGGGCTGCTTAGTTTATTGAAGAGAAATAAAAAGGGGACATGAGAGAGTTAATGAAAGTTACAGAGAAGATCAATTGCCTGTTCTTAGCTTCCCCTCCTCCTAATGCAACAACACTAAAAAACAACATATTTAAAAACCAATAAGGAAAATATTATTTTTACACAGTTCATAATTAACCTATGGAACTGATTGCCACAAGATATCCTTCTGGCTAAGGACTTAATATGATATAAAATAGTTTAATTTAGACGCTTATGTGAATAATGAGGACATCCTAGCTAGGATTAAGATAAATATCTTAGAAAGGCTGAAAACCCTAATGCTTTGTGACAGAAATGAGCTACGGGCTGATGGAGGTTGGAGAGAAACATCCTCTTTGGGCAATAAAGAATGTCTTTGTCTTCCCTTGAGCAATCTGGTACTGAGTATCCCCAAAAGCTGCATTTGGGGCTGGATGGACTGACAGCCCAGTCTCACCAGGCACATCTAAAGCAACATCCCTTTGCGCCAACCTGATGATGGCACCTCCACCGCCTTCACTGAGGCCCGGATTTCAGATTTCAATTTGCAAACTTTGTTTACTGTGGCGGCAAGGGGAGGAGAGGGAGGAGAATTTGGGAAATGAGACTGAGTCACTTAGGACAAATTAATACCAACTGTTGAGCATACTTCAGAGAGGGGAAAACAGTGTCTTCTGCTTTACACCACCAAACCTGTCCAGGTTTTCTAATTTGCGTACCATGCTCATTTTGTTTAGTAGATAGTAACATCACGTTAACACAAAAGTACAAATAAAGCTCTATAATCAGCTAAGGTATCAGAATCACGCCAGTTTTCAAAATGCATCTGTCCCAGCCTCTGTGAGCAAAAAAGGCGGGAAAAGTTTAATAATGATAAAAGAGAAAAGCTATTGCTGCCTAAGTCCCTCTGAATGGGAACCGGACCTCTTGGGTACATTTACAAAACCCGATCTGGAGCTTCATAGAAGCTTTCTGCAAAAATCGCTTTGTTTAAAATATGGCCCACCCAAGTACAAACAGGTTGGGTTTTTTTTCCCCTTTACAGCTACCCAGTCCATAGTGCAGAACTAAATCTGATTCAATGATTAATATGTAAACAGAATTTGACTGGCTCTTCTTTTGTGCTTATTGCCAAGATACAATCTGGCACAACAGTTTTGTTTGATAGACAGCCCTGGCCTATGCTTGTCAACTAGCCAATATAAAATAGCATTATTACTGTATAATCTCGAATTAGGCTGTAAAATATTTCAATTGTATGACACACATGATGAGAAGATTTTAGAGTTCTCACATGTTTACATAATTAGCACTGCATATTTGTTAAATTAAGGTATTGCTATCACCTTTATTACCATATCCCTCCTCCTCCACTGCAGTATCTGTTTCTTGCGTAGCCTCATATGTGTTAACTTTTCAAAGGCAACAGAAAAAGAAGCCCGTGTCTCTGTGAGGATTCTCCTACTTCTGTGCAATTCTAATAAAAGGTATCCGAATACCCACCCTTTCTCACAGTCCTTCAAAAAAATAGCTGCTGAGGTGCAACTCAAGTAAGGAAAAGAAAGCACAAGAGGGAAATGGCCTCAAAGACCTGACTTCAGGTGTATTTAATCCTTCCACTACTGGTTTAAAAGTATTAAGTAGCCATAGGCTATCCCTGGGTAGAAAGACGGTTCAGTGACATCCCTTTTGTAAATATGTAGCTGCTCAGCCTTCTCCTAAACTCCACATTGAAGTCTGCTGCTTTTCAGGTTAATTCAGTTTGAATACTGCTGACTGTCTGTCACTACAGTCATATGTCACTGGTAGCAGCTCAGAAAGCCTAACCCCTTCTCTAATGTCATTGCACACAATTCATTTTTAAATGCAGTGTAATAGTTTAGGAATACCAGTAAAACAGTGGGGGGAAAGGCATTTTCAATTTAAAGGGTGTGTAACGCAGTTTATAACACTGTATTAGATGAGCCAGGCATGGTTCCTTGAGAGGGGCACATATGGTACAGGTGAGACTCGCAAAAATATAGTTCTAGTAATTCTCGTGATTGTTAGTAAGAGTATGGTAGTTTTAAAACGAGTGGCACATTATTACCAATAATGCTATTTAATTGGGTGATCTTTCCTAAAGAGCTAGGTACTGCCTAGAACAAAAGCATCTAAATCCACCCCAGAATAACCACAGCCACAAAACCAGGCTCCACCAGCACCGTAGGGCACCAGGTTGGGATTCTGTTCACCCTGCAGGACTACGTCAGAGGTGCAGCTCAGCATACGCAGACATCGGCCACAAGCCGGGAACAGCTGCAGGGAAGGTCACAAAGGTTTGGCTGCAGGGCTCTGACTGAGACCCGTTTCTACAGAGACACACTTGGCTCCAAATTTACACTTTCAAAATATTTAAGACTAGGACATAAAATGAAAACCGGACATTTTATGACCCAGCTGCGCTCACCATCTCCCCTACAGCTTCATTCATGTCAAAGAGGTGGCAAAATAAATGGCAGAATTAGGCCCTGCAAGATAGGCACACTGCCCTCACAAAAAAAAGTCTGATTAATTTCAAAACAAACACACAGCACCAGCAGCAACCCGACCCAAAGAACTTCCAAAATTTGGACTAATCTTTCTCAAAACTTCAGCTTTCTGGCTTTCTGATTTAATTCCAAGTGCAATAATAAACACACTCCTCTGTTTACAGCTCCATAAATAGAGCCTTGTGTTTTCTGAAACAATGCAGCTCTGGGCTGTCTCTGTGATCGTTTATTTTATATCATCCTTAAGTTGCCATTTATTTACATTTCTGGAAACAGCTACCCCATGAAACAAATGGCCTGTTTTGTTAAGTCATGGTCAAGGATGTTTCCCTCAACTTATCACATCTAGAAATGCCACAGACAGAAATGCTTTCAGGCTATTTGCTAAGAAAACTAACATAAGCTCCTTATCAGAAAATATTACATTTCCCCGAAAGGTGAACTGTTCTGTCAGCTTTTCAGGCCATGTGAAATTCCTTCTTTGCTATGACAGGTCACTGAACAGAAGTTGATGGCACACAGTGGTCGCCCAGAACGCAAGCCAAAGCCTTCAGCTACACGTGACTGCAGGTAGTGGCACAGATGCAGCAAGCCTTTTCCCTGTGACATATCTAGCCCGGGAGTCATATTCCAGGTTGAGGGCTTTTGTTATTTGCTTGGGGTTGGTCTGGGACTTTCCTCCCCACTTTCACTTTTCTTCTTGGGGTGCATCCATAAGCAATGTAAATACAGCACTGAGCTGCGTGTGCCACCCTCTTTGGTTCACAACCCAGAAGCGGCAGCCAGGAGAACTGGCCCCTTCTAGACCTCACACACCCTTATCTATTCGAACTCACTATTAGAAAGCCAGAAGAGGAGCTATGTCTCATTATTTCTGGGTTTTACAAGGTTTTCTGGTTTTTCATTCTACTAAAACGAAAATATTAGCAACTACAGACTGATAATTAAAAGCTTAGTTGAAGACACAAGAGTTCAGATAGTGTAGTTGGTTTCCCTCAACCGGAGCAGCTAATTTCCAGGTAGAGTTCCACGAGTTATGAAGGTTGCTCATGTTCGTAAGAGCTGAGCAACAGCCCCCCTGGGATCAACACTGTACATGCTTTGTGTTACACACATTTGCATTAAGCTTATGAACCTTCAGGAAAAGCTCTCCATAATGAAGGTGAAAGCTCCAGTCGGCAAAATACTCTGATTTTGTGGCAGTTTAGAAATTGCAGCAGAAGAAGCTGCCCTCCTAAATCCTGATGCACTGGCACACGCGGCCATGTGACAACACAGAACACACAGGCACAATTGATTTAAGCAGGTTTCCCTTGTGTGCTTGCAGAGATCTGCTAGATGCAAGGTTTAAGATACGGATGGATTGTGGACATTAATAGACAAGGAGAAATCCAAAGGAACAACTGATGACACCTGCTTTTTTTTTTTTTTTCAGAGAAACTACTGTTTTTAATCTTTTCAATTTGTTGGGGTTTTTTTGTTTGTTTTTTTAGTTTTGGTTTTTTTTTTTTCCTGTCTATTCAAGTTCAAAACTCATTCCTTCTATTTTCAGGAGAGTATTTTCACTGTGTAATAATGAGGAGTAGTAATAGATAAAGTTTGAAATAAAAGCTTTACTAGCTGCCATCCTTTGGTTCATTCGAGACTCTTACTACCCCTGCCCTTTCCGCCAATCATTACCTGCACAGTGTTTGGGATTTACTGCTGCACAGAAGCAGCTAGACTTGGCATCTTTAGATTCCATTCTCTCTGCAATATCACCAGCTGATCTTATATATTGATTACAGTTTATAAAGACATAAATGGCCTTATGCTCCAGCCTCACCCCAAAAGGAGTGCCCATTAAAATACCCATCATTTTCCTGCCGGCCTCCTCCGCAGCAGACCGAGAAAAGGCAGCCCTGTGACGGGAACTGGTCATGGCTCTGCTGGTGGATACCAAACTTACAACTTCCAAAATCACAGACAACTCACATTTACACAGGACCCTTATTTTCACTGCTGGGGCTCCGGAGTATCAGTGCAATCTTGGCTAGGTCACAGCCAACAGGAGAGAGGCAATTTTGCAGTTTTGTTAAAACTTTCCTCTTTTTAATCGCCCATTCCCATTTCAGGAGAGCAACAAACACCCTCTGTTACTAGTATAAATGTCCACTGCAATATGGGAATTAAAGAGGCTAGTGTTTATAGCAGCACTGCTATTTGATGCCAAAAATAAGTCTGATGTTTCTATTCAGGAATAGGAAATAACACTCTGAACAGGCAAGTCACTCCCCAATGGACTTTCTTTGAATTTTCTCCAAAGGCTATTTCCTTTTCCTAAATGTGGGAAATACTTCCTGTCTGTGAATAAGCACAACCCATACGCTAAGAAGAAAATTTAATAAAACAAACAAAAAGAAAACAAACAAAAGGACCTTTGTTCTGGAAAGAAATGGCACCAGCTATGCTCAGGAAGCATAAAGAAACCCAACGGATGAGAGAATAGACAAATCCTAAATAGATTTCATGTAAGATGATTAAAAGTCCTTCCTTTGCTGCAGATTTGGCAACACATGAAATTGTGAGTCAGAGGTATATCCCTTTCCTTTAGGTACTGTTGCTTGTAGTACATGAATAAGTAAATGATTAAGAACACTTCAGATTTAGCATTATCAGACATATTACCTGTCTCTTGTTGTTTCAATCATGCCTACAGCTCTGAACAGCATAGAGGTTCTCTATGTCTTCAAGCTTTGCTCAGCTCCACTGAGTAGCCAGAGACATTTCAGAGTCCCCCAAACTCAATGCTGTACCTGATCTGTATGGATTTATAGACCACCACCTTTAATCGAGACATTCCTCACTTGATTCCAAGCTGGATCCGTCTACACTCACTACTCTAGGGCTCGGTTGTGCTTGTTATCTGCATGTACAGTACAGCACCAGTGATCAGGATTTCAAAGAGAAATCTATTAAACCTGGAAATTTCCAAAACAGCACACAAAAGTTACCATACGTGGATGTATATCATGGAAGAAAAAATACCTTTTTACAACATCTATAAAACCCTGATTATAATAAATGTCTGCTTAATTAATACATCAGGACATAAAGCCATTTATTCTCCTCTCATTTGCTATCATTCTCCCTGTTCAGATTTAATAATGCAAAAAGGTTGCTCAGATGCCAAACAGTAAAAATAATAAAAATACATTCATCATTGATACGAAAAGCAGAAATGCCTGGCAGTACTGCTGGCACAGAAAATACAGCCAAATTTCTTAACTGAAATCCAAATAGCATTTCACCCAAAAATCTTCAAAACATACAATGAAATATATGATATGATCAACAAAGCAGCCTGAAAAATGCATGGAGAACTGTGAAACAGGTGCCCAGAATAACCATTATTACAATATGCACACTAAGAGGGAGGGAGAAAGGGGCAGAGGGAGAAAGAGAGAGAGGAAAAAAGCTTTCAAGACGGTTAAATTCATGAGGGCTAGAGAGCCTCAAATTGAAATTATCTCACTCTGCACTGATAAATAAAGTAGCTCTGGTACCTAAATCATGACACTAACTATACGTTTCGATTTTTTTAAGTAGTGATTAGGTGGATACTCTGGGGAACCTACTAGCCTTCACAGAGATAACAGACTCAACTTAATATCAACTTAAAAAGAGACTTGAATTCTAACCAATCTCATGTAATGAATTGAAATTCTATAGCTTTCAGAGGAAAAAAAAAAAAAAAGATAAAAAAGCGATGTGGCTCCATTCTCTAACTTGCTGTCAGGAAATATAATTTGTGCTCTCGGTGATTCACCTAGCTCATATGCAGCATGCAAATTTATTTCCCTAATAATCAGACCTGGAGATTGCCCAAGAGGATTAATAGCATCATTCCTTATGACCGCCAGGATATTATGCACCTCTGACATGGAAAAATTGTGTTAGTTCTACAGAGAAAACGCAAGGATATTTGTCCTGCTAGACAATATAATAGGCTGGTGCATCATCAGATTACAATGTCATTTCAAAAACCTTGAATACAAATAATGTACAGTGGGGGAAATGTTGGTACAACCTCCCTTAATTCAGTAGCCTTGAATTCACATGTATTTTTTTGCCTGTGGTTTTTTTTTTTTCCTCTCCCCATTATAGTCTGTAGAACACTGCAAGAAAAAGGCAAAGGTATTTTATATTAAAACCATATCTTTTTGTTTGTTCTTATGTTATTCTTTCAGAATAGCCTATATGGACACTGCAGGAAAAAATAACATAAAACCCACGGATTCCAGTTTTTCAAAGAGCTGAATGCACCCACAGCTACAGTATACTGTATTCCATATGTGAATACAGAGCAATTTATTTGCACAATTGCTTAATTTTGATTCGCAAGTCAAAGCAATGTGTTCTGCAGGCTCTGGTATTCACATAGGAAGAATTTTAATTTTTAAAATCTTTTTAAACGAGTTGGTCAGGAATTTTCTAAAAAAAGAAATGTTTCCTGCTGTACTTTAGACCAAAGAACACTGCCTTAGAGACAAGACAAAATTTCATTATTATGCGCATGGGAGCAATAAGATTAGCTCCTATTGCTGCCCCTAAGGTGGAGCAGCAGGAGGAACCAATGGGACGATGCTAATGTGTATGTTAATAGTATTCTCCTAGAAGAAGTTGGGATAATTAAACATGTACCATCTCTTTAAGACAGAACTGCACACATTTTCTTCGGATGGGTGTTTACAAGATTTCCAATTTCAGGTCACAGCCATTTCTGAGATTGCTTAAGAAAGAGATGGGAATAACTTATCTTATTCATGTATTCAAAGAACCTTATAAAATGTGCAAAACATAACAGTTTTAAGGGGCAAAACATGCATCTTGCCTTGACAGACCTGCTTTATTATGTGTAGTGTTGTACACTGACCTAATATATCGAACATTTTTAGCTAATATACCTTGTAGGTACCAGCCTTTAATGTGATGGATTTTATAGTATCTCATTAGGGTGTGTTTATATAACCTGATACTAAACACATTTTTAGATTCATGTTCCTTATTAAAATTGTGAGCTGTATTGATTTTTAGTTGAACAGCAACAGAGTCATTTCAATATTAAGAAAGGCTGCTCTAAAGTTATTTTCACAGATCACAACTACTGTGACACAAACAGTGCACATATCTCTCATCTTTCTTTACAGCCTCAATTATAAGAATCAGGATGTGTTACCCCACCTGCTTTTCTATTGGTTGAGCAATTCTTTGCCTCCATTTAGAACGCCCAAAAGCATTTTTATTCATTGGGTTGGGGGGGGGGGGGGTGGGTTAAATATACATTCGTGACAAGGCCCCAAAAGGTATTTATATTTTTCCTTATAAAGAACCGTGTGTTTTTAAAAACAAAATACCTTAATGCATCTGCTTTTCAAGTTTCCATAACAAACTGAGTAGCTCTAGCAATGTTTACTCTAATAGAGCAAACACAAAAACTTAGCATTCCGAGCAGCGTAAAAGAAAATAATGACTTTGACATCCTAATGTCTCCATTTTGTAAACCAGTCTTCAAAGGTAAATCTAATGTCAGCAGTAAATAGAGTGGCTCCAATATTTCTCTGAGGAGTCATGGGGAAATAATGATCTTTGAGGCACTGTAAATAGTTTAAATTATTGGAAGGTCCTTGTAAGAAATGAAATATGAGAATTAAAAAAAATAAACTCAATTTCTTTATTGTGAAGTTAGGGCATTTGGAGGTAGCCCAAATTTTAAATGCAAATATTTAGAGAGAGAAATTATCGGCTCTGAGACAAGCAAATCATACACTTATTCCTGACTCTTATTGATTTAATGAACAGTTTGTTAATATAATGCCGTTTGAGAAATGAAAAACAGACATGGAAGAGTAGGTGTTCATTACATTCCAGCATTTTAAAAATCAACCTTTAAGTCTTCAGCAGGGAAAGGCTTGAAATTAAATTGCAGCATATAGAAACTACTAGATTCAATACAGCCACTTGTGCGCTTTCAATTTAACTACACCTGTTACTTTTGCTACAATACCACAGATGCCGTTCAGGAGTCTCAGGTAATTGCTATATTTGGCCTAAGAAATTTTAGGTCTGCACTGGTTCTCAGAAAGCAGATTTCCCTTTATTTTGCCCCAGCATGCTATTAATTATTAAACATTAAAGTTGTGTCAATTACTTCCTTCCATAGTTGATTATTATCCTGGTTATTCTACCAGCTAATCAACTCTTTTCTACAACATGTCTAGCAGTGACTTTGAATTGGTGTACAGAATATAATTATTTGTTCAAATTTCTTTTGTTTCTTGTTAACCACAGAAATTGGTTAATTACTTTAATCCCCACAACCCCTCAAAAAGAAAGTATCTTGATTCACCGATTTATTTTTAATCAATATTAAAGCTCAGCTTTGAAAGTTGACTATTCAGCCAACATAAGGCACTGCACTGAGAGAAAAAAAATATTTTATACATGTCCTTTAAAGCAGGCTGAAAACACCTTCATCTGAAAGACTTTGTTAGCTTTATCAGATCCAAGGCTCTTCTGTTTGAGGTGTAATTATTTTACCATTATTACATGCAAGGCTTTTAACAGAACAGTCGTTCCCTCTATTTAAGCAGTAAGTTTTATAATTTATTACATCTCTTTGGTCATCAACTCACTATACAAACAGTTGGTCACCAGTGACCAATTACATTAAGGTTAAGCAACATAACTTTAAATTAGAAATAAGCTAATGTATCTTCATCAAGGGCCTGCTGTGTTTCCAGTGCTGTTTATGAGATGATACTAAATGTGGATATGGAGCACGCTCACTGGGACCAATTCCTATCGGCCTGAAAATGGGAAAGTCTTGAGCCTGCTCAGGTCCAGAGCTAATTAATGGGATAACATCTGCTTTACGCATTCTGCTGTAGTAATTTCTATCAACTTCACTGTAAAGATGCATGGGAAACTATCAGAGAAATAAGTATCTACGCTGAACCATATTAATCTGTAGTGAGTCTGAAAATGGGAATTTCAATTCTCCTATTATCCTAGGGATGGGCAGAGGGGGGAGGAAGAGGGCGCAGGGCTCGTTTCTTGGATTATACAATTTCTGTATTTGTAGCATAGGAGATATATTTAGTTCTATTCGCATGCACATGCTTGCATATACACATGCTATTCAACTGCATGTGGGCTTGTTTTCTGTGTGTGCTGTTGGGTTTTTTTAAGAAAGAATGCAGCAGCGGATAAAGACGACCATGCTCCTCATGCAACAATCAATTTTATACAGGAAGATGGTGAAGTGGTTTTCTCGCATTACTCAAAAACACAGCATGAATTGTTAAAGAAAAAATACAGTACTGTAAAACAGGCTTCAAAAGTGATAAGCCCACTTACTTCATTTTATCAGCCTGTGTACAACGCACAGTGGTAGGAAAGGCCAGGCAGCTATTCTGATTTGAGATTTAAATAAATACAACGTGAAGGGAACACTGACCCCCACCCCCACCCCACCTCCCACCCCCCCCCCAAAAAAAAAAAAAAAAAAAAAAGAAAAAAACAGTAAAAATCAGAATTTTTTTCCAAAAACCCCACAGACTTCCAAATCCAGGCATCTCCTCACCTGAATTTTATTACTTTGCCCAAAAATTACTGGGCAATTTTAATTACTGTGAGATGCTTAAAGCTGCATTTTGCTCCTGAGTTTTTCCTGGTGAAGTCCTGTAGGGCACAGAATCAGACTGCTGAGGAGAGACATTACATTCTTACGCATGTACGCTTTTGTCTGTGTCTGTGCCTACACACACGTATAATATATGAAAGTAATGCACTTTTTAAAATGTCTATATTGTAAACATATATATGTTCATATAAAGCATATATTTACCTAAAAACATAAACAAATATGCATGTCTCTGTGTGTACACATAGACAGAAAAAGAGAGGGACAAAAAACCAAACCAGAAACAGGTATGCACAAGTAAATGGCTGAGTTTGGAGTGGCAAAACCAGAATAAATCATACCACTTTCTTTACATTATCATTATTATCATCATTATTGCCTAAGCTATGATTTACAGGTTTAATTCTTTCAAGCTAATGCATACGAATGAATTGCATACAAACAGAAAAAAAAAAAAAGGAGGGACGTCCTTATAATAATGAAATTACATTAATAGTCATTCACCTTTACCTAAGAGGTTACGAGTTCATATGTCAACTCTATGGAATATTTTCCATCATTTGTTTGCCATTGTGTACTGTACAACCTATTTATTTGTTTGCTACAAGGTATTGAAATACTCAGGCTATTGGGAATTAAATGCTTATTTGACTAACAATGCTTATCTGTAAATTAATAGTATAAAACATGGAGTTTTCTAAAAGGCTGTCACTCAGTTTTATTTACAGAGATACTACTGAGACAAGACTCAAGGTCTTTCAAAGAACTCTAACATCTCAGGCTTAGGGGAGGAAAAATATTATTTACTTAACATTTTTAACAATTTTATATAATTGTGTAAATTACTTAAATGAAATAGTGCTTGCATTTGTCACATGCAAATGACAATTGCACAATGAACCAGGAAGGTACATTGCACATGCAGTAGCCAGAATGGCTCTATTTTGAACTTTTGTGCGTGTGTGTGTCTATGGGGAGGGAGTTTGGGGAGTGAAGGAATGGGATTTAAAGACCTACATTATGCAAAATTCTTATGTGACCCATTACATTTGAGACCAGAAAACACATTTGATTTTTAATTTGCTTGAGCATACAAGATGGTCAGCTTCACCAGTGTTGCAATATTCTGGTTTGTGGGTAGGATTAACAGAAAGCATACAGCTACTGTTCTTTTCCTTTCTCCTGAAAACATGCCATGAGGCAATACGGTTGTAACAGGGGTGAATCCTCAATTCTGTTAGTCTATCTACCCTGACCATGTTATTTGAACCCTTATTTTCCTTAAGGGGCTCATTCAGCTGTCCTAATATGTATACAGTGATAATATAGTCATATGCATAATAAAAAAGAGCTTCAGAATTATACTCAGCTTAGTAATAATGCAGTGCTGTGCTGGAGTGATTGGCAACTGTTGATCCAATTATATAACTGGTTGCTTCTTAAAATTCAGGGATATGAGATTGATATATAATGTGCTGTAAAGTGTAAAAGAACTGGACAGGAAATAAGGCGGGTTGAATTTTTTAGTGCTTTGATCAAATTAGAACCAGGTTGATGAAAGGAAATGCCTTGGGTTCTCCGCTTGAAGTTTTGTGTTATACAAAAGGCTCTTGAAATGATCAATTTTGCACATGTCACTCAGTAAGTTTAGAGCGAACTAGTCTCTGTCTGGGCCGGGGAGAGTCTCTGCAACCGATCACTCACAATGTCACTCCACGCTGGATGTAAAATTTGGCAGATGTTCAGAAATGAAAGTGATGAACCAAAGGAGGGACAATTGCAAATCATAGGAATAGCCCAAATTTGCAGGTTTGTTTTTCAGGTTTCTGCACAGCCCTTACTTAGACTCAAGAAACACAGATCGGGAAAGACGGAAAGGGTCATCTGGTGAATCCCCCAGAAATAAATGCAGGATTATCTTTGCTGCTGTTCTTTTAAGCATTTATCTAGCTAACTTACTAACTAGCTTTCATCCATTGTAACCCTCTGCCTGTCCCCTGCTTTTAAAACAGCTACTATTATTTATGAAGTGCTGTAGATGTGCAGTGAGAAGCACAGGGACTTTTTGCTCTTATTTTTCCTTGAGGACAACTTAAAAGGAGAGAAAAAAGTGCGTATGAAAAGGCACCTTGCAGGTAAGGCTGTGGTTCTTCTGTCGCTTGGTCTGTCTCTGAAGAATGACTCCATAGTGGTTAGGCCTGTATGAGACACAACCTCTCTGGCACTTTTCTGGGATCAATCTCTCTGTAGTATATGCTACTCAATGTAGTGATTTAAATCCTACAGTTTCAGTCTTAATGCATTAATATTTCAGCACTCCTCAAATATATCCTGGAAATCTGTCTCCTCATCATAATTCTTATCCCCAAATCAGGTATCATGTAAGATTTGAACTGAGGCACCTAATTGAGTCCAGTATACATCCATACCTCTACCAGGAGTAGAGTATGGAGATTTACTAATAAACACACACTGGGGGTGGGGGAGAGGTGGGTAGAGAAACAATTACATTCCCAAGCCAGGGTACCACGAAGTTTCTTGTGTCACCCACTGCAACAGAGAACAGGGAGGAACTACTGAAGCAGCCATCCATGCTGAAATAACCTGCTGAATTTCTGTTACCCTCAGGATAGTACCTGCACGTAAACGCTTTTGTTTTGGCATAATTCCCACTGCAAGGAACGCCTCCAGAAAACATGGTTTCCAGAAATAATGTTATAGGATGGGGAGCACTAACGGATCAGTGCAGTAACCTTCACCTAGGCCTTCCAATTCAGTTTTGTGTGAATTACATCAAATTGCTGTGGGTATTTGTGTTGGATGCAGAGTAGTTGAATAGCTGCCCATTTCTACACCAAAGCAGCTCTTTTGAAGTTGATTGGTGTTCCCCAGTAACAGAAACACTGCACAGCATCGAAAATGACAGGACATCACAGTGCAATTTCACTAAAAAAGATGCATCGGGTATTATATGAATAATATTTTTCTGAGTTCCAAGATTGGAGTTGGAGAAATGTCTTTACAATTTGTATGTGAGATACTCCTCGACTCTAGTGGCAGACATTCACGAGAGCACACACTAATAAGGTATAATTTGACAATACGGTAGAGGTCTGTCTTTCCAGTTCTATTATCTGTGAAAGATACAGTTCCTTGTGCCAACTTGGCTGCACAGCAGTAGCATTTTGCTCTGCAGCCAAAAAACCAAGGATCTGGCAACAGAGCTGAATGCTAACACACTGGGCCAGCAGAGATCAGAGTACGTGAAGGGGATGGCACTGCACTGGGAAGACGGCATCACCTCTAGCACTGCCCGCTGGCTGACGGACCGTAACTATTCAGAAACAGACATCAGCAGAAGCGCAAAATAGCGCTGGCTTTCAGGGTGGAAAGGCGAGTGAAACGTTCCCTGCGCAGGCGTGCAAGCCTGGCGGTCCTCCTCCAGTATAGGAATGGGAAATGCTCCTCCAAGGGTCCCCTCCCAGGCCCCCACACTGACGTGCTGCAGCACAGTCCAACCGGGCCGTGTTTATTCGTGCTGTCGCAGAAATGCGTAGCTGCGGATCGAGCAGCAGTGGTGGCACTCGAGACACGTACCAAGGAACGGCGCTAACCTGGGTTTTGATTCTCACCACGCTCCCTGAGAACACACCATATCATGACAACTTGTTATGTTATGAAAACACAAGAAACAGGATAGAATGAATATACTTTAAATAATAATAGCTTATTTAAAGTATTTTCCATACCATTTGCCTTTTTTTTTTTTTTTTTTTTGTTAGATCACACTTAATATGATTCCACGACATCAATACTGTGGATGAAATTGAAAGCTGTATTCTTCTAAATGTGTTCCTAACATTCCATTTTTTACAGAGCTGCCAGGGGCTATTCTGCATTCCCACAACTGCTACAAATGTAACATACTGTTTTGCAATAAAAATTAGCTATAAAAGTGAGAAAAATGCCAGAGATCCAAATGTGAGAAACAAGAGAAGGGGGTACGGCTTTTGCACCCTTTTAGTGGACATTTTATTTATTTTTTCAAATGGAGTAGACATATTTATAGCTACTGTATTTCAATTATCTCTAATTTCACACATTTTATGCAAATTCTAGACATTTTAATTGCAAATGAGAAGGGAACTTATTTTTAAAAGTGGAGCAACACAACATTCCATATCTCAATTTTAATTCCAAATTTACCTACATCACTGTTAAAAACTTTTAAAACCTCATTTACACTGTGACTTAAAATTAGGTGCAATATAAAACAAAAACAAAAAGACCTCCATACCAATTAGTTATATCGCCAAAACTTTTTTCGCACATTCTTAAATCTTTTCTTTTTAAATCAAAATTTTTAGGTAGGAAAGTTTAGGAACTTGAAATGACATTATTAATCGTTGACACATTATTTCAACAAGAGCCAGTAATTTAATAGTATTGTCCATAACTGATGAAAATTAATACATTACCCACCCTATTTTCTCCTTCCATCTCCATGACTTCAATAACCTAGGGCATGGGTTATTAGCTCAATCCGTGCTTAGCCGTCACTCAATGGGAAATTCTTTCAAGAGGATAAACCACAACTCAGCCTTTGGCTGGACAAAAATTCCCACTCTACATTAAAAGCATTAGTGACAAATGTCGCTCTTTTCCAAGTAGTATTCCCAGTAGTTTCCTCTTACTGAACGTTAATAAGCATATGGCCTTCAATGCTAGATAAAATGTTTGTGACAAATTCAAAACCAGTTAAACCTGTGCTGGTTTTAAGCAGGGACAATTTTCTACTGGATCCTAGGTCTCCAAATCAAACTTAGGGTCTGGGGATGTGATCGGTGATGCTGGATTGGAGCAGACCGGGTACGCTGCATGTGAGACACTCGGCACCTGTGCAGACCCCTGCACCCTATAACCCGACTGCTTTGGCCCCAACCAGCCAATAAGACCTGTTTTTTTCATCAATACTGCCTTAAATTTTGCCATCCAAAGTCCATCCTCTAGAAACACTATTCCCAAACAATAAAAAACGGACTGAAAATTAGGTCTCTTTATGCAGAAGTACTGGCTTTGGTACTATACTTCGCCCTCAAGCAGTTAGCCCGTTTCTATCTTTTACTACACACACACGCAATCACAGGTTTAAAATCACACATGTGCCTATGGAGCTCTCTAAGCTGAGAATACAGTGCTCGACTTCTCACTATCCAATGAAAAGATCTTTAAAAGTTCCAACTATTTACTGAAATGCATAAAATATTTTTATTATAAATGGAAATTTACTATCTGAAATGTGTGGGGGTTTTCTCTGCTTTCTTTCTATTTGGTAATTTATTTAAATGCATTCAGAAATGCATTCAAAAAAAGAGACATAGCACTTTGGTTAAGACATCTGTATTTCAAACCAACATCTTCAGGACTGTGAGCAGCTCTGTTAATAGTTTGGGGTTTTTTATGTGATTAGGGTAATCTGCTGCTGTGCTGTCTTAATCTTTATCCACTACGTTTTAACCAATCAATATTTTAGGGTTATAGATTTGGAAGGTAGATGATAACTTTGTAGATAAACTCTCTAGGCACTGCTGACATGGTATGGTTGCATATTTAATATCTTTTCAGAGGATTCACAACTCCAGCAATGTAAGAATCTGCCCAGAACGAAAAAGTTAAACCTTAAATTTTCAAAGCTGTGTGCAGGGATTTGGCCACCTGACTCCTATTAACGTCAATGAAAATTTAGGGGTAAGAAAAGCAATGTCTTTTCCCTCAGATCATTTCTTCTTTGAAAGGAACCAGAGAACAAGACAGAGGAAATGAAAAGCAACTTTGTAGCACAGGCTGAGACCAGCAAGGCCTGCTGTTGAGGCAGGAAGTATACAGAAGTAGAACGTTTGTTCACTAAATGAGTGAGCCTCTCCACACATATCAAAATAGGTAGGCATGAGAAGTTCAGAAGGAAAAAAATTAGATTTTGTGTTTTTAAAATGTCATTAAAATATATATTTTTTAATTTTGCTCAGCTGAAATTATCTGTTGCTCATGATATTAATTTTGCTGCAGATAAAATTAGTTGTCAGACCTCTGTTTATGGCCTAATTACCTTTTGTAACAAAAAAAAAAGGGGAGGGGCGCAGGAGAAATAAAAGGAATAAAATACAGTTATCTACTTTCCAGCAAGGGAGGTTCTTAGCGATGTGTTACCTGTGTGGATTTCACCAGTGCTATGCATGTGTTCCACATACGTGAGACCAGATTTGCTTGGGCTATCTTGCCCACCTAGGCAGCGCAGCTTCTGCCTGCCCTTGTTTCCATGCCTGGGGGACAGGCAGGATGGGCCAAACTGCCCTCCGTTACTTCTGGAAAACGCGGAATTTGGAAATTATTCGAGCCCCTTTTAATAAGGGAGCAAGTCAAGGAAATTTGTGGACAATGTCTTGAAAAAACAGCCACTGTAGGGTAAATAACTGTACCTTCTTTTTGAAATACTTGCCCACTTCGATTCCAGTTTTGGAAACAGTAAATCATTTTTATATTGGCTAGAAGCGGGTGCTAGGCATGCCACAGAAAAGCTGCAAGACTTGCAAGCAAATGGACAGAGCCCAGTGTTACAGTGCTACTGATGTTAGAAACTAGCATATTTTGGTCTCATTTCAGTCCTCTCTACACATACTGCCTGATTCTTCATCAAGGAGGAAGTACCACAAGCATATTTCTTAATAGCTTTTCCCATTACAGTAATCTGAAAATTTAAATCAATTCGTACAGCATTCACGTTATATCAAGTTGCAGCCACAATGCCATCCAAACTACAGGTCTACCTGGCAGAGCTTGGGAGCCACACATACAGAAGATGAGCGAATATGGCCTGAGACAGAAGTTGTTCTTTGAAGCGTTCTGTGCAGCATTGCCATAAGATCTGCCCAGCTAAATTTTTGAATATATTTGACAAACAAAAAGTTTATATTTTATATTTATATGTCCATTTCACAAGATGTAAACGTCCCTCTCGTGGTAGGAAAAATCCTGCTCCCTGGAAGTGATTCTAATCTAATCTGACACGTGGTATTTGTAAATGTACTTTAGTGTCCCAACCTATTTACAGTGTTTACATAAAACCCCCCGAAATCTCCATATTCCTTGAAAAGTTAATCCAGTACAAATATTGACTGGCTGTCAATTGAGCATTATTGACGTGCTCCGGGACTCTGCTTTATTGCCTTAACTGATGGAACTTCTTTTCTTTGCTAAACTTAATTTCTTTTTGGCCCCATTTGGATGAATACCATTTGTGAGGCTGCACCTCTTCCACACTCTGCTATGGGGCTGCCTCTTCCAGTTAGCTAGAGTGGTAGGACAGCCAAAGTTCTCTGCTGTGTGCAACAGGAACTTGCAGAAGGAAGCTGACAACCCTGTCTGTATTTTACAAAAAGACCCTGGGCCAACACCAGTCCTATCTCCTATAAACATTTGGTCCACACCAGTTCTAATACAGCGATTGTCCTCTTTGCAAACACATGTGGTTGTACCGAGCAGTGTTTCCAAAAAGGCTGGAAGGGTCTGTGAACACTTCAACAGAGTCTGTAAAAGGTAACTACGAAAAGGAAACTGATTACCAGGAGGCTTAAATTCCTATTGTGGCAGTCTACACCTTCACTGGGAGGCTGTTCCTTTTAAGGAATTCTAAAAGCTGAAAACCTTGGATGTCTCTGTGTCTTTCTATCAGGAATAGTACAAATCAGGTCGTCCAGAAACCAAAGTTCATGAAACACACACAACTCACCATATTTTGAGCACCCAAGAAAATATTATTTATAATTCCATTTTTTAAAATCTATAGTTTCTAGATACAGTGAAAAAGAAACCAAAAATAGCAATTTTCACAACATTCCCTGATTCTGCAACAAATTTCATCAAACGTTTTAGGTTCTGACCCCCAGGTCAAGTGAAACCGACAATAAATCTTAGGAAGGATTCGATATCATGAAGCTGCAAAACCTAAAAATCTATTATGAAAGATTTATCAAAACTTACAAAAAAAATGAACCCAAAACATTTCAGTCAGTGCAAAGAAGGACAAAAGGGTGGAATGGCAGACAGGGAAGGAAGTGTAGATCTTGAATGGCCATAGCAGGTCATAAAGCAGATACTCCTCTCTGATCTCAAAACAACATTTAGGAAGGAATTTCCTGAAAATTCCAGTTAAGACAGACATGGGGGGTTAGTTGTTGTTGATGTGGGCTTTCTTTGTAAAGGAATGTAACAGAGTGGACACTTACACTTTGCAGGAGCACTATCTGCTTCTCCACACGGGGATGCTTTTTGCACCATGTACAACTCCAGGGCAGTATTTGGTGCCAAGACAGGATAGTGCCACCATCTGTTCCTTCTTCTGTTCTCACCAACAGTCTGGTGAGAGAAGGGCAAAGAGGGAAAAAAAAGGGGATATGTCATATTGCTACATCTTCATTTAATATTCTTTACAACTTCTCATGTCTAGCTCAGGTGATGAGACAGTCCAATTGTTTTAATCAAACATACTCAGATTACCTTTTTGGGAATGGAACAAAGTCATGACAGTTTTGCTCTCAGATTGCCAACCACACAACAAGTTTATTCCTGCCTGATTTGCTTATTTTTTTATTTCAGCCCTTACAAGTCACTTTTTCTACAAGACTTCCTTTCCTTTTAAATGAAAGGCTGCTTCTAAACATTTGACAAATGCATGAATCTACCCTATAACACCAGCTATGTCAAGAATGCACCTGCCCTCTGTTAAGATACTTTGGCTAACCCGAATAAGGTTAAATGTTAATATTTTCATTAATTTTCTGGCTAGTAAGTTTTGGGGGTTGGGTTGGTTGTTTTTTTTTTTTAAATAAAAACAGGTCTTATCACAAATTTTGCCTTTTTTTAAATAAAAAAGGGGCTGATTTGTGCTAAGATCTTTTTTTTTTTTCTTTTAACAAAACATGTGTTATCATTCAAATCCTGTCAAATGAATTCAAGGTGTCTAAAGCAGTTTAGCTAACAGGCTGCATGAGTGTCACAGTAGAACCACCATATGTCCCAGATTGACGTGACTGTCTTCTCTGCTTTTCCTTCAGCAGACCCCGTGCTGCTCACTCTCATCCCCACTGACCACGTGAGGAACAAGAACAAGTCCTGTGTCAGACAGCAAGAGAGCAAAGCAATGCTGCACCACCGCCCCACTCTGCCCCCCAAAATGCTAAAGAAGACCAACTGATTCAACAGTAGCTATCCTCTGCTGGATGTCACTAGGAGTTACCATTTTCCTGTAAAATGTTATTTGGATATTAGATGAGGGATGGTAAAGTCAGCATCTTAACAGGCCACTTGCTTTTCCAACAGCTTTAGCCACAGAAGAATAAATTCTTGATTTATCCAATAGGTCTGATATTATCCTCATTCCTGTAAGTACGCTACTGCATGAGAAGTCATTGTGCATCTGCTGTTTAAGTAGCTGATGTAATACCTGCAGTCATACCTCCGGCAGCACAAAATCTGCTGCGCTGCAGCAGCAGTTCTACCAAATTCTCCCATCCTGCCCCAGCCACTAGGGTTTCCTCTCGCGCACACTTCTGTGGGAAATGTGCTGTTGCTCTTCCTCCCTCAGACATGCTCCTGATGTGTGAGCTCAATCAGAACATGAAACACTCCATAATTTTTTTTTTTAATTTTTTTTTTACATACTGTAACTGATATTAAAACCATTTTCTGGTGAAATATCTATAGCTGCTTTCTGCAGATTTCAAAAAAAGGGTTGAAAGTATTCTGTAGCTGTTTGGTCCATTTTCACCTCCTGCTTCTTGTTCACACAGCTTACTTGAGACACAAAAATAGGAGCTGCTTGGTGTTCTGAGACATGGCATCCACGTGCTCATGGGTGCAAACACAAACCCAGAGCACCCCACAACCTTCACTGGGGCTGCATGGTGCCCTCAAGAAAAAAGCTGTGTCCCAGAGCTGTGCGCACATGTGTGTGTGTACGTGTGTGCGCACATGTGTGTGTGTACCTGTGTACACATATGTGTGAGAAAGAGAGAGGCAAAGGCAGTGCAGGGGCCACAGGAGGCAGGGTTCACAGCGTAACAAGCCTGCCTAACTCTGGGTTTTTAAGGTGAGACATAATCATTTAACATACACATGGCATATCAGTTTACATCTCACCCTGAGAGTTCATGCTTGGTTATACCAGTAAAGGGAGAAACAAATTATAAGAGTCACAAAGCCCTTGAAAAGCAAGGCTACTGGGGACCCCAGATGTACTTGAACCAAGCACAATCACACCATCAGCATGATGTGTAAAAAGTGACAAAACAAGATGAAAACACTGATACTCCATATGTTAAAAAGCTTGGGTTTTGCTGTAGCACAAAATCCTTCCATCCCCACATGCCTGTACATAACAATAATAATAATAATAATAATAATAATAATAATAATAATAATAATAATAATAATAATAAGCCCTCAAGATCAAATAGTCAGTGATATCTTAAAAGAAAAAAAGAAGACAGGCTTAAGAAACCAAATCCTTGTAATAAATAATATATTATGAGTTAAGGAGATGAACTGACAAAGTGGTGCACCTCTAATCTCTTCCCTGCAATAGCGAGAAGAGCTGAATCACTCGCACAACATTTTTCTTCAAGCGTGTTCAGGGATTGCTCCTACACTCCACTTTCTCTAAGAATATCATGCTCTACTAATTTACCAGACTGACTAAGCTACATGCCAGTGGCATAGTCAGTTTTAACCTGTAATTTTATCTTTTAAAAATAAAATTTCTGAACATTCTCTTATTAGAATATAACTGCCTATTTTGGGGCAGGTTTAAATCAAGGATGAAAGACTCAAGCTATTTATCTGATGCAAACTCAGCTCTCTTTTTGGGGTTCAGAGGTAAGGCCCTTTCTCACAAATCTCTGATGTTCAATGATAAGTTGTCAAGCCCAGCAGCTGTGGCAGCCTCCCGATGGCTCTGACATCAATATAATGTAAATTTTGTATGTGGCCCACACTCGGAGACCTGCTGCAGCCCTGCAGTCCATCAGGGGCCATCTCACTCATGATTCCCAGTTATTCATTTATTTCAAACCTGAAAAGACACCTAATCCACCTGAACAAGCATTTGAAGTAACAATCTATACAAGAAAAAAAATCCGGCCGCATGGCAAAGATGCCAGGCACGTAAAGAAAATTAACTAGCCCATATTGCTAAGCAATAAATTCAATGTCACCTTTTTATACCTTCTGCCCCCTTGTCTAATGTCACTCAACAGATTCCTACCAGTGTCGTGCAGCTATTTCAGGCAAGGTAAAGTCCATGAGCAAGGACCTCCCACCTTACACCAGTCCCATGCTTCTCTACCAAAGGCACATCCCTTCAGTTCTTCCTCAGCTTTGCCATCTGGGGAAAAAAAGCCTCTGCAACATTCAGGGCCTAAAAGCCATCATGCTGAAGTGCACCGGCTTTTATGAAAAAATATACACCTTCCAAGCAATAACTGTTGAAGCAGAGAACACTTTTGGTGTAATACACCACACACCAATTTTATAATGAAAACTCAGCAACCTAGGACAAAAAACTGCATGATATGATGTTTATTTTTAGAAGGAATGACAGTTTGGCATTCTGATATGATAGGTGTAAACAGAATAGAACCTCTATTTTGCTTTTAACAGCCCAGAAGCCGGACAGATTTTATGGTTGTTGTTGTTATGTAACTATTTCTAGTATGGTATTAGCACACCTCCGTGCCTACATAAGCCTGGTACGTATGTGATTGCACTAAAGACCTCTGTATCTTGACAGGCCAAGCAGTAAATGATGAGAATGCAACTTGTTAATATTTGAACTAAGTTAGAAACTACTTGCATGATGACATCATACCTAACCATCTTTTCTAATTTGTTTTCTTAGTCCAAGAAAGCATTTCAACTTAAAAGAAAAAAAAGAAAAGAAACAAAAATAAAAAGAAAGAACAACAGAGTGTTTTGTTAGCAATAAAGTAGCAGATTTCAAATTCCAAATTAATTATTTTTGATGTAGTTATTTTAGTATTGCCGAGATTTTTGAGTGATGCAATGATCATCAGGAACAACCGTGCCCACAATTTTGTCTAAATGGAGTTGTTACTGGTCATCAGCTCAGAATAGCACACTGACACAGCTAAGACTCATAATCCAAGTCAAACACATACAAGCAGAAGAACTAAGAAAGTGTAAGAATAGTATTAAAGGATTAAGAAAATTCTAGAAAAACACGGAGTCAGTGGCAAATGCAAGTAATTGGTTTTGAAAGTTTGACTTTTCTTCAATGGTGTTAGAGACAATCCCAAAGAGAATTTAGAAATAAGAACGTACTTTGCAAAATATTTGCTTGTAGCACAGTGCTTTTGTATTGAAAATGACTCCCCTACCAAATCATTTTTGTTTAGAATAGAGCTTTTTATGTCTTGCAGAATTCACCAGCAGTCATCAACGCTTCCAAAGCCATGTTATTTTGCGCTGATGGAATTGTCTCATAAGGCACAAGGAGAAAAGAAATAATGGGGCCTGGAATGGCAGCCTCACGTTCTGCCCTCTGCAGCCAAGATGCACTGGCTTTTTTCTGGAATTCACACTTTTTCTCCTATACCACATCTCACACTGCTGTTTACACTTTCTCATTGCTGCTCCATCTTCTCTCCCTACTAAAGTCTTGCATCCTCCTTCCACCTCACTTTCTTTAGAGCAACCCTTTTTCCCCTCCCATCTTTCAGTTGGTTTATTTTCTCACCATGATGAAAGTGGATGCCAAAAACTGTGAGCTGTTTTGGCCTGTGGCTTGGCCTTCCCAGTGCAGAGCAGTGGGAAGAAGAGTCATCACTACAAACCTGCACGAGTGACAGCTATTGCTGCTGCCTCACGCAGGAACTGCAGTTAGATTTTAAGAAGATAGGGAGAAAAAAAAAAGAAAAAAAAAAGCAGGAGAGGAAAGGGGAGGGGGGAAGACACCTTTTTTCAGCCCAGCTTTTTGAGAGATAATTGCTGTAATTTTGTCTCTCCTGAATCTTCTCACTAGGCAAAGCTTACTGAGGAAGGCAGATTTCTAGTTCTTAAAAGAGCAATAATTCACACTTTTCTAGAAGTTTTCTTAGTTTGACATTTACACTCGACCATTTCTAAATTCTAGGACAAGACCTAAAAACTGAAAAAAATGTCCAAGAAAGAGAAACAGAAAGACAGACGGACAAGAAAGAAGATCAAACCATACAGTGCTGGGAAAAAGAAAAAAAAAAAAAAAGACGACAAAGATTTTCACTTTGTCTGGCACAGTGTTTTCATGTTTTTTAAATTGTTCTGTATTTTCACAGCTTCAGCTGATATTTCTGAAATATGGAATTTACATTTTCTAGGTGGGGAATGCTGCCAAAGCTGTTAATCCCAGGCAGATGTAAAGTTGCACCGCTACATTGTGATGTGGCTCCTTAAAAACAACTTAAAAGGATAAAAAAAACCGCAACAAAACAACCACCCAACAACCACCACAAATATTCACTAACCCATATGGTCAATAATTGCTGTTTAATAGTCCTCCTATTACAAACCTAAAAAGCAGCAGCCAGAATTACCAGTAGAGTATTAATAAACAGGAATGAGTTAATAGTGCATAAAGACCTTCTAGTGGAACAGTGGGGGAGTTGAATATTCTTTTCTTAAGTCAGCTGTAAGTAATTACTACATGGTGTGCTTCTGACTATTACCATAACAGAGCAATTGGACGTGAAGAATGGATAATAGTATGGACATGGAGGTATTTTTAGAATATCAGCAGTGAGGCAGGTAAATGCCCTACTCAGGCACAAACCTTTAAATAAGTTTAAATAACTTTTCCTAATGACACCTAGCTTGAGCAGAATTTTGAAAAGATCAATCTAATAAATTATTTAAAGTAACTTTATAAAGACATGTCTGTGATATGTAAATAAGGGAAACAGCAAAAAAATCCCACACAGACATTAAGCGAGCAGCCAGCATTACGGTAACTACATAATCACAGGTTTCTCTCCGTTTCTTTTAGAGCAGTGCCTTCATCTGTTTGAATGTGGGCTGCGCTTCGCTCGCTTCCATTGGCTGCCCAGGCAAAAACTAAAAGATTCAAATAAGAACTGTAACTGTGATTGCAGGAGTTGTGGGTTTTCTACAACTGAGTTAGTCGTCCTCAGTGATTTAATGATGCATATCATTTATTTTAAAATATTGTTATAGGAGCATTCACTGAGATGCAGCTTCGCGTTCAAAGGACTGTCCATTATGTTATGCAGCAGGGCTTTTCATGTACAACTACAGGCTGAGATATTGTCTATCGACACAACATATGCTCTCAGATAAAAACAGCTTGAGACTTTTGATTCAGAGAGTAGTAATTTTGAAAATGCACAGAAATATAATTTAAGGAATATTTTGAATTTTTCAGGCTATAGGTCTTTCTTCTGCTATGTTGCTACACAGGGCAGATGTTGATTTTTCAATTTGCAGGTTTGTTAAGCATCATGGAATGTTTTGGTTCTCAATCAAGAATATTCTTCCCAAGTGGTTGCAAAGTCCTATGCCTGAAAATAAATGCATGTCCTTTTTGTTTCTTAGCAGCACATGTTCTGCATTCAGTAGAAGCATAAAATAGACAATGCAATGCCATTTGTCGGACCAATATATATATTTTAAGCCACAGAATCTCAGAATGCAATGTATTTGCAGGTTATGTTTTACAAACACAGTTTAAATAAGACAAGAGGCAATTCCATTCACAGTGTGTCATACCAACAGTTCTACTCTGAAAATTAGTATATACCATGCACTGTGATGTCCTCAGTATTGTGACCATCCACTGATGTGGCGCTATATTGGTCAGCTACCAATGACCTTCTAAAAGCAACAGTCTCTGCATACATAATTTTAATGATGAACAGCATAGCAGGTGAGAAGTGTGTGCATACATGTTCCCTCTTCCTCAAATTCTTCATTTCTCATTTGCATGCATACCAACAGACAGGATAAAATCATTTTGGCTCCCCTAAACACAACAGAGATTGTGATGCTGAGTTCCCCCACAGTATTTGCTGCCTTCAACACGGTTTATGACTAATCTGCTGCAATGTCGTTGATATTTCTCCTATATTTTCAAGCAATAATTAGATACAGCTATAGAAATCACATTGTGCCAGATCCACCTCTGCATAAAGTTGCTGACTTAAGGGCATTTTATCAAGATGGGTTCGGCCCTTTGCAGTCTTCTGCCCCATTAAATCTGAAGATTATGTGTTGTTCTTAGTCAGTCCACTGTTATCATAATGGAGAGCTGATGTTATAATGTGGGTCAAACAAACAGCTAATTGTTCTTGGCCATGGCTTGAGCAAAAACAGAATGGAGGGGCTGAAGACGTTAATAATAGTACTTGGTGCAATTATAATAGATAGCTTCTATCAGAGAATTTAAAAATCACTTTGCAAGCTTTGCAAGCACATTGCTAAGTGTTTTTGATACTCCCATTTGAAAGTGAGACCATCATCTGAAGACCATGCTCATACATTTAGATACTGGAGCAGCGAGAGTTTAAACAATCAAAAAAGCAATATATGATAAAAGGCAAGCTTTAGAGAGTTGTGCTAAATGAGCCAACTTGGAATCAAAGCAAAAGTTTGTGAGGGCTCTTTTAAGCAAACAAGCTAAATAAAATGAAAACAAGTAGGCAACATTATGAGAATAAAAAACGCATATGGACAAAGGTTGAGGTTTTGGTTTTGTTTTGCTGGGTTTTGGTGGGGTTTTTTCCCCAAAAATTAAAAACAAACAAAGAAAACAACCAAAAAAACACATTTGCTGCTTTCTATCATTTTTCTGCACTACTACGCATCCAGCAACTACTTTTCCAAAAGGATGGCATAGAAGAACCTATGTGCGTGGTAACCATGAGCTCTCCAATCAAGACCAGGACTCAGCACAACGTGCTGGATTGCAGGAGCAGACTCTCTAAATGTAAGCAGTTTCAAGCAAAGGGCTGACTTCTCACATGCTCAGAAAGGATTTGGGATATTTCTGGTACTGTACACACACACACACACACTTTCACACTTAGACACACATTTATTAGCATATTAAACAATAATACCCCAGGCTCTATCCTGTATGGAAAAATCCTATGAAAAGGTAGAGACCTACAGTCTTAAACAGGCAAGGCAGAGAAAGGGTGAGAAGGGAAACACAAAGAAAAGTGAAGCGGTGACACAGAAGTCACAAAATTGCAGCTGGAACCAAGGTCACCCAAACTGACTCAGAAACTGATTACAGGCAGAATAAATCTGCAGCTCCAGAGCTGACTCGGGGGGTGGGGTTGGGGGGAGGCCATGGCAAAAGTACGAAAAATAAGGTGACTTAACACTGCTGAAAAAGTTTCAACACACAGGAAAACACCACAAAAACTGATCTAAAAAATTGTCAGCCAGAGATGAAGGCACAGAATGCACGGGAGCATGGTAGCTGCAAAGACAACTGTTTTTCTCTTTTGGTAGATATTGTTACAAAAATATTATTGCCCAAGTTCCCTGCATCTTTCCATTCCCCAGCCACATTCTTCAGAGGTCTTTCCATAAGGACCGAGAGGGATGTAGTCAGCAAAAAGAAGACAACAGAGGCATTACCACTTGTCTAGGACATTTGACATATTTATGGAGAATAAAATTCAATTGTCTAAATTATTAGCCCTAGGGAAATTTTTTTGTAGTTCTCATTCAAGCTGTTTCTCAGGATGCATTCTGTCCTTCAGAACAACCTGAAGCTGGTCCCGCAGGGTGAATTCTTCGAAAACAAGGTAACGGATTATTTTAAAACGATTCTTCAGGAAGACTGGATATATTTTAAAGTTTTCCAGTGTGGCACACTGGCCTTACATCTTCCAGCTTAAAATAAAGTGGAATCATTGAATCAAGAGTTATATGTAGAAGTATTTGGGTTAACAAAACAGTCCCATTGTACATTTCTACAACACTAAACTTCCAGGAGAATCCCCAAGTCATCTGAGACCAAAACACAACTTTGATCAAGGCATCAGTCTCTCCTGTCCCTGCAGCAGCCCTTGGATATCTCTTGAAAAAGTACTGAGCACATTCAAACCTACATCAGCGATGGGCTCAGTGCTAAGGTGTTTAAGGTGCATGATTATGCATCATTTCCTCAAAATGGCCCATTTTTGCTTCCTTGCTCCTGAATGAGACAGTAAAATGAAACACTTTTTTAAAAAAATCAGAACTGAATCATTCATGCATGGCTGCAATTGTTACTTGTATTTCACTGGTATCTCAAGACCTCGGGCAAAAGTGGGACACTGGTCTCGGAGCATGTATTAAGAGACATCACCTCCCCCAAAGAGCTTTCGGTTAGAGATGAGACACTCTCATGGGAAGAACTATATTGTATCCTTACCCAGTATTGTACAGAGAGAGCAATTTGTCCAAACACTGAGGCTTTATAAAGTATGCGACATAAACTTTCAAAGGGTGATGAAGGAAGAACTTCAAAGATTGCAACAATTTTTAATTTTATTCACCCGTCTACGTTTATGTCCAATATAAACTAAGGGCTGCAAAGAATTGCCTTCTGTCCACATTTCTGCAAACGTAGTCACTTAGCTTAGTCACATATTGGAGGATATATTTTGATAGGGATCGGCGTAATTGTTTTGCAAGCTGAACTGAGAAGCAGATATTCAAGCTGCAAAAAATAACACAGCAACCCACTGATCGCTGGGCAGAGGTCTTTAGCCGAGATGGTGCCTCCAAGTTTATCAAACACTTCCACCCACGAACCTGCATCAAAGTTGCTTTGACCACATTAATCTCAAGTCAGCTGCCTTCCATTTATGCCTCAGCTTCACCAAGACACAGTATCAGAGAAGGCAGTGATCCAAGGGGATAGGCAGTATTGACATAGTAATGACATTACAGCCCATAACATTTTGCAGTCTGTGCCCATGATTTCAGCTAACTGTTGAATAAGATCAGAAACAGGCCGGGGACGCCTGTATTGGAAGAGCAACTTGGAAGAAAGAATGGAATGCAAAATTTTTGCAGCACTTCTGCGCAATCTCTGAGGAGAAACAAAGTCATGGTCTTCACAGGTGCCCAGGTTTGGCTAACAAGGCTCCTGTCTCCCATGGCCCATGTCACATGCGGTCTTGATCAATTTGTTCGCTATCTGGAAAAGTTGTGTTAGCCAGGGAATGGTTGAAGAACAGAAAATTTGCCCAAGACTGAATAGGATCGGGACAATGGGATACAACCTGTATCCACTTCTCTGCCTCACTCCTTCCAGCCTTGCTGCAGGGATGATTCAACTACCTGAGTTTCAGGGGTCAAACTGCTGTACATTAAGAGAAAGCAGCGTTGTTTTGGGGTACCAACAATGCTGAGCTGAGCACCCCAGTGGCTGGACAGCTAGGGGTTGGACAAACAGCAAGGGCTGCCATACACTGCAACAGTTCCCGTTTGTCAGTCAGGGACCCCCAAACGACCATAACTTTTGCAAAGAGGCATCACTCTCCCATTTCAAATAAGATTTCCACATTTTTACTACTGCTTTTTGTTGGCCAGGAATTCATCATGTGTAATTGCCGTTCATCCCATACGCTGCGCAGTTGTGTGTATGCTGTGCCTCAAAACTGCTTGTAGAAAAGCAGTTTTGTTTCAAGTCCAACTTCTGATTTCATGCAGTATCACTCATTAACTGAGCAAAGCTGACACCAGCCTCATTTCTTGGAGTGTAACAGCTAGGCCTCATTTTACTCACTTGCACTGACATGACGACCTGGAAATATTCCCACCTCTCCCTATCGTTCTTTTTCTGTTTTTTCTTCAGCTGCTTGAAACATGCACTGCTTTTTCGCCCTTCTGCCTTGCTATCTTTTCTACTGTCCAAACACACTTTTATTTTTCTCCCACTGAATTCATCCTTCACAACTACATATTCCCTTAAGATCCTTTCCTATAAGCCAGGTTTCTTAGTTACCCCTAACGGGCCATCCACTTACAGGTACCATCATTTGCCAACCTGATCACATTTCTCCATGCACTGCAGTTTGAAGGGTAGTTTTCATTTTCTGTTAACCCTTCACAAGGCATCATTTTTCTTAGGCTGTCCCCAGACTGCAGAGGTTCTCAGTACCTTTACCACAGTCCATGGCAGCAGAGTTTTAAAACGACATCTTCCATTATTTCTAACTTCGTGGCAAGGTGTCCGACAACAGCATAGCAGTGAGGAGATCACCAGAAGACTAAAAGTTGACAGACTCTTCCCAAGCCTCGCCAGAGATACACAGTTTGGGACAAGCCTCCTTGCTGCTTGCTCAGTTGGGCCTGTAACGGCTGCAGGGAGAGTATCTAAAGCTGGCAAAACCAGCCAGGCCTTCCAAAAGCAGAGAAAATTAACAGATTGACATTCTCAAAATCCTTTTATTTTTATGTTATTGCTAGCTTGTCTTAAAAATATTGTTAAAATCCAACCTGTTTCTATAGAAAGGATCAATTTCAACAAAACAGAACTTTCTGATGGAAAAAGTTTCATCATAAAAAAAACATTCAACCAGTTCTACTGATAAATGTCCACGTTCTTTTCCTGACTAGAGCCAGGGACAACTATATGAATGTCTCCTGGGGAAAAGGAGTTCCTTAGTTGGAAAAAGGCAAGGTGTTTATTCTTCCTAGGAAGTATGAGCAAAGCAGCAGCTGATTAATAGTGAAAGCAGTATCAAGAGAAATGTATGCTAAGTTTCAGCACAGAATTAATTTCTATGGGTAAATATGTATAAATTCCTTACAGTAATAGAATGTGCTGCAAAATTCAACAGATTTCTCACCATAATGGTATAAGTAATCAAGGAATATATTAAGGAAGAATAACAAGAGAGAGAGACTGAAAAATACCTTTCAAAATTTCCTTTACTGACTACACGATGATGCTACAGCAGTAGTCCACATATTAATTTCATCCTACAATTTTAGACTAGTGGATACAAGGAAGCAAAACCCTCACTATCTGACTTCAGTAGACCTGTATCCATTTATAAATTCTGAGGATTGTCCTGATCAGTTTAATGACAAGAGACGTACCAAGTATTTTAGTGAATGCCCCACAGAAAATATTTTAGTAATTTTCAGTGTGAAGCTTTTCAAGCTTCTTGAAATAAGGACTACACAGCCAGGGGCGGGGGGCAGGAAATCCAAAACCAAAATGCTCCCCCCGCCTCCTCACACGGACTGCTAAAGAAGTTCAAAATTCATGGGAACTGAGCATGCAAAATCAACTCTGAAGGCCAGAATTGACCGTACTCTGAATGAGGAGACTTCTTGGAAAAAAATTTAAGATTTAATCCACTTAAAGTAGAACAGTCAATTGATAGCCTATTTGCCACTGAGTTCACTTATTCAACAGCAACAAAAATAATGCAGCAATTACATTCATACATGAAATACTATAAGTAAAGGATTAGCTCAAGCTTTTTGAGCTGAATCATACTCTCTAAAAGCCACATAGCCTGCCTAAAAATACTAAATAAAGAGAAAGTCTCACTGACATGCACTATTTATTGACGACTATATGGTGCCAGTACATAAACAAATATTTTAACCTTTTTCTGCACCTCAGTATTCCAGTCTCAGTGGCTTAGTGACATTAAGCAGTTCCTAAATTAAATGCTACTACACTATTTCCCAAAATTGTGAAAACAGAACAGAGCAAAACAAAATACAACAGCATTTTTTAAAAGATGTAATGATCTGCAAAAAGAATGCATAAAGCCATTATTTTTTGCTGGGCTTTGTTGTGACAGTTACCATGGCTAACCCATTAACGTATTTGCTGTACAAGTATGGTCATTCTATGGCCTTAATTAACTTTCAAGTGGAGAGTGCTGTGGCTTACCACTTATTAAATATCCACTACAATAAGTTACAGTTTTACCCTTCCAACCTCACTTAGCCAAGACACCTAGAAGAACCAGCTTTCTATCTGACTATAATTTTGTAATTGCTTTTTACTGAAATTATGTTGAAACTGGACCCCCTATGTAAATGTATTTTGCCTGGTTCATCTAAAATTGGCCACCCCTAATCAGATCTGGTTGATATTTGATTGAATAAGTGGAAAATTAAGTTTCTCTCTGATAATGCTTTGCTTTTTCCTCCTTTCATTATTTATAATGTAGGCATTTTTTGGTTGAAATTTGAAAGCATGCCCCCTAGAGAACAGCAGAAGACAGACACATCGGAAAGGCTGCTTTGAAAGCTAATCTACTTCTAGTACAACACACAAACATTGTAGTTACACTAAGCAAAGCTAATTTCAGCAAGCACTTTATTCATGAAGAAAGCAGCAATGCTATTTGAAATTTAATCGAGTCAGAATTAGGTTTTGTGATTAGCTAGGCTGAGCTGTTAAGGTATAGCCATAATGATATCATTATTTCCACACACCCATGTGGCATGAGCATCGCCAAGTAGCGTAATGCTCTGTATGTTTAAACTTGTATACTGCCAGCTAAAAGCAACTGAATCCACCTCCATCAGGCGTTCCACTGAGTATAAAATAGGACTGGAGCATGAAAAAAAAAAAAAATACTTCTACAAAGGGAACACGTGAAAAGGCCACAGGAGTGCACAACTGAAAAATATATAAAAATGCAAATTTCCCTAAACTTCATCTTTGGATGGACTGAAGCATAAGTGAGAACTTCAACAAAGCTATAGAAAAAGATGACAGGTCTGAGTTTCAGAAATTTAAGACAGCAGTAGGATTAGACACTTTGGGTTGTCTTCGCATACATTTCTTATGGGAGTTAATTCCATTTGACATGCAAGACCAAAGCAAGATTACAGAGGCATAGCCTCATGGCGAGGTGTATGCTGTAGCTAAAAGCTGGGATTTGAATAATTGTGCAGGCTTACTCCAAGAATCAGGCGAGAACAGAATGAATGGATTATTACAAGGAACTTTGTACATTTTTAACTGCTGGACTTAATAAAACACCCTGTGTGTAAGACTGGTATTATGGTCCTCTGCACTCACTCTAGTTGAAGTTTGTGGTAGGATCTATCAAATATGAGAAAAAACAGAAGCTGTTAAAAAAGAATGTGTAATGAAGAATTGGGCAGGGCTGTGCCCCACGCGATTTTCTGAGAGAAGCAAATTTGGAGAGCTTTAGTTCAAAATATTCAGGCCCCAAAAAGTTAAAGGGAATTCATTTCCTGTATAAAAGAAGGCTGAAGGAACACAAGAGATTGGATCGGAAAAATGAGGGGACCAAAAAAAAAAAAAAAAAAAGGTGAGTTTTTATTTCACTGTTTCAGCTTGTTAGCTAGGTCATTTATTACGGAGAAAGATTACTAATCCACACATCATTTTTTTTTAAATTGACCTCTTCCCTTTGTGTCTGTGGAAGCACTTGTCTGTAAAAGGAGGTAATAGCTGACTGCTCCTTAGAGTCAGTGCTGCTTAATTAACTGTCCAGTGAGAATTATTGAAATACTTATATAATTCTTATTTAGCACTCATTAAAGTGAGGGATACAAATGCTGGACAATGAGAGGTTCAGGAAGGCTTTGAAAAGAGGGAGTTAGTACTCTAATAGCAAAGAATTATGAAAGCCTGCCCATTAACGGTAACAGAGCAGACCTTTCATTGTAAAAGTCACTGACTCAGATCTGGACTTATTTGATATTTTTTAAAAAGCTCCTTCATCTAACCCCCTAGCAATAGACGATCTCCAATTCCTCCTGCCATCGCTAACCAGACTGCGCAGTAGGTGCACGAAGGAGGTGAATGACACTTCTGCACCGCCCTGTGACGGTGCCGCAGTCACACAGCCCAGCATGCCCTCGGCTGGGTTCGGCAGAGCTTTTACCCCTCCAGCCCGCTCACAGCCCTCACACACAAAGAAAGCTCGTCAGCCACTAACAGTGTACCAAGGTAGGTAAGAGAGAACCAGTTGCAATGATTTCTACCAAAACAGTGTTAGCAAAGTACCTGTATTTTTTTAATGCAGGGCTTTCATTGCATAAAACATGTCTGTAAATATCAGTATGCTACATATAAAGAAAATTTCAGGTGATGATCATTTTGCCCTAAAAATAATCTCTATTTCATTTCAGCGGGTGCTTTGGAAACCTGCCATAAAAGGAGATGAATATCCGGAATAACTTGGCAGCTTCCAAAATGGAGTTGAAGAGCCTGCTGGCTCCCAAACAATGGCAAGATTCAACACCACCTATAACTTGCTCTGTGACGTGGATTATGGCAATAATGGACTACTGTACAGAAAATGAGCTAAATTCGACAGTACTTTTTGCAAGACATAAAGAACATGCATGTGCATCTTCCACGCACAATAAAATATTTTTCAGAAATAGCCAGCTAAAAAGAATTAATTGGCCCAATTTCAGTGTGTTTCTTGTAGCAGAACTGGGTTTACAGAGGCCATATGCCTCAACAGTTTGTCCTCAGGAAATTTACCAACAATAGAGAACATTGTTATCATCGTCTTAGAGGCTTTGAAAGTTCATTCCTCCACAGAAGGTGTGTTCCATTCCTCTCTCTAATCTGTGTATTGTCAAAAGTTCTTGAATCTACAGGAATTCACTTTGACATGGAGCTCAGATATCCTTTCTATTCATATAATGATTGATGAAACACGAGGGAAAATAAATTGAATTATGTTAAATCTCCCAGGGAAACATAATTAAGCTGTAAAGCATTCCCTTGAAATCCTTGTATCACTCAGGCTGTGTCTCCTACTACATGATCAATAATAATATTAATTAAAGACAATTATTTTGAAGGACTGGCATGAACCTTCAGCTTTTACTATGTTTTATACTATTAAAAGCTAAGGATTTGTTTGGCTATCATATCTGCAAAATCCTTCTGTATTTGCAGCACAAGGTTTCTAAAGTATTGTGGCTGGGATTTTTGCTTTCTTTTTTTGGTACCTATTGCTGTTCTAAAATCTGTTTGTCTGTATATAGTTCAGCATACATACATTCCAGAAATGCCACTGAAGACAACACAGACGTTACAACCTTACCCTAAATACAGAAGCTGGCCAATTGCATGGATTATGCTGGTTTCAGTTTCTCTTTAACTGGAATCCTAGGCATTAAATATTTGTATATGGCAGTTATATTAAATGACCAACAACAACATATGCCTCCATCACCAAACCAAAACATGGCATGTACTTCCAGTTCCCCAAGCAAAAGATGAAGCAAGAGTTCTGGGAGAAAAATCACAGCAGACACGGCTCAAAAAAATTTGGGATCAGGAGACAGTAGGAAGCAATCTAATTTGATACTAAAAAGGAAACAGTGCCATCGATTTTCTGAAGGAATTTTTCCATAGATGGAATGTGTGGACAAAAAGGCCTGGGAAAAAATTTGGTTGGTATTAATGCAACAAAATTACGTGGAAGACAATTGTGTGTTTTTATTACCTACGGATAAATATAAAAAATTAGTGTGTGTACATATACATGTGTTTTTAGTATATATATTTATGAATATTTATAAAAGACTATAAATATATTCTGACTTTAACAACATACCCTTGCTTATGAAGGCTCATGCTAAAGAAAATATTTTTTAAAATTTTTAAAAGTCCCTTATATCTTGGCCAGAAAAATTAACTCAAATGAAATGGTGAAGATGCCATAAAACGCATGGCAATTCTGAGTAAGTCTAAAATTCAATCCCAGGCACCATCCCTAAAGAGCAACTGAGACTTTCATCAAATGTCATAAGCTCTGTGCTGTGGAATTTTTTTTCAAAGAGAACTCTCAGTAAGCAAAGAGCTTCCAGTTTCACAAATGCTTGTCATAAACTCACATATATGGAAGGGAGATGGACTTCTCAAATACGAAAGCGTATATTGCAAAGAATACAAAAGGCTTCTGAAGAAAGTAGACGTTGAATTTGGAACACTAAATACTACTATGAAAGCCATAAACGGAACAAGAATAATTAGAAGAATACCTTGGTATTCCTGAAACTGCAACAATAAAGCAGTTTAGCAAAATAACAGGATCCAAGACGTAAATAAGTTGGGTGTTTGCTTGTTCTTTTAATAACAAAGGCATTGAGAAGGCAAATTTCAGACCCTGCAGAAGGCGGCAAATAATTTCTCCCCAAAGGCAGAGGAAAGATTTCTCAAATGAGCTTCATCCTAAAAAAGATCAGAGTAAAATATATGAAGCAAGATGACATAATGGGCTGTTGCTTAAACGCAGCCACCGATAGTACCCTATTCTGAAAACTAGGCTGTGGGTAATTGAATGTAAGACGAAGCAAAAATATAGAAAAGGCCAAGCTGAAGCTGAAGAATAAAAATGCAGTGTGTGTAACAGTATTGAGAAGAGTACAGCTCTGTAGAACTGATTAATAAGAAGAGCAGTGAACAGTACAGAGTGGATTTGCAGAGATTAGAACGTTGCAGGCTTTGTCCAAAAGATTGTATGAAGTTCTTATTGGGTTTGAATTTAAATAGGGTAAAATTTATCTAACACTATTAATGTTTCCCTTTGACCTTTAAATATATCTTTCCTCTACCCCAAAAAAGGACACTTTAAAGTAAAACATGTTTACACTCCACTATCTCATACTGCCTGCACGTGTGTGTGTGTGTGCATACGCTCACATGTGCAGAGTCTATTATATTCCTTTGCACTATAGTGAGAAATCAAGAAAGCCATTACAAACAAACTGCTTTAACACTGGCAGTCAAATTCAAGAGAACATACACTTTGATAAACCCTTCAAGTCATGTTCCTGCATTAACAAGTCCAAAAATTAGAAGTACAAGATTGCATAGTAGGAACTTGGTAATTTTTGTTTCAAAGCTCTCACAAACACTCCACTGGAACATGCATTGTAGCATGCTGCAGCACCACCTCTGAGAAGTTTACATCAGTCGTAAGACATTTTTATAAAGAAATGGAACATAAAAATGGACTGGGCGGTAAAACTGAAGATAATATTCAAAACCAGAAAACTACAGGCAGCGACAGGACACTCAGCAGAGATGGCAGCATCAGAAAAACATAACATTCAGTAACAAGTTAATGACAGACACCATCATTACAGGCAAAATTAAATATTTAATGGATAGATTCTAAGGGAAAGACACCAGAACGCAGATTTAATTTTCTGGTTACAATGCTGCTTTCAAGACGTCTTTGAGGCAGGACTTCTATACCTCAGGTATTGTGTTTTGGAGAATTTATACCTCTTCATCATATGAGATAGGGAGTTGCACTCAGTCTGCAAATCCTCACAGTAGCCACACATGGGAAAAACAGGGGGTTTTATTTCCATCAAGGTAAAATATTTGCCACAGACTTAGAAACCAGAGAGAAAGCCACAAGGACAACGGTGTTCCTAAAGGCAAAGCACATAATGACTAGCAAAGGGAAGACATTAATATATTTCAAACTATCTATACAGTTCCAACATATAAACATATTGTCAACAATAGAAATACTGGTTTTGAGTCCCTGACCTCTCGCCACTTGGAGGGGTTAGAAAGGATTTTTAAGATGCAGTCATAGCAAGCCAGTTTTTTCCTACCTTACCTTCCCTGTCTAAGAGATACAAAGTAGAACCCAACTCTCTATACAGTCTGTGGAGGGGGACAGGCATAGAACAAAGTGAATCACCCCACAGAGGTGACTACGCAGAGCCAAGAGGATTAGTCTAGAATATGGCATATGCCCAACATCAAGGGAGGTGAATCCCACCTTACACACTCATCCAGAAAGCTGGAGAGTTGACCTAGCCAAGTCTTACCTTCAGCCAGCCTTAGCTGGTGCTCCTCTAGAGATTTTAGATACCTCTGTGACTTCCCCTCTGGAGTCTGAGTAGATTTCTGGATTTGGAAAAAATATACATAATCTGTTTAACAAGTGAAAAGATAAAAGAAGAAAAGACTAATTTGAAATGTAGCTCTTTCTGCCTCCATGCATGCTCACCAATGGCTTTCCCCATATACAAAGTTGACTGAAGGGAGGGGTGGGATTGAATAACAAATTGATGTGATACAATCACATCATTCACAATCACATAATGGACTATATCCCAATTTTCAAAAGGCATAAAGTATCCTCATTAATACGATAAGTGCAGCAGTCAAATCAGTACTATGATTTTATCAGGGTTTTTGACTGTACATGAATTAGAATATAAAATGCATCCAGAATTTTTAATGGGAAGGCTTTAACATTCTGTGAATGTATTTCTTACTGTCATTTACATCGCATTAAAGTGAAATTCCACATAAAAGCATAAAGAGAATATTCTATGTCCTAAATTATAGTTTTTCATAGTTGTCATGTCCACATACTGAGAATCTTATTCACAAGCTGAAATATTATCTTAAATCTGAAAAGGGTAAGGTATTTCTCTGTTTGTTTGATATGGCTGGCAAGTGGAGTTGTCGCACAATAAGGTCAGATGGTCAGGATGAAGCCTACAGAGATCTTTTAGGGATGCAATTGTATTCGCTGCCTGTTCTACAACAGGTTGCTAAACCCTGGACTTCTAGTTCTCATTCTCAGCAGGGTGCTAAAATTGTTACCATGTTGAGAGAGAGGTCGTTATCACCTTCTTTTAGCTTTCATTCTTCCACCTTGCTTTCAGAACATTAGTTTAAAATGAAGTTTGCCAACAAGTATTTGTCTTTAAGTCCAAAGGGATGCATTTAGTCTTTAAGAAAGAAGTATATACTATTTCTGTATGCATCTACTTCACATTAGATTTTACCATAAAAACTAGCAATATCCATTTTTGCAATCTAACCTATTTTCTCAGATCCAGTAGTTTCATGCTGCTTCAGATTTGATTAATCTCAATGAAAAAGAGCCGGTAAACTCAAATTTGTTCTATTCTCATCAAACCACCTGGCACAGACCGAGTGATGTTTCTGACCAATATATTATAGTTGGTCTAAATTCTTCTCAACTCTAAATGCTGGAAATGTTGGACTGTAAATACATAAAAACATAACAGGCCAATGTACCATCCACAGAACAACACCCTGCTTTCTTCTGGCTGCAGCTTTTCAAACAGATGCAGGTTAGTTCCTTCTGAAGGAACAGCAGGTATGAGCTTTTCAGTAGCACACTCGGTACTTCCTTAGATGCTGAACACACAGGAACCCCAGAAGCTTTAGCGGTGCTCTGATATTCAAACTCAGAGTTCTTTCCCTGATGAAAAGGTGTCTTGCAACTACAGCACGTACATATCCTTACTGTAATCTGTTATTTGCATTGCACCACAGAAAAAATGTACGCTTACTGCTGCCTCCCTCCATTCGGCTGCCTTGGAGTACATGCAGCACCTCTGTTAGTGACCCCCCAAACGGGGCTCACTGACTTTTTTCTCAGTCTGCAGTCATTTGGCTTTCTATTTCACATACGTGGTTTTTTTTTTTTTTTAACGGTGAAAGATCACATGCTCTTCTTTTTCATTCTTTTCTAATTTTCCAAATATTGGATCTTATTTTTCTGTTTCTGCTGCCCCCACAGCCACCCCCACCCCCACCCCAACTCAATAACTTCCCATTGGACCTACTGGCATCTGCAAGGACTTTTTTCAGCATATGTAGCATCCAAACATTAGGGGGAAGGAAAGATATGCACGACCTAAGCATCTGGGGGAGAAAGAACAGGAAATTTTACTGGATTCGTTATAGAAGCAGCTACAGCTTTAGCTGCATCTCTTGCCTGTGAATTTAGAGATACTTTCAGGTCAGAGAGTAGCAAATATCGGCATTGCTATATTCAGGTTCTAGTAACCATTTTTCCATGCTGGGGCCGGAATGTTACTTCTTGAAAGAACCACACAGAACCACACAGAACCACTGATCATATGATCAGTGCTGGTTTTAGTGCTGCATAAATCACTAAAAGACTGAGGACTTTTATTTAGTCAATGCAAAATAAAGAATTTGTAGGAAGTGATACCTCCTGCAACTGTGTTTTTGCAGAGCAAACAATCTGCTACTCGCAGAAAAGGAGACAGAGAAGGGAGAATAGTACTTCTGACTTCATCTGCCAGGAGCAGGTTATGAAGAAAGAAAACTCCCTCCCTCCTTTTGTCTTTATTCTCAATATACACAACCACATGTATCCAAGTCAATGCAAGTCTGTATGCCAAATACTCATTATTTCAGTTACTTTTTTTACTGTGCTGTGTTGTGCAGTTTTCATTAGGAAGAAGTCAAAGTCCTCCTAGCATGCATTTCCCAATATTGGGCATGAGGACTGTGAAGAATCTAATATTGGCTAAACAGCTGCACAGGAAAGTAAATCTTGCCCACCACAGGTTTCTTAATCTGACCTGTTTAAAGGTCTGCAAGAAAGGACCGCTTTGAAACATGGCACTGGGAATTGGCCTTGCCAAAGGAGATGCTTGTGCACTAGCGTTCATGCAGGCTTATCTGGTATACCTGGAATGTAACTAGCATCCAAATAGTTAGCACAGGTGCCTCAAACAGCAAGCTGGAGTGACTGGGGACACAGGCACAGCACTCATAGTGAGACAGAAAGGGGCACACGCCCTTACGCATGATACAGCAGCTTGCTGTGAGCCACAGCGCTTGCTCAGTGCCAGCCGTGTGTGCCAAGTCCTGATCACACAGGTCCTCTCTGACTCCTATGCCTGAAGTGCATCTGATTTTTAAGAAAAGGACAATTCTACCCAGCCCACGTACAAACTCTCAGAGACCACTTTCCCATCATTTACTACTAAGTGCCTGTACATAACAATCAGAAGCCTCTCACGCATGACAGCCCAACCAGCATGGTGTTTTCATAAAGATCTTCGTAACACCCTGTGTTACTTTGCTGCTCCAAGTCTCTCTCCTCCTTGTTAAAACCATGTTGAAACCACATTTCTTTTCCCCCACTTGTTTTTTTTCAGACCTCCACTTTCTATCTCTCCTGATTCCAGATACTATGGAACAAGAAAATATTTAGAGTAACTTGGGGCAGGTATTTTCAAAATTTCAAAGTTATTTCTATAGGTGTTTTCTGTCAATCCTGTAGTTAAAGTCAAGGAGTTACAGGGCTGATGAACAACTAAAAACAAAAGCCCCCATTAGGCATGGTATTACTGAGCATTGCACAGATGACAGCTTCCCCAGTCAGCTTTAATCTTGTTACATCCAGAAATTAACAATATTCAGGTTCTTTGATTGCAAAAAATGCAAGCAAAACCCAGTGCATTTCCATAGATGATACCGCTATTCAATTAATTAACTGAATATTAATCCAACAGGTGCCACTTTTTTTCCAAACCAGAAAGGAATGAGTGCATTACTGTGGTGTTAAGTGGTGTGGTATCAGTTTGCAGTATCATCTTTTAGGTGAGATATGAAACAGAGGTCTGATCTATAATCGTATTCATAGAGCATAGGCTATATTTTAATAAGTGTTAAGGCTGGCAGGCTGTACTGGATTTAATGTTGACTAACTCAGCTTCAACTCTAAAATCTCCTTTGCAGTTTCCCTTGAACATAGAAGTCATACTCACATTCTGCTCTAAAAATGTTGTAATGTTGCAGTTTATGAAGAACACTGCCATGCTGAAAGCACTGCATTTCTCTCCCAGTGAGTTTCATCCCACATATAGGGGCAGAAGGGACAGGACCGTTTTCAAACCTGACCTTCCAAGGAAAGCAGTGAGACAAACATGTTTGAACCTAAGTTTGAAAATTATGTTTGTGTTACTAAAAGGTTATTTTACCGTTCCTTAGTATGAAAGATGATATATAAATACAGAACATTTCATGAGACAAAGCTATAGAAGCAGCATTTTATAATTTTAAATACAATCTTTTTTGTCTTTCAGCATCTTTCAGTTCTTCCTGTGAATGCCTTTGGCTCTAACAAGATATAACAAATCAAATAAACACGAACTAAAAAAAGAAAGAATTACAAACAAATGGGTAACAATCATTTTTACATGTAGAAAATGTACAGGAAGTTGATGAGTTAGTCTGTTTCTATCAGAAATTCAGTGTGCACATATGATTAACCTGGTTGGTTGTTTGCATGTAAAAGATATGTAAGCCTTGCCTTTACTTGAAGTTTTCTGATTAGGATTTTAGGTATTATTTCTGATGTTTTTCCAGATTGACATCCATGGTCTACTTTGATAATGAATACCCCAAGAGAGCACAGAGACAAGACTGGGTCTCAGAAGCTAGGAGCATTTCAATCAAAGATGGTTTGTTAATAATAAAGTAAGAAAAAAAGCCATTTGCTTCTTTTGCAGTGACTGCAGAGCTGACCCTCTCTTGGTCCTGCTAGGCCTGTCTGAGCAACAGCAGAGTTCAGTGGTAATTAAAGCAACAGTGTTGTGAAAAAAGTGTGAATTACTTTTACAAGACGACTTGGATGTTGCTACCGACTGACAAAGCACAGCAGGAGAACTCTGCTGGATATTAAAGAGCTATCGTAGTCACTGTATTGTAAGGTGGCTTTTCAGCACAATGCAAAATTGTGACTTTTCACAAGTTTATACCTCAGGAACCATTTGAGTTATCGGCTTAAAATGTAGTATGTTTTATAAGGCACATAGCAGACACCATAAATGTGTCACACTTGCTAAAATCTGGTCCTGTTTAAATTATGTAGACCCTAAATTCAATTTTTACCCTTCAATTATGACTTCACTGGGTAATTATTGCAATATTACATCCCAGACTGTTGTGCAAAATTACAGAAAGGGCTACATATTCAGACATCTCTCAGCAAATTATTGCAGTGTCAAATAGCCTGAATTTCCATTTTTGACATTTTTAAAACTAAAAAGCATAGCACCTCACATTTTTGGCATCTCGCAGAGAATACATACCAGGTATTATACAGCAGCCCTGTACGGTTCTGTATAAATATCCTTTTAAGACAACATGGTTCTGTGAGGCAACACAAAGGACCAGTTCTGACAAATCCTTCACTATCTCAATGTTTCTTCTATAGTCATTGGAAAAAATGCACATTAGAGCAGTTTATATGTTTTTGTTAGCATGCAGTGACAACAGGGGATGGATCCTGAAGTTGTTTTTGTGCATATGTAGAACCAGTAAAGACAGCACATACAAATACAGTCATTTCCATTATTCTGAGAAAACAAAGGTTAGAATTCACCCTGATAATTCACAGAATACACCGAGAGAATCTTCAACACAGTGTGATGGTGTTGTCCTTCGGGGTGTGATATGATTTGATTCAATAGCCAGTACAGTGGGTTTTGAATTAGTTTTCAGTACAGTGTGAGGAATTTATATAACAAGCAATATAAAATTTTCATTTTCAGATTTACTTAAGAGCTTGAAACAGCAAATAAGGACTTTCTAAATATTCATTTGGGTCCTATTTTGAACAAAACCTCGGACCTACTCCAAGCAGTCCGGCTAATTTGCAATTTACATAAAAAACACAAAGAAGGGGGTATTTACTTGCATGAACTTTCAAAGTGAAGCTTAGCACTTTTTGTCCCAGCAGATGACCACAAAAGACCAATGGAATGATAAAAATCTATTCGTGAGCCTACGACCACAGTCATGTAAAGAAACGTAGTCCGATATCTGGTGTTATCCGTGGGGTTACAAGCCTCATTACCCAAGAAAAATTTTTCTTTCCCAAATTTTTGGAAGACAGTTGGTGTGTGCTATTCACTAGTCTAGAGAATAAGGCAGAGCCTGGATAGCCCATAAGGAAAATGCTACACATATATTCAGTTTTACAGTCCTGGGGTTACCCCAAGACAAATCAGGGTACACTATTTGGCAGCAGTTTGACAGAAACGGTACGAACAGTCCTGTTAGGTACAGCAGTTCCATAAACTGTGTTCATGGATTCTTGTAGTGCACTGAATCGCTCTGTTGAATAAGTCTAATGTCAGAAGAATCATTTTCCTAAAGTTTTGTTAGATGAAAATAAAGCCATAGATTTCAGAACCCCCACAGCTGGGGGGCAGGGAGTGTGGTGTGTGACTCTGCTACACACAGCTGTCACAGAGTAAAGGCATCAAGAAAATGCAGAAAATAAAGTTGGAAGGAGGAGGAACACAAAAAATAAATTATCTCGAAGAATTTCCTTCTCTAGTACATGTTCGAATGATGGGTACTGCTTACTGCACCTAGACAACAATCAGCATAAAAATATTTCTTAATATTATTCTACTTCATTTTTTTTCTGGATTTGTAGATGGGCAACGTGCAGCATTTGTTCAATCCTTTCTATGTCTCTCAAAGGTTAGGTAGTTCTTAAGACCTGATGCAAGTCTTTTTGCTAGGAGAAGTAAGAAAAGCGTGCCAGAATTCAGAAATACAGTTCAAAACAATAAACCTCCACCTAAAAACTCAAATGCCCTGTTATCTGTCAGATATATACACAACTGTACATAAAAATAATCACATCACCAGCATCAGTACTGTAAACACAGTATCAAAACAAGTGTCCATGAAACTAATCCTTTTAACCACCACTGACTCCTAGGCTGCCCTGTTCTCATCCATAAATAATTCTGTCCTTGAAATGAAGACTTTGAACAAGGCTTTTTGACTAATTTACAGTTAACAAAACTTTGGTGTCCGTAAAAATAATATCTAATATGAAAAAAAACCCTCAATCCCCCTAGCATATGATCTTTTCTTTTACTTTTCATTCAAGGAAAGCTTGATTTTTGCAATGATCCAGGAAAAGATCTGATGATGTGCTTAACATTAAGCATATGTAGTTGCTCATTTGCTTAAGTGCTTTGCTGGATGAAGGTCAGAGTGCTTCGAGCCTTAAAAGATGAAACCTAAATTTTGCCTCCTGCCCTTTTCCCACCCTGAACATAACTAAACTAATAGCAAAATTTATTAAATCAGTGCAAAGCTTAGTGCTCAGTTTAGGATATGGGACACTGAGTCAGTCACACCTCTTTCTTTACCATAACGTCACGAAAGCCACAGAACCTGCATCTGGAATTAACATAAAAAGACATGACTGCTTGCTTTCTCCTGTGACAGATGGGTAGTCTGGAAATTACAGGTTGGAGCCATCATTCCTTGCTTACATATTGAAGAAGGGTGCATCACATTATTAACTAAGGGGCTGATGGGGCTGTTTATTCCCAGCCACAGTCACATGGCAGGGGTTAGGGTACCAGGAGGTTAAAAATCCCTGTCCCATCAAAGAAATCTTTATGTGTTTACTCCAACAGCTGATTTTAATTTTGAGGGAAGTTGCTCGTGCTCAGTACCTGACAGAAAGGGCCTGTGGAGGAAAGGGTCCTTGAGCGAGACTCTGTGTGTGAGTGAGAACGGCTCACCACCACAAAAAGTCACATAATCAGCCACTTAACTTGAAAGCCCAGTACACTCCACAGAACAAAACCAGTGAGAAATGCATCCAATTAGTAACAAAGACTCGGTTGCTTTTTGATCACATTTTGTATCCTTCTCTTGCTATGCAAAGAGAAATGCAACAGATACAAATGCATGTGACTGCGTCAGTTTTCAACTCTCTTTGTCAAATGGAAACAATTACAACACAATTAAATGACAGTCCCATGCTAAATACATTGAAATGAAAACAGGCTTTTACAGCATCATTCAAGTCACATTCGCTAGCAGTTGGTTCATCACTTAGCACTGCTGCTCGGCTGAGCCATTATTCTCTGCTTGCTTTTTGATCAATTTTACAGTTAACCTGAACTTCTCTGATCAATCAGATCTTTAGATATTCACAAGCTCAACCTTAGGAAGAGCCAGAAACTTTAATTTAATTATTATCCAGCGGACCCATGTGAAAGTGTGCACATAAAAGCCAGTATTCATACTAGTCAATTGTTTTCTTCAGTGCTGAGAACAGTATTTATGCTGTGTGACCTTTACAGAACAGAGAAGTAGTAGAAACACCTTTGACTGCTGTTTATGTGAGGACATACGGATTCTGAGATGTTACTAGGCAGTTCATATACCTACTTAAAGAACTTCCTCTGCATGTAACAATTTTGATGTCTTCTCAAGAGGAAAAAAAATTACCTTTTTTTTTTCCTTTTTCAAAAAGAGTTTAGAAGTGTCCCCTTCTATATGAGCAGTATAATTCTCTGATGCTAAAAACATAAAGTCCCTACATACAAAGAGCTCCGGCAGAGGTTAATTGTGAACTCAAACAATGACACACTTCGATTCAAAGTACAGTACTGAAACCTGTTTCTGTGCAGGCAGATGACCTGTGCAAATGCAAAGTTTGTTTGCTGAGAAGTAGGTGGAAATGGGCACTCCTAACATTGAAATCAACTAGAAAAGTCAGGCAGAAAAAGCTTTCCAAGGCAAAATTAGTCTACCTTTTAATTCCTTTCAAGGACAGAGGTGTATAGAACCAATCATGCCAAGTTCTGAATACCTCTTGAGTGGTACTAACCGTCTCATGTCACTGAAGTTCAGTGATGCCTTTCCCAACCTGTCAGCATCAGCCCCAGAATCAGAAGAAGGAGAGGAGGCAGGAAAGATGAAAAAAGAAAGAATGAGAAAGTAAAGTCAGTGCCTTTTGCATATAATCTTCGTGGACTGAGCAAACATACCTGCTCCGAAAGTCTGAGAGCCTGCAGCTGTTGACTGACTTTGATTCCCTGACCACACGTAGTACTAAATAATATAGGGACAAATTGTCATGTGAAAATATAAGACCTAATTTTTGTTTCCCCTTGAATCAGCTAATAAACCACACGACTTAAGTGTGATCACATGACTGAGAAAGCAATAGCTGTTAAAATGACACAACAGGTTAGGAATGCATTACCACTAAAATCTTTCACCTGCTCAATAATGTATACAAAAGTATGTTCCTAATAAACAATTTTTAAACAGATACAGATAGAACATGGGGGTTCTGGGTGACGTTCCGTCATCACTGGTGCACCTTTTAATTAGTATGTAATGAACACACTTATCACTGACACTGCATCTTTCATCATGTTAAACTGTTGAGACTTTCTGCTGTAACTATCAAAGACACAACATAGCTGTAGTAAACTGATCGCTCAGCAAAGTAACTTAAGTAAAACCTGTAGCCATTTTACTTACAGTATTCCCTTGTAGTGCAAATTCTCAGTTGCTTGGGGGCCTAAGGAAAAAAAAAAAGCCCCAAACAAAAAAAGAAAGATGAACAGCTGGAAGGTGAAATAAATAAATGGATGTCTCAGTATCAGAGAATTATCTTTTTTCTAATATGTGCTTTGTCTCAACATAGACTTCATGAGTTAACAATCAAATACACTCCTACTAGAATTCATAGAAAACCTCCAGTTTTCCCCAAGAAAAGAGAGATCATGCCTTTCTATTACATTACAGGTAAAAGAGTTCATTCTCACCATACTAGCCTCGAAATATAACACTATAAAAAGTACATTTGATTTTAAAAAAGTACTTATGGATTTTTTATAAAATGGAGGTACAAGCACTTAAGTAAATTACAGTCTTCTGGTGTTCACAAATTACAAGATGTGCAGCAGATATGGGTGAGTTTAAAAGATCACATGTAACTTATTTTTATCGTGTCATGTGTCATCCTAACAAGATAATTTTAACAATTAGATGCTGTTGTAAATTAACATCTATAATAGTTTTGTTTCCAACCTGGATTTAAAGTGGGATTAAGGGAGAACAGGCCTTCTGCATTCAGGACCTCACCTTTCTGCCAGCAAATAAAAGAGATGGACTAAGTCTATCCACTGGCAAGTGCAAAGGAGATGGAATACGCAGAGGCAGCATAATGTGAGTTTATGTCAGAGGCAGCATGCCTGCAACTACAAGTGAACGGCAAAACCCCTAGTGATCCGCAATCATACGAGTGGTATAATTTCCTGTAGAGACACTGCTGTTGGTCTCACCACTTGGTTGCCTCAGCTAATCACCTCATTTGCCTGCTTTGGCCATTTGGTGAGATAAAGAATGAGGCACAAAGGGTGGGCAAAGTATGGTGGCACCGGGGGAATGAAAAGTACATGAAGATATGTGAGGTTAAACTAACAAAGGTAAACGTACAGTATTGTCTACATGGCTTTTTTGCCTATGTAGGTCCAGTATAGGAGGAGGTACAGCCCCAGTGCAACGTAATGACTCTGACAGAATATCCCAGTACAATTAGATGCGCAAAGTTGTGCTTTTCCCAAGCGGTAACACAAAACTCTTAGTACTGGCATGTCTCAGAACATAAGTCCTAAGAAACATCAGTGGGCAGAAACTTCTGCATGTAGATATGCACGTAAGCTACAAAAGCGTACACTACGAGAATGGAGATGTTGACAGACACATAATAATTAATATTAAACACAATCTATTAGGATAGTCACCAAATTATGATGCAAAATGAAGTCTATTCCTCTACCACTTCAGATAGACAGTTCATTTACTCAGAGAGATTCTTAGCATTAACAGGAAAGCAGAGAATAGCAAGTTCCCTCTTAATGGGCACAAGCCAGTGTGATTTTATGGCAGAGCAGGGACTTTACCCTGAACTCCTGAAACACTTTCTATGGGAGGACTGGGCTGCTCAGCCTTCAGGGCAAGGCATATTACAGGCTAGCACCAAGCCAGCAGCAAGTATTCAGTGTGAGCTGTGCCTTTAAAGTGGTTCTTTTGTCCTGTCTGCAAGATGAATGTAGTTCGCTGAAACTGAGTTTCTTTAGCCCAGTTTGTACAGGTATGGTGGTTGGCAATATCTGCAGCCAAGTTTTGTAAGGTACAGCTCTTGAAGGTACCTCATATACTAGTGTAAGTGGTAAGTAAAATAAGAAGAAAATGATGACATTCTTCAAGAAACAGCTTTAGGTCCTTGAAAATGATTATTTCGGTTTGCCTGCAACTGTAAAAATGAGTTTCAGGTAATAGCTTTTCTTTTATATAGTAAATGATAAATGAGCATTTAAACATTGACTCATCCACCAACGAAGATATAAAGAACATAAAAACTCACTGTGCTAACAGGGAGTTTGAGGACTAAAGTCACCTGATTTTTCAACCTGGTGATTACACCATAAGGATGTTCATTTGTCTTTACTTCCACTCCAGTGTTCCAAAAAGTATATATATATTTCCACCAAAGACAATCAACCCCTTTAGCTTCTGCCATTTATATTTCTGCTCTAACCCCCACAAGAGTCTTCTGTTCGAAGTTCATGGGTCTTTTATGACCATAAAGACTATCACTGGAATATTCTGACCTCAGGATATCTAGAGAGTGCAAAAATACTAAAAGAAACCCTCCTCCAGTGTTCCCCCTCACTCAGTATAGGATTAAATACCCTAAGAAAAAATCCTGTGAAAAAAGAGTGTTATCCAGTTTGATTACCAATAGCAATTCACACAATCGGCCCCTCTTTTGGTCTCATTGAGACAGGAATGAGAAGTAAAATTATTATGCTGGGCCCAAGATTTTTCAAATGTGACTGGGGGGGAAGTCTAAGCCAAAAAAATAGAGTATGAGGAGGGAGTTTCATTATTATTAACATGGAAGTTTTCATTTTTCCTAGAAAATACCTTTCCAAAGCTTTATAATGAATACTCATATGAGAGAACTCCAACAGCACAAACAGATGTTCACCTCATAGTAACTATTATTTAACAGATCAGCTGAATTTTAACATTTCAAGAGACAATCTGTGTTCATGGCGAGTCAGAGGTATAATTTCTTGTCAAGGTTTTATTTCAGTTGTCTCCTGCATTATGAAAGGAAACCAAAGGAAGTAAGCCATTAAGATTTTACCATGCTCCATGCAAGGAAATCTTAACATTAGGTTTTTGGAGGCTTTGGATTGAGTTTGTTTGTTTTGAATCAAGAAGAAAATTACTCAGTGCAATAGTACAGCCTGCATTTTACATTTTCTGTTTTGAAGTATAAAATTGTTCCCTAGCTTTCCCACCACCATACCATAGATATGCTTGCCCAAAGTATATGCAGCTTTTTGAAAACAAGTCAAGATCTTGGCTAATTTTAGCAAATATATATTTTCAAGTAAAAGCAGACCTTTTACATTTTGTTCATCAAGCTCTTTGTCTACTTTCTCCAATAAAATGGATTCCTCCTACTCAAAGCCTTGGCAGACAAACAATATTGCTCTAAGTTTTGGAAGTGCCCTGCACGTGGTGAACAATACCACAGTGAAAACAAATTAAATTAGGCAGACATTGAAATGTAGAAATTAATTTATAAAAATGCTCACAGACCTGTTAACTGGAAACTTTCAAAAGAATCAGTCAATGAGGAAGTCAGAAAGTTATTTCATTGAGGGATGTGATTTTTCCCCTCTCTATTGACTGAAGGGTGAAGAATATTGAGCTCATGAGTTTGGTGAGACTTGCCTCCTAGCGTTCAAAATCTTTGGAAAATAGTTAGCTGCAACTCTGTGTGAAACTACTACATCCTATAAATGATTTCCTGTGATCTGAATACTGAAATAAAAATAGACCAAGGATGCTGGAGAGTGTGTAAATTAACTAGGGTCTTCAATCACCGGCATTCCAGCAGTCAGAATAATTCCTTAATCGGAGTGAAACTATAAACGAAGGATAGAGTCAGCATGAAAAGGGGCAAAAACACAGTTCAAAGTGGAACGTGCTCTGCAACGCCTACATGCAAACTTTGTCATTGCAGTAGAACAAACGAGGCATGTTTGACAGTAATGCAATAGTTCCAGCTTAGTTTGTCAAACACTTTCTGTTGCAGGATGCTGCATTTGAGATGCTTAGAACTTTGCCAGACTAATAAATTGGGCCAAAATATCCTCAAAATGAATTATTTGGTAAAGTTTAAGCAAAAACAATAGGGTTGTTTCTCAAATGATGTTAAAGAGAAAACATTGACATTACAAACAAAGTCAAAACAGCTCTCCAAAACCCACCTGCATTTCACTGAGAAAATAAGCTTTCATGCTTTGACACACCGTCTTAAATTTTGGCAGGAAAGTCATTGTGAGATCAGGATTTTGTCTTATGTTGTCTCTAAAGGAGAAGGGAAAAAAAAAAAAAAAAAAGGGTCCCCCTATTCAATGGAGCCTTAGACTTGGCATCAAAAAATTTCCCTGAAGAATCAGCCTGCTTTGAGGACGCTCCAGTCTAGGGCTGCCAGGGCAGTGCAAAATGGCAGTGCCCCATCAGGCTCTTCTCCCTTCGTGCCTGGGTTCAAAGACTTAGAACAGGGAGCCTCTGCTTTCCATACTCCCCGCTGGCCCTCAACACCCCCAGCATATTTTGCTGACCAGAAATGTCTCTGTGCAGCCATCACTGCACTGAGCACTCCCCAGAAGAGCTACCTTAAAGTGAGAGCTTGGGCTGGAGCGCAGGCAAATACCCATGCCATTCCTTCTAGCTGCAGCCTTGCCTTATTTGCTATGAATGAGAGTGTGAATCAAAAGTAAACTGGCACATGTGGCTGTGGGCACAGGGATCCCCCACCTCTATTGATACAGACATTTGAAAATGTCCAGTGAATAACTTAGAGGTTTCAGCAACCTTAATTGTGGCATTTCTTGCCTTCAGAGCGCTTAACTTTGTAACCTTAGCATTCTTCCAACATGGGTTTTAAACATAATATCCTACTTGCCTTTGGAAATGAACAGCCACCATCCCACCAGGTTTGCAGCCCTAGTCACTCCCATTTTAAAAGATACACCCTAAGGACTGACATACATAATTCAGGTTTTGGATCACAGTAACCCCTCTGAAACCTCCTGTCTTGGCTGTCAAAGAAATTGACCTTTCTCAGTTTAAAGGTGCTTTCTCATAGGAATCCTCTCAAAACGTAAAGGTTTTTAACATCCATCCAAGAAAAACAATCTCTGAAAGTCTTTCGGACTCCACTTCTGGGCTTCTGAATATATTCATTTGTCATTAGTTATGCTGGGGCTGCCTAAGGTCTTCAATCATTTGTCCAAAGGATAAATATATATATATATATCATATCTTCTACACAGAAATTCAAGAAAATACATACATTTTATAAACAATTCAATAAATAATAGTCTTTAAGAATTCCTTGAAATATAACCCTGCATTTCAAGCCCATTTTGCGAGACAGCTTCCACACACAGTCTCCTTTTACAGCTTACATATACAATCTGAGTCATCCGACCATTTAACTAAGGTTGAACATTGTATGTAATTATATGTTATACCCCAATTTCCAAGATGCTGAGCTTTGGAAACTTTTGCTGACTTTGGAAATAAGACTTAACTGTACAAATAAATGGCACATAAGTCGCTCACTACGTCCTTTCCATAGCACAATAGCTACATGGTTCTCTCCCGCCATCTACACTCATTTTTGCTGTTCTTAAATTTCCATTTTGTGAGAGAGGATAATGTCATTGAAACTCAAATGAATTTCAGTGACCAGAGGGACTGAGAGACCTGGGTTATCCCATACAGTGCCCAAGTATGGAATCAAGCCATGCTGGGCCATATATAACCATCAGAAACAGGGTCCTTGTGAGAGTGACTATTCCCACATAAAGCCTGAACTGCCTTTTGCCAGTTCCCACTGGCTGTGGAGAGAGCCAACCCTGACTGTATTCTTACCTCAGGCATTACGGAGGTACCTGAAGTTATAGGAGAAAATCCCACCCTTTGTCAGTGGGGACACGGTGTTTTTGCTGAGCAAGCAGCCTGCAGAAATGATAAAATCCACAGGGAAATCCTGCAGATGTTGAGTAGTCTGCAGAGAGAAAAAGCCTTAAAGTTCCTCTGCACAAGCACCTCTGTTCCTGCACAGCACTGACAGCATATCCTTTTTGTCACCTCCTCCCTTTTGCTAGGATTTCATCACCACACAGTGATGAAATCACACAACAGTTAATGCTGGCTGCCTTAAATCCCCTGGCTGTTTCCTCAGGACTATATTACAACTATTGGGCATAACTACAGTCTTCAGCAGACAGCCACCAGGTCCCTCAAGTCAACTGGAAGCCTTGCAGCTCTGCTAGCTCAGACGGCCACCAGTGTTTATTAGTTCAGGATGAACATCCCACATCTACCTTGCTTGCAGTCACAGAGCAAGCAGAAAGACGACATATCCACTTCCAGCCCAGATTACAAAAAAAGACAACGTGGGCCTTTACATTCCCTCCTTTCACATTCCACTGCTTAAAAATAGTCCATGATCTTGTCAGAAGGCATCTCAAAGTCACATAGAGAAGAAAAACATATTAATCAACTTCCTGCACGCACCTCTTCTGATCTAATGAAAAGCCTTAAAAAAACTCCTATTACTAATAATAAAACATCAACAATAATTATAAATAAATAAATGCAAGTAAGACTATGCCTAAAACATCGGAATTTTACAAAACTTCACGGTTTTGGTTTGGGAAAGCATGGGGAGAGGAACTGCATCCATAGAAACGAGGCTGGAGATACACTGCAGGCACAGCCAGGAATACAGTGTGCCTGCTTGACCTCAGCCTTCCTTTTCTAACCATACAGAGCAACTTTCGAATGATCACACAAATTCAATTTTAAGCAACTCAAAAGGTTGTATTTTAAAGATTTCCTCTTTATCTCAATAAGTGACTTCCTACCAAAGTTGCAAGTTCATAGATTTTGACAGATCTTATAATTGGTTTTCATTTTGCCATTTGGAAGTTGTTTTTTTTTTTAAAAAAAAAAAAAAAAAAGCAAGAAAGGCCAACAGATAAACGGGACATTATCACACAATGTAGTAAAAGTTGTTTAGACTTCTTCTTCTTCTTGTCTCTCCCCCCGCCCTCAAAAAAATCAGATAATTGCATGTAGCTAGTCACCATTATTTCAAACAAATTATGCTCTGTTGAAGCATGAAGAGGTTTTCTGGCACTCCTTTGAGTTCAGCTGATCTTATTTTCACTTGACAACAGGTATCTACAGGTGTAACTTGTTTAATAGCATTATTGTTTGGCTGTACCAAAACTGCTCCTCAGCAAACCCTTCCTTCTCATGTCACTTTTCAAATAAATATTTGTAACTTTTATCTTGGAAATCCTCAGGTTCACTAAACAAATACAGTCTCTGAACATAGGATTCTATGTCCTTTATTTATTACAGATCATCTCCCTAGTACATTACTTAAAAAGACTGCAGAATGAAGAAAGGAGACAGTGTGACGAGCTTTCAGCTAAAGCACTTAAACATACACTACCTTTTTAAAGTTTTTTTTCTTGAATAAATTGATATAGTCAAACCACTTAAACTGCTGGGTCACGTCCATCACTGGAAGAAGCATGTTTCTATAAAAAGGAAGTATAAGTTTTGTCACAGAACATCAATACTAAAAATCACTAGGCAGACTGCTTGGGTGACACACTGGATCTGCAAAGTCAATGGCACAGGTTCTATTGACTTCTGCGGAGAAGTCACCCCCAGTTCTCTCAGATGACATTGAACTATGGATGTGCTTCGGGCACCTCAGAGCTACAAGGAAAAGGCGAACACTTCGGTCTTTCCTCTCTTTCACATCACTGAGTGGCAAAACAGTCATTCCTGTAAAACTCTGATACATTAGAAAACCTACAGTTTTTTAAATTTATACTGTTAATGACATTTTCTACAAGTACAAAGCTAAGTTTTCATTGGAAAAAAACACTTATTTGTTGTTTGGTCAGGGTTTTTAAAAGGGTTTTCCATTTCCTTGAAACAATTTAAGCCAATGAGCCAAAATGGCCAAAACTTTCAGCACTCCTGTTACTGGGTACTAGCCGTGCCTAATTCAAGTGCAATGGCCACCAATGTGATTTAAATTCAAATTTTCAGGAAAGACATTTAGACCTGGGCCTTTGCTTCAAAGCCATTTTTGTACAAAATATTCCCCACAAATTTTACAGGCTGCATTCAACTTGAGAGACCGTGATCTGCAAACGTACTCCGTATTTTCAGGAGAAACTTGCAAAATGTTATAGGAGCTGCTGCTGTTTCAATGACGGAAAGCGCAACCCAAAGACAATACAGCAGAGCCACAGACTTGATGTTAACATCCATTATGCTACGGCATCAGACACTAAACTGAGGTCTAGCAACATTCAGTATGCCATAGAGCTTCCTCTGGTGGGACACAGGGTGAAATCACTGCGGTTGAGCAGAGATCTATGGAGGAAGCTTTCTCGTCCAAACTCACACAAAGAATGAAATGCTGGAGAATGACTGCAGCAGGGGCAGTTTCTAAGATATATAAAGGCTTAAACACCTAGTGTACTGCGCTTTAGTATATCTGACCGCCATCTCTCAAATTAAAAACAAAAAACAGGTAGTGAACTCACACAGTTTCACTACAGAGAGTTTTTTGTTGTGGCATGAAGCAACACACCAGGTTTAACCACTGAACTCCAGGACTGTAAAACCCAATTAGGTATTTAAGTTACCAATTAGGTATTTAATTGCGGCAATTCTGTAGGAAACAATGTTGCAACATTGTAACAACAATGTATCGACGCTCAGGGTGAGGCATTAATAGCGGGAAAGGTGATTTTATCTCAAAACAAGATCAATTTTACACACTCCTCCCCCCGCTCCTACCCTCCCACACTGCCAAGCACCAGGACATTTGCAGCCTACCCGTTTGCGTTGCCAGCTTTCAGACACTGACGTTTGTGCACATGTGTGGACAGGATCCCTCCCAATGACATAGAGAGTACTGTATGTAGAAGGTACGTATAAAATAATTGAAAAAGTTACCCTGAAAGTCTATGCTCATCTCCAAGAGGAAGTAGGACAGAAAGCAAAGATACAAGAAACAAACCTGCAGAAGGTGCAGAAAAAAAAAGAAAGATATGACAATAAAGGTCCAAAAATTCACCTTAACTGCTTTTGTATTACCAAAATAACCATGGAAAATAAACAAACATATGCCACATTCCCTAAATTTTCATGTATATTTCTTCTGCCCAGACATACTTTCTCTCCCTGCATGTGTGCATTTTCTTTAGTTCTTCCCTCTTCCACGTGCTCTGTCTTTCCTACTCTCTGTCCATCCCCAATCCTGCTGCTTGGATTGATGCCACTAATAGTACCACAGTAGAACAAAAATATGCACCAAATAATCCCTCACAGCCTTCTCATTTAATTAGGTCTGAATAAGACCTAACTAGCCAGAAAGACAGTCTGTGAGTATACGCAATCAGCCAGAGTCGCTAGCGAAAACAGAGCATTAATGCCACAAGTTGGCCCGTGGAATACGTGACATACCATCTCGTGGCAGATGTGAGACACACATCTGTGCTTCAGACGCATGGAAAAAATGCAGTTGTATTGTCTCTAGATACATACAAGGAGGCACAAAGTCACTGAAAGTCAACATCTGCATGTACAAGTGTATAATTTGGTTTGAAATATTCAGATAATTACCCACACAGAGCTACATTTTCTAGTTAATATTGCCAACCAGTATCAACCTTGCACCTAGATTTAGGAAAAGGAATGTCTGAATTACCTGGGCATTGACAATATGTACGGATGGACACATAGCTACATGTACACAAGGCTGAGTACTACCCTTACATTTTGTATCTGAGTAAAAGAACCCAAGAGACGCTTCTCTGCAGATTTTAGAAGGAGCAGACATTAACATCTGCACAAATAACTTCTTTATTCCATTACTCAGAAGCCAAACTGAGAAGAAGCATTAGCATCCTGATTTCTACTCATGAGTTATGAGCTAAATTATATTTTACCTCTCTTTCACTTTATTTCAGTACTCTTGGTCCTCCTTTACAAAATCTGCATATGTTTCCATGCAAGTATGTCTGAAAACTCAAGTCCTTCTATTCTGATTTTAAATGAAAGGATATTTGAATAGTTGATTCTCTTACGTGATTGCTGCCCATTCCTAAAACTGAAGCTATTAGCAGCTGCAAACTTTCCTTCCCTACAGTTGCTTAACTTCAATGACAATTTTAGATTAAAATTAATTCACATGATTAAATAAATTGGAATATTAAAAATAGAACTATAGAATGATAAAAGCAATGTAGATATTTTAGATATAACACAACGTTTTTAATTAAAAAGCAGAATCTTCAATTTGCTTCTAAATAAAACAGTAACCTTCACTTGATTGATTCTAGGAGCGTTGCTGATATATCTTGTTATAGTGGCGTGAATCACATATTAATTAACAATTTGAGTAATTAAAATGTTTTTATTCTTTAAAGATATTACAGATGGAGCCAAATATCTATCATACATGTGCAAAAATTTATGGTATCCAGCACTGAAGGGAATTCAGTGCAGAACAAGAAAATGCAGGTCTGGCGGGCTACTATATACTTTGAGGTAAGTATTTTGGCTTACTTGCTGTATGATGATATGTACAAACTGAGTTGATCTAAGAGATAAATCTGTTGTTCATGAGGATATATTTGATGTAATCCTTACAACTAAAGGTAAACTAAGCCTCTTCCACGTTTACAGGAAATCCACTAGTGTTTACAGCTTCTGTCCAAACTCAGTGTTTCTACGAGCTCCAAAAAGCAATAACCTGTGTGCAGAAACATACCTGTACAGCATTGCTTTCTTGTCCTTAGAGAAATTAAGAGTTCCTTAGCGTACTTCAGCAATTCACACATTTATTCTCTTCACACACATAATGGCTAAAAACCCACCTTACTCATGCCGGTAACACCAGAAATACATATACTGTCACTATAGTTACTAAAAACATACTCTAACCTTTATAATTCATATATAATGAGTGCCTTCAGTTTGTCCCCCTTTGTTGGCTATGCAGGTTGTGCCTTCCCCTGTGACATTATCCCCCAGCGTGGGCTCTGCATGCTGGCCAACCCTTGGCTCCTCTAAGGAGACCTGCTGCTGCCTCTGCCCTTCCACAGACCTCCCTTCCCTTCCCCCAGGACCCTTTCAGCCTCCTTTATCAAACACCTTCTCCTCACCCTTAGGTTTCTGTCCAGCTGCCCCGAACAAAGCTCACCCTGGCTCACCCCCATGCCTCACCCCTTGCCCACCCGCTTACTTTCAGTTGCGCAAATACCTCGGTGCCTCTTGCTGCCTCCACGTCTTGAATATTATCACTCATTTATGTGTTACTCACCTTTGTTTTCCTCATATTTCTTTTTTATTAGTCTTCTGTCATCTTTATTTTCACTCTCCTTCCGAGATTGGCGCATGTACAGGTGTGAGTGCCCGGGCGTCGGCCGCGCTGTGAGGAGAGGCGGGAGCCGCCCCCCCCGCCCGGCGGGCACAACCGGTTCCAGCCGGTTCCGGCCGGTTCCAGCAGCCCCAGCCCAGCCCTTCAGCCGCGCCAGAGGCACCTCAGGGGAAGCAGAGAACAGACAAAATGGCACTCAGCAGTGAGGTGCGAGGGAAAAATATGTGAGGAACAGCCCTGTGAGATGGGGGTGGGGGGCGGGAGGAGGTGCTCCAGCCTGGGGCTGAGACCGCGGTGGGGCGGGTTCGCCTGACGGGCAGAGGTAGGGGTGGTGATGGGGCAGAGACCCCGCTGGGGGAGCTGTGCTGGCCCAGGCCAGTACACAGCTACAGGTTAAAAAAAAAAAAAAAAAAAAGAGAGAGAGAGAGGAAAAAATATTAAATCAGCACCCAAGTTTGGTATCTATCCCAGGTTTCATTGAGATTCTTGTCAAAAAAACCCTCTTGAACACCTCGACAACTAGCACATTATACTGTCAACTCTAAACTTCTGATGAAAAATACATATGTACATAAATTTATATGTCACCCCAAGGAGTATAAAAATATACAGGTACTATAAACTATATTTCTGTACACCAGTTCTCGTGAGTGCTTGCCACAACAACAGAGACTTTCTTGTGTACCCACACATATTCTGGCTTATGTAAGTTCAGTGGGAACTTTTGCTCTTATTCCAAAGAGTTTTCCCAACAAATCACACAAAAATCAGCAACCTGTTTGTACGTTATTCGGGATCTTTAATATTGGCACGCTTCAGGTATTCCCTAGCACTGTCAAACCACGGGACATAATATAATTTCAGTATTTAAACTTTCATCCCAGTCTGGGTTGAAAACAAGGTATTTCTATGTTAGAATCTCTACATTTCCACACTGCGATAACCTTACTTGCACGTCTATGTAACACACACAAGATATCTTTCATTCCTCCTCAATGGGAAGAGAATGGCTCAACTGCAGATCATAGATCTTAAGCAACTGGAGTCAAGTTGCAAAAGCCTGTGTTGGCAGGTCAACAGTTTGAACTCCTTTCTTTACACATCTCCACTTGCCATCAGGTCAACACAAATATTTAAGGGCTGAGCGCAGCTGTGAACAAAGCAAGCCAGTGCTGGTGAAGGGGCATGAACGCTTCCCCTTCACGCAGTGCCTCTCACAGATGCCACGGCAAACTACCCAAATGCTGGGGCTACAGTCCCTTTACCTTCTCACACAAAATCCACCTGATGGTAGATCCAGCCCACAGGTCTGATGGCTCCTTTGTGCTTTATTTGCTGGCCATTTTGAATGCCGTCAAAATTCCTCTACAAGGCTGACTCCACCCCTCTGCATTTTTCATAATATTTCTCAGCAGTTTTATTCCTACCAAATCTTGTTCCCCGAGGCCTGATGCTTCCAGAATATTGTTTTCTATCACCGTCTGGCAGAATATCTTTCTCCATTAATGAAAAGGATTACATATATTCCTTAAAGTAGCAAGCATTTAGAATAGTTCCGTCAAGTATTTTCAGTCACTATGTGAAACACAGGAAACCTGGAATTCCCTCAGCAGTGGCAGAGAGTCCCAAATGCTGTAGTTTTCATAACTTTCTGTACATTATTCTGGGCATCTTGAGCTAGAGAAACCTGGGGTCTACAGGCTAGTCAGATAGAGAAGGACCAGCTAAATGTTGGCACAGAGACATGTGATTTTGCCCTTAAGGCACTGTTTGAGAGAAAGCCTTATCTAATACGCTCCTGGCCTGGATCCAACTGCTTGTCTTGACTCAGCATCACACAGTAAGGGCTACACAAACAACAAAATAACTTTGGGATTCCCAAGGTGTGCCTATATGAGTATTTTAGTTTGAACTAGGAGTGGTTTGGAAGCTAACCTGGAGGATGCTCTCAGGAGCTTACCCCATGCACTCTGCTACTGGGGAC